>JBBBDQ010000944.1:47500-355000 GCA_037127315.1 Ascarosepion bandense | reverse complement strand
AGGCCATACATACACATAATATACACACAGTTCTTTATATATATATATATATATATATATATATATATATATATATATAGGTAAGTATTTTCTCAGATTAATCGATAAACATTTTAATAATAATAATCCCTTAAATAAAATTTTTAATAAATTCACCCTAAAAATCAGTTACTCTTGCACCTCAAATATAGATGATATTATTAATTCCCATAATAGGCATATTTTAATGAACTTAAATAATACCGACGTCAAATCTGGAATTGTTGATAAATGCAATTGTAATTCTGTGAAAGGGCAAATGTAAATCCACCCAAGTAATTTATGAAGCCCATATTTCTCCATCTAACAACAAAGACAATTACCGGACTTATATTGGTATGTCTGCGGGCCCTTTCAAACAGAGACTTTACAACCACAGGTACTAGTTTTCGAATCCTAACCAAAGATTCCAGATGGCACTATCACGTAGATTCTGGAAAATGAAGGAGGAAGGGCAGGACCCTATAATCAGCTGGAGGCTCAGCCTGTACCCCTAAAAATTTTCGTGATAGGTGCCGTCTATGTCTATTGGAGAAGATTCTGATTTTGAAGTATCCTCATCAGGGCCTACTTTTGAATCTTAGAAAGGAATTCATTAATAAGTGCTATCATAGGGCGGATTTTAAATTTTAAATTTTTCTTTTTATAATTTTTATGTATATGTGTATGTTTGTGTATGTGTATATTTGTATATATGTATGTATATATGTATTTATGTGTGTAAAAAATTTTTTTAGCTATTTAAATGCTCTACTTATATTTCCCTTCATAATATTCATTTAATTTTTATATATTTTTTATATGTATGTGTGTAATGTGTGTGTGTGTGTGTATATGTATACATATGTGTGTGTAGATTTTTTGTATATGTGTGTGTATGCATATGTATGTGTATATGTATGTGTGTACACATATATGTATGTATAATTGTAAATTAAATTTTTTTTTTTTTTTTTTTTACCTAGCAGTATCTTTATTTAGTTTAAATTAAATGACCTAATTTAAAAAAAAAAATTTAAATCCTATATCTTTTTATTCCTTTTAAAAATAATTATACCTTTTTAAGTAAAAGGCCTTTTTCTAATACTTCAACGTTTTTGGGAAGTGAGATTTTTGAATATGTCCAGCGTCTGTTATATATAAAAAAAATTTTCTTTCTTTTCTTTTTCCCTCCCTTCCTTTATCTCTCTTACCTCCCACCTTTTTTCCGTTTTGCTTAACCTAATATCAATTCAACACGTTACAATTCTCTTTTCTTTTTTGCGAACCCAGACGATACCAATTTTTCTTTTCTTTTTTATTTATTTTATCCTTTTCTTTTTCTTTCTTTTTAATTTTTTTGCAAATCTATTTAAAAAGGAAAAATAGACTGATTTTTTTTTTTTCCAGTTTCAGAAAGGATTTTTTTGTTGCTGAGGTGATGTTATCCCCTGTGGGGATTTCATATCGAAATGGTCATTCAACATCCTTGAATTAATCCTATTTAATTTATATTTGCTCTGTAATATTTTATTACATGGAGCTCTCTTCCTGTATCAGTTTTTAATATTAAAATAAAATTTTAATATTAATTAGGATTGGATTTTTGGAATTTACCTTCCTGCTTGGGTTAAAGTATCATATATATATATATATATATATATATATATATATATATATTTGTAAATTCAGATAAAGCTTGGAGAGGAAATAGCCATTTTCAACATGTCATTTTAAGGCATGCATTCTCAACCCTATATAAACAAAGAATGATGAAAAATTCTAAGCCCAGAGGTTTGCTATACAGGTTTCATTAAAAATGACATACAAGGTAACATCATTGAGTCTTTTTATATAATTTTTATGTGTTCATCTAATTTATTTTATTTTCAGAACTCAAATTATATAAGAATTGTCTAAAGGCTTTGTACTTTCAAGCGCTTTCAGCTATACTTTTAGCCATTATCAAGAATTTTGTTTTACTTTTAAATAAACATGTAAAGTTTATGCATATAGTCTTGTGTATGTTTAGTTCCAAAACTATATATTATATAAAAAAAACTTAATGATAATACCTTGTCTGTCATTTTTAATGAAACCTGTATAAAAGAGATCTTGTTGCCTAAATAAATAATATATATATATATATATATATATATATATATATATATATATATATAAATGGTGAAAATGATCATTTACACCATTTATTTTAAAATATCACTAGCAGTTTAACTACATAGTTCTGAAACATGAAACTTTTTGTGTAGTGATAAAATGCTTTATAAACAATTGTAATAAAAATATTACAATATTAAGCTCTACTTCGTACTGAGCACTTTTTATAAAAATAAATGCAACAAAAGGTAGGTTTTTAACCAATTCGCTTTCACATTCTTAAATATAATAACCACGGCAACCTGTGTATGCACACACACATATGTGAAGAAGAAAAATTAACCTAATACCAATAAAAAAACAAAAATGCATGAATTATTTTTTTAGCTTAATGCAAAAATAACAAAAACAAGAAAATTGACAGATACCTTTTGGTGAGTGAATGGAAAAATTACACAAAGATTTGTCTTTGAAATCTCTGGAGTAGGGGGGGTACTGAATAAAGCCTCAATCTTTATATTTATATTGATCACATACACACATACACACACACAGTGACAATGTGGAAGACTCTGTAAAGTTTAAATTTGCTGAGAGTGGAATATGGATAGAAAACCATTTAAGGCAAACAGAACATTAATAGAATTAATACAAGCAAAATGTTGTCACTTAGCTCAGGAGTTTTCAAACTTCTTGATTTACAGACCCCTTTATATTTCACTATAAACGCATATGAAATTTATACATAAACTTTTACTAAAAATAGCTTATAGTTTTGCATTAACGTAATAAAAACTGGTTTTAAGCTTACTTTAAATTGATAAATTTAAATTTTCTTTTGTTAACATTAATAAGTAAAAATAAATATCCAGACATAAAAAATTTATACTTTGAATTTCATGTGATGAGTTAATCCACAGACTCCTTATCTTATCCTTGCGAACCCCCTGTGGTCTGCGGACCACAGTTTGAAAACAACCTGACTTAGCTCATTGAGGGCACCGTATAGATGTATTGGTGTAATGGTAATTTTTTTTTATAAGCACAACTTAGGTTTGGCACAGGGCTTAAAGTATAGGGTACCTAGTGAGGATCGAACTCACTACTCAGTTTTAATAGGTTCTAGTAAAACAAGCTTGCTAACCATTACATGTGTCAAGGTACCCTGTATTGGTATAATGTATAGCTAATGATTGTGACTATAAAAAAAGTGTTTAGTAGCCAAAAGCTTACTCTATCCAACAGTGCTGTTGTGCTCCTTGTCTATATTGTAGTTTCTATGGAAATATGTCGGTTAAGTGCCGCATATAATACACACTTGGAATGATCATGTCTCTTTCAATCCATAACTGACTGGGCAGAATATTTTCCTGCAGTAGGTTGACATTACTTTCTGTGGTAGACTGATTGCTATAGAACCCAATCTGTCCTGCTATTTAACCCATAGCTGGAGGGAGAAGAGATGGATTAATACCTTTCCCAAGAATATTTGTGTGCAAGTGAATGCAATGAGTTCAACTGGAATTTGAACATGGTTCTCTGATTTTTTGTTTTGAACAGATATCCACTGATCCACAATGCCCATCCCATGGAAATATGTCAGTCATTAATTTTGAAAAGTTTCTCTTAAATGTTCCTTCGTGTATGTGTATATACATGCACACACACATACACACAGATGCTGAAAAGTTTTCATCCTGACCTACTTTCCAAAATCTGTTCAAACACCCAAACATTTTTTGATCTTTGTTTGATCAGGCCAAGAAATTTTCATCACCTTGAACAAGGCATAAAAGAAAGACTATCTAAAATGTCCTCCAATGTGTGGCAAATGTTACATTTTCGTTTTTTTTATTTCAGATGTATTAAGTGCATTAACATGGTAACTTCCATTGTGACAGAATAAATAAAAAAAAAAAAAAAAACGTGTCATGCTTGTAGCACTAGCCAGCAAACCAGGTGAACAGCAGGTGACTCTCTGTAAATCCCACTGAAGTACAAATGGTGATGCACACTAAATTCATATCATCTGTGATTATACTGGAAGTCATTAATGTCCCATATCATCCCAATTCTTCCTGTATTCCGGTACACGGCATGTTAGTTACACTCTGGATTGAGTGTGTGGCTATACATGTTCCAGTAGTACTCTGTTTCCTTACTTGCGATTTACAAAGAGAACATGATTGTTAAGTCCAAGGTCTCCTGGTTAGAATCTCTTGAACTACAATATCTGAGGGTTGTACTGATCTCCCACAATGCCAAAAACTCAATACTATGGTTGAGGATCACTTTCATGTCTAATACGAATTTGAACCACCTGATCTGAAGATAGTCATTTCTGAGATCACATTGAGGCTGTTGAGTTTGTATTGAATAACTAAATGTGCGGATGGTGTAATGAATAGTGGCCCAGAATAAGAAATTCGAGAGGTGAGTTCAAATTCCAGTTGAGTTTGTTACATTCACTTATGAGTAAATACCCTTGGGAAAGGCATGAATCTATTTCCTACCTCAGCAAGTAGGACATTTATCTGGAAAAAAAATGTTATTTAAAAAGATATTCTTACAATCCAAAATATGTTCTCAGCTTTAAATAACCCACAAAGGATTTAGCCTTAACAAAAACAAACCAAATGATCCATAATATATGCATGAAAGTTTTGAAAATATAATTTTCTCTCTCTCTCTCTCTCTCTCTCTTTTATCATTCTTGTTTTTTATTTTCAATTACCTGATATGCCCTGTATGTTATAGCAGATGTGCATTATAGAGTGGTAGATATCGGCTCAAAACAAGAAATCAGAGAGCCGAGTTCGAATTCCAGTTGAATTTGTTGCATTTACTTATGCACAAATACCTTGGGAAAGGTAGTAATCAGTCTCTTCCCCCCAGCTATGGGTTAAATACCACAGAAAGTAATGGAAGCCTACTCCAAGGAAATCTTCTGCCCAGTCTCTCATGTCTCTTTCGAGACATGATTGCCCAAGTGTGTATCACATGTGGCACTGAACTGACTGATGTGCTCTGTAATGTAGAATAAACGTATTTGAAACTAGTCACTTTAGCGATTGTTTTCTTGTTGTTTGTTTTTAATATTCAAGCTATACATAATGATAGCAAATTAGTATTAGATATTGCTTTAAAAATAGAAACATTGCCTAACAATAAATGCTTTAAAGATTCATTTTTTTTTATTTTTTTTTTTTATACAACTTGCAAATGATGTCATATCACTTGTGATGTGTATCAGTTAATCTGTTTCAAGGCATTAGATTAGAGGGGGAAGTTAAGCAAACTCTATAGGTCATATCTTTGGATTTTTTTTTTTCCTTTTTCAGAGAAGTGGGGAAGACATCAAAGTTTGATAAGCTTCAGGTCATATCTGGGACACATTTTTAGATATATAATGTCTTCTTTTAAATTGTATATTTGCATGTTTATATATATATATATCATATGCTCATACTGCTATTGTGTCTATATGTAAGGTATATAATTCTTTCTTTCCTTTCATATGTGTACAGATGCATTGATTTAAAAATTGTTTTTCTAACCCATTGATCAATATTCTTTGCCCACCCTCCTGATACATTCCTTTGTGCTCATGATAAAAGCAGCAGGTGCACTTTTGATAAAGTCGACCATAACCATCCCACTTTTCTGCTTACCATTCGGTATTAAATATTTTTGTCTATTTTTGGTTTGGTAAACTGAAACGGGAGAAAATGGTTCAGCATCAGTGTGTACTAATTCTCAATTTTGTATTGCAGTTTGCTTTTATAACTAACCTAATAGAAGGAAGTTTTATTTAAAACGTCAGAGTAGGCAATGAGAAACTACTGCTGAGATATGCTCAAGAACTTTTCTTAAAAATAAGAACAAATCTATTTTATTTTTTCTGTCATGGAATTAGTTGAGACATGGGCTTGGCTTCATCAATTTTATCAGTAAATTCAGTAGATGCCAATAAATCAATTTTTATTTTTATTAAAATATTCTGCTTCAGTCACTTTGCCACTGCAACATATCTTCCCCTGTGACTTTTCTATAAATACTTCCATGGTAATTCTTCTGATGAACTTTCCTCTACGTTACATAGACTTTATGAATTTAAGTACAGTGCTAGATTGGTGGCAAGGTCTCGTCATTTTACAGTTTATATGGCTAGATGTAACCCATAAGTTCTTTGCTGTTTCTTCTATTGCATTTATCACTTGTGAAAATCTCTTTTGGCTTTTTGCTTTCTAGCCAACTTTGCATTTAAATTTTTGAAGATCAATGTCAATCATTAACTTCTGTCTTAATTCTTGTTCTTTCTCCTTAATAGTATTTTTTCATATACTCTGACACTCAGTAAACTCTTACATCTTAGTGGCTTTATTGCCTTGCTTCTGGTGAGATGACTAAAAAAAATATCTAATTTAGTATTAGATAATTTTTTTAAAAATTTTCAAAAATCCATGTCACTGTTCTTAAAAGTTTGAAGTTAAGTGTCTGTAATTTTGAATTTTCTCATACTTTTTTTTTTATGGCTTTTTCAGAAAAGGATAGTGATTGAAATAGTTAAGTGTTTTACAAACAAAACTAAAAATGAAATTTCTAAAATTCTATAGTGTTACAATAACGACTTTGCAACAGAATTGGCTGATTTAAAGGATGTGCATGATCAACTGTTTTGACACAGTAGCAAATATTACACATTGGAGTAGATAGACTAAACTATTGCCCGGTTCACACTCCACCCTCATCTATTGAACAGGTGAAGAGGCTCATCCCTTGTTCCCTGCATAGGATGTGGTTTCCGGCTTTCTCTTTTCCAATCTTTTCACTCTTACATAGCCCCCTGCACATCAGTGGCGTTACCGCCTTGCTTGGGGTGATATGATTAAAAAAAACAAAACAAAAAAAAACTGAAAAATTTGTTTGAAAGTATCTTTGCAAAGTGTTGTTATTTATGCGAAGCAAAGGTTTGTGTCCTTTTACTATCCATCACACCTTTCATCAGACAGGTCTTTGTAAGTCAGCATCTGTTCTGAGCAGCCATTTTCTTCAATGCTGAAAGTAAGTTTAATTTGGTTGGCACTAATGGCAAGCAGAGTATATCAAATGGCCTTAGGGTAAAACATTACTTCCCAAATGTTTTCTGAGAATATTTCTTACTCTGGGTCAATTGTTATACAAGATACTTTGTCATACTGCAAAAATTAATTTAAAAAAATGTAGAGGTGGTAGTAAAATGGTGTTGAATGTTCTAGCATTTTGTTTTGATCCATTTGTTTGGTTACATGGCTAAGATGCTGCAGTGTATAAGAATATTATTAAACAGCATGTTGTTCCTTCTCTGAGAACATTTATTGTCTCAGCCAATCTTTACACATATGGCTTTAAGAGATTGGTCTCTGGTGCTCGTGTCGGCCATCTTTTATTTGATTACATGGTTGCAGTGTATACGAATATCATTGAACAGCATATTGTTCCTTCTCTGAGCATCTTCTGTCTTTGGACTCATCTTTTTGCAAAGAATACTATTCATTTTGAATCCTACTGTAAAAACAAAACAATTCTTCAAAGCTGAAAATATCAAGCTTGTGTCATGGCCTGTACAAAGTTGACATCTCAATCCAATTAAGAACCTTTGAAAGATTATCACTGATAATGTTAACACAAGCAAACAGATGATACTGTCTGATGTGTGGGCAGAAATTGCACAAGGAACGGGACAAAATCATCCCTGAACAATGTGATGAGTTCATGAAGTCATGTGGTTTTAAGTAATTAAAAGCCATTGTCTACACATTTTAATATTTTGTATTAAGTCATTGATGTTAAGTCTGTATTTACAATTTGAAACCATTTTTTCTTATTTAACAATGTTTATCCTTGGTTATTTTTATGTATGTTAATTCACTATAAACAATTTTTTTTTAACCTCATTTCCTCTCACTCTAAAAAAAGGAAACAAAGGAAAATTCTTTTTATTTCTTGTATCCAATGGCAAATTGGCATGGCGAAGGACTTGTTCCAGAAGCTGAGTAAAGTACTAAGACACAGGAAACTTTCACCAGAAACAAAGAGAGTACCAGAATGCTATGTGATGTCAGTTCTTCAATACGCCAGTGAATGTTGGACAATATCATTGAAGATGAAGGAAAAACTTGAAGCAACTGAAATGTGGTTCTACAGAAGCATACTGGATATAAAGTGGGGGATCAGTTCCATATTACAATCAATATATAAACTGACCCCTCACTTTGTGGTCAAAAGTTTCTATACATTTATATTCCTGAGATCCAAAAGCACAAGGATGCATTCCAGAAGTTGAGTAAAGTATTAACAGGACAATTTCACCAAAAACAAAGAGAGTACTATTTGATGTCACTTTTCAATACGCCAGTGAATGTTGGACAATATCATCGAAGATGAAGGAAAAACTTGAAGCAACTGAAATGTGATTCTACAGAAAGATGCTGTGGATATGGACCAAGCATATGAGCAATGATGAGGTTTTGGAAAGAATGGTAACAAAAGGGAAATTAATACTGAGCATCAGGAAGAAACATCTGAAGTTCCTGGGATCTGCAATGAGGAAGGAGGGGGTGGAGAACCTGATACTAACAGGCCAGATAGAGGGGAAAAAAGAGACAGGGGAAAGCAACGGATAACATATTTGAAGGACCTAGTCAGGTGGATGAGGGAATGAGGGTTGCATGATGTAACAGGTGAAGACGTGCTAAGAGCCTTCAGAGATAGGGAGACGTGAAAAGCCATGATCACCTACGTCCTGAAAGGACAGGGCACATAGAAGAAGACTAATATTGATTAGATAAATTGGTACTTTTTCAAGCCGTTTATGGATCAATACTTTGTTATAACTTGTGATCTAAGTTGCCATCTCTCTTAAATCCAACTAAATCAATTGACTAATTAAATGAGCCGAAGCATTATTAATTTATCTATTGCAATATTTCTCATTATTTCTGTCTGTTTAATTTAATTTTCTTATTCTTTCGGTATTGTTCTTTAATGTATCCACATGATAAAACAGATGTAGACAACTTTAAAGTGTAATTTCATTAGAATAATTTTTATAATTCCCAAGAAACTTTTCTGTAGTAGTGGGAATCATCTCCTTTATATCCAGTTTATATAAATAACTTCAAAAATATATTATACTTCATAATTGCTTTTTTTCCTACGATATTCTTTCTTTCATTCATGGTTTACTCATGACATAAGAGATTGTTTTTAAGCTTTACTTTTCTAAAAATGTTTTTCACATTAGTGTTGTTTGTGTTTTTTGTCAATTGTGTGTGTGTGTGTGTGTATATATATAGTCATCCGCAGACAGATCCGTTTCACTGTATCACAGCTCATCAGTACAGTTAGACTCCGATCGCTTTTT
Source organism: Ascarosepion bandense (assembly GCA_037127315.1). Taxonomy (NCBI): domain Eukaryota; kingdom Metazoa; phylum Mollusca; class Cephalopoda; order Sepiida; family Sepiidae; genus Ascarosepion; species Ascarosepion bandense. Next base: position 345,459 of record JBBBDQ010000944.1, on the reverse strand, counting down.
AACCCAGGATTGAAACCCGACCGAATTGGCATCAGTCGGCGATTCTACCTCTGGGCTATGGGCGCTCTCTCTCTCTCTCTCTCTCTCTCTATATATATATATATATATATATATCGCTCATTCAGTGAAATGAATTAGAGCGCTGTAGCTATTGGGCACGTATAATGATATGCGCTAAAAAGTCTGCCTACTTCCACCGAATGCCCATAGCACAGGGGTAGAGTCGCCAACTGACACCATTTCGTTCGGGTTTCAATCCTGGGTAAAAAAAGCAATCGGAGTCGGAGTTTAACAGTACTGATGAGCTGTGATACGACAAAACAGATCTGTCTGCGGATGACTCTGTATATATATATATATATATATATATATATATATATATGAGAGAGAGACTACTGGCCATAATTATTAGGACACCTCAGTTTTTTTTTTTAAGAAATGATGAATATACTATTTTTAGTATTTATTGCCAAATGAAAATAGAATGGTTCTTTTGTTATTAATACTTTGCAAAATTTTACATGGTAAGGAAGCAAAGATGAACTCATCTGAATCACCCTAAATTTTCTTCATTTTTTCATTGATGAAACTGCAATATAGGTATTTATTAAATATTTATAAATTCATTTGATGCACATGTTATTGTGCAATATTAACAAAAGAACCATTCTATTTTTATTTACAATTATTTACTTGGCAATAAATACTAAAAAATAGTATGAAATACATCATTTTTTTTAAAAGACTGAGGTGGCTTAATAATTATGGCTGTTAGTTGTGTGTGTGTGTGTATATATATATATATATATATATATATATATATATATATATATATATAAGTGGAAAAGTTTGTGACATGTTTTGTCCTTTAATAGTTCATTTGACTAAGTTTTGTTTGCATTTCTGCAACTACACTTGCAAAACACAGATTATGAAATATTAATAATGCAGGAAGAAACATTCATAAAAAAATACAAGCCTTCACTCAACAAAACATGAAAAACACACACCCCGAAAAACATACAGACACATATGCTCATGCACACACTCACATACATACACACACACACCAAATTCAAAAGATAACCCCAAACAATAAAAAAAGAACCAGATGACCCATAAAAAACAATTCTAAAACATAGACAAATAAATAAAAAAATGCTCACACATACACCAAATTCAAAACACTGTCAAAGCAATAAAGAACAACCAACTGACCTATGAAAAGGATGAGAGATAAGCAAAGGCAACTAAAAGATAATTTTAACATACTAAAAAGGCAACCCCAGACCAAAATGATTTCAAATTGGCGTAAGCACTTGATTTATTCTCGTCTGTTTATTTATTTATCTGTTTATCCATTTATACATGTGCTGATGTGAAAAACACAGACCATTCAATGTGCCAACATTTGATTTGTTTTATTTTACTGATTTTATTTATTTTCTTATTTTTTCTACTTACTTATTTATAAAACAACAAGTTGGACATCAGAAACAAAAAGAACTCAATAAGTAAAGCCACAAATTTATTCACCTGAAGAGAGTCAATTTTAGACTCGAAACACCTATAGCGTCACAAATACCATTATGGACACTTAATGTATCATAACATGTATAATAACAAAAACAATAAATATACACTTCAAAGAAAACATTCACGCCTTCTCACACTTTTTATTATATATATATATATATATATATATATATATAGTAAATTCATAGAACTTGAAATAAACCTCATCACTTAATAAGACACAAGAAGTGTTGAAACAAAATAGTTACTTTTGTTGTGATATAACATATTCATTTTATAGTTTCTGAATAAATATTATTAGCTCTATTGAGCACATTTTGAAAAAGTGTTTCTTTGGATACGGAATATTATTCCATCTATACATACCCTATACTTGTATAAAGTAATTTCTAAAGGAGTAATAAATTTTTATTTCTTAATCTGACATTTTTATCACTTTAAATGTTACTTTTAGTGGATGCCCATATTTGAGAAGAGATTCTGTTTTGTTTTTTGTTTTTTTTTAAATAATATTTTATTTTTGTCTACAGACCTGAAATCTTATTCTAACCACCCTAACCCTATTCTAGATTAAGACCTGAAATCTTATTCTCCCTGCCTGCCTCTGACCCCTTTACAGGAGAATCTGACATTAGATCTGACATGCTTTTAATCAACTCTGCCTAAAAAGCACCATAGCATGAAGAAAAAAGGCCCTAAACTTCATGAAAACAAAGTTTTTCTGTCAAAGATTTGTTATTATTAAGAGAAAAGATCAAAGTAATTTTTCATTTTTTTTTTCTTTAATTTTTTAATCCTTTCTAACATATTTGAAACTTTGGTAAACAAAAATTTTTTTCTTCAGTGGTTAGCTGAATTGTTACCAGAATTTATTATGGATAATGTAATATTACGCAACTCTTCTTTTTCTCCTGTGAAAAACACATCAATTCAGAAAGTTTTGCAAAAATCAAGTAATTGTCAGCTTTTAATAAGACTTTCGGGTTTTGTATTAATTAATGAAATTATTTTTGAAATCATTATCAAATCTTGGTTAAAAAAGAATTTTTTTTTTTTTTTTGCATCTCCACATAAATTAAATAAAGACTATTTACTAATTGAAAAGTTTAATCTTCAAACCAGAAGATTTCAAAATATTATTTTTGTGTGTGCGCGAATATTTTTTTAAGTATATTTTTTGTGTTACATTAAAAGGTCGTGTGTTTCATGATTTCTTGCCCTTAGAAGAAAAAAAAGAATTGGACAATTATGTCGATTCTGGTCAACCATACTTAGTAGCTTGTCAGCACATCTGGCTGTCATCACTCACTTCACACGTCTGTGATTAAGAAATACTTTTGTTCTAAACTTTATACTATAAAAAAGTAAGATTTATGTAAATCAGATTAATTTAAATTTAATTTTGCTAATTTCCCAAAAATAACGTATCACAGATTTATATTTTATTTTTGCAAGATTTTTAAAACTGAGAATTAACTTTTGTTTACAAACTTTTAAAAATTAAAGAAAAAAAAATAATGAATTTTGAAAACTCTAAAAAGGTTAAAATTTCAATCAATATAATTTCTATTTGAAATACACCAGAGTATTTTGCTTACTGAAAATAGTAAATTTAATCATTTAGCTTTCAATGAAAACTCCGTGAAAACTTATTTTTAGAAATTCAATTTAAAACTTAGGTATCAAAAATAAGTGGAGGTACCTATTTTAGATTCATAACTGCTTAGTTTCATATCCAAAATGTAAATAATGTAATTTACATAGAAGGAATTGATTTTTATTTCTTAGTCGGGTATATTTTTATTTAAAAAAAAAAAAAAAAAAAAAAAAGTAAAACGGCTATCCATTAAGAATAATGCACACACACTTATTGTTTCATTTTTCATTTCCAACCTTTGTAAACAGTTGAAAACAGTCTGCTATTGTCATAGCAATGACACTGCTATCTAATCTTGCCAATGCCACTTCTATAACTGATCTTTTTCACCTCTTGGCTTTGTAATCCTCTTGGAATATCCTGCCATTGTCAGAACAGGCATAGTCACCTGATGTTGACAATGAAAGCAAAGTAACTCTTGACAACAAACAGAATGAGAAATTAAAAAGCTGAGTCTGAATTTCGGTCTGGTTCATTATATTCACTTATATACCCTTGGATAAGCTATAAATTTCTTTCTCTCTCCAGTTATGGGTTAAATAGTTGGTTTTGTATCTGAAAAACTCATTCTCAAAAAAAAATTTGCTTAGAATCCAAAATATTTTGGCTTTTAATAAAACCCACAAGAGTTGATAAGCCATGAAAAAAATAGAATCTTTACAACAAAAAGTTAGGCAAAAAAAATATACAAATTCACTTAGTGTATTATAAATAATTTTTATTTTGTATCTTTGTACCAGAGATCATTTTTAAGAATCAAGTGACAGCAAAGCTATTCAAATCTTGTTTACTTACCCCTGAATTTTCATTGATTACTGGAAAAGTATTATAGTCTAAAATGTTTTAATTCTTCTTCCTACATTTCTTTCTGCCTTTTGAAAAAAGTTTTTGGGTACTATTCTCAGTGCAATTGGAGCAGATAGACTAAACTATCGCCTGGTTCACACTCCACCCGCGTCTATTGAACAGGTGTAGAGGCTCATCCCTTGTTCCCTGTTTAGGATGTGGTTTCCGGCTTTCTCTTTCCAAATCTTTTCACTCTTACATAGCCCCCTTGCCCGGGGTGATATGATTTAAAAAAAAAAAAAAAATACTGACAATAAGTGCATCCAAATTTTTTTAAATAGTTTGTCATTTTTTGAAATGGCGACACCATCTTTTTGAGCCTGGGTTCTTTATTTTTATCTTTTTTATTAACATTTCTTTTTTTGTTCCGAAATCCTTGACCTTTGACCCCTCATTTGCTAAAATTTGTCCAATTATTCACAGTTCTTCCTACTTTTCTCGCACTTCCTGCCTGTGGAATTCCCTTCCATTTACTTGCTTTCCCGACAGCTATAATCTCCAAGAATTTAAATGTAAAGTCAATAGTTATTCCCTGTCTCACTGACCTGCATCCTCTCTCTCCTGCTCCTTTCTCCGTCCACTCTACTCTCATCAGTATTCTCATCCTCCTCTTACTCACTTCCTGATGCCCTTTATAACCTGTCACTTTTTCTCATAACATTCCTCCTATGTAACCCCCTGTAAAACAGTGACTGTAAAATGCCTTGCTTGGACCGATATGATTATTTAAAAAAAAAAAAAAACTTTGTCATGTTTAATGATTTGCATTTTCACATACATATTAAGTTATATACTTTACAATAAGTTATTACTTTTAAAAATGTTTTCATAAACAGTAAGGTGTCTAAAGGAAAATTAACTCTGATCAGTTATGGGCATTCAAAGATGAATTTCAGTCAAATGCAAATAAATGGTAGAAACTCATTGAATTTGTTTGGATGACACATGCTTCTTCATACCAAGGATAATCTCTTTTAGGTTTGAGACTGACTAAGGTTACTTTTTAACTGCTTTTATTTTTGTTGTATATAACAGGTGTATATTACTGAATCTGTCCAGGCAAAATAAAGAATTGTCATATGACTCATAGAGACATTAACCTTTGAGAATTTAATAATTTTTTTTATCCTTTCTTTGCTATTCAAGTATCAAATGCACTTTGACACTTGTACATATAATAAAAGGATAAAAAAAATAAATAAATAATCAAAATCTTAAAACAAATGAATTTAGGTTTCAGAATATAAACATGGATACAAAAATTTGGACTTTCTTAATCTTTGTCTGAACCTTAAAAACAAAAATATATACCATATTCAAATGTTTTTTTTTTCTTCCATTTCGTTTTTGTTAGGGGAAGCTAATTTTCTTCCCCTATAAAGGATAACTCAGAATAATAGCACTGCTTTCACTTCAGCTGCATTTTCAACTTTCTGTATGCAGAATGGTATTCAACACATTAAAAAAAACCCACCTTTTCATTCACGATCAAATGTTTTGTAGATACTTTTAAAAAGTCACTTCTCAAATTTGGGTGGGGAGAAAACCACAAAAGAAATATTAGAAATATTCTTTGGAAGTAAGAACTACGCCTAATGGAAATTCACTAACTGAAGCACTGATGAACTGTAAATTTGTTTGCACAACATCCAACTACAAACGATTGCCTGAAAAGGAACACAGTGATAGAAGAAAAATTTAACCGTCATCAGTGAGTAGTGAAATGCAAATGTGTACCATGTCCTGTACTTAAAAAAGATTAATGCAACAATAAAGAAAAATGGATCCAAGGACGCATTATACATTGCTCTGAAAATGTTATATAAGGTGTAGATAATCAGTTTTCAGTTTGGGTTCAATATGCGAACCAAATACGGCCATCTAACCTTTCAGAGACCAAATCAAATTCTACTTTACTGCTGTCCATTCTATTGAACACCTTCGAACTGCTTTAACAAAGTTCCCAGCAAAAATTACACCAAGGAAATCGCATCAACTATCAAGTAAGACATACCCACTGTAATAAAATCCTTAACAAGTCATGTAAGCACAAGGTTAAGATGGGAAGTTGTTAGGGGAAGCTAACTTCCTTCCTCTATCATAAACGATAACTCAGTTATAACCAAGCACACCGCTTCTGAATTGAACCTGGCGACAAGCTAACACACATGAAATTCATTGTTTCAATCCATGCAATCTTTTTTGTTCTCAAACAAAAGAATCACGTGACTGTGTGTTATGGTTTTGTGTTAATGATTTTGTTAATCATCAGAATGAAAGAACATACGAGGTTAGAATTAGTCCTCTGATTGATAGTTGGTATGAAAAACATTGAAGGTTTTAGTGCTGTGATTTCAAAGTGCGATAATCTGATAAATTCAGAATATCCAAATGACACTGACATTGCACATTTTTTGAGAGAAGACTACAAATATAGAATAGGAAGACTTAACACTTTCAAAAGTGTCAATGTTTCGTTGAATAATGAGTATGTCACTTCAGAACTTGGGACAGCATTGAGATCTGAGGGACTTAACTCATTTGTGTTAGCTAACATTAGAAGTATCCTCATACAAAGTGTTCAATTAAGTTTACTTTTAATTGCTTTTCAGAAATATTTCTTATCATAAACTGATTTAGTTTAATTAGTTTAGTATATAGTATTTTTGTCTGAATTTCTGAAATGAGGAATTCTTATTTACATTCAGACTATGTCCTCATCTCAGAAATCCAAACAAGCATTTTAATAGAGTCCAGAAAGTGTGATACGGAAATCTGAAGACACATCGAGATAGCAAGAAATGCCTTCCAAAAGCTAACTAAATTATTAAGAAACATAAAAATATCTATTAGAAACAAAGAGTACTGAACTGTTATGTAATATCGGTTCTTCTATATGGTAGTGAATGCTGAACAATTTCACAGATGAAGAAGAGACTTGGAGCAACCGAGATGTGATACTACAGAAGGATGCTGAGAATACCATTGACTGAACATGTGAACAACAACTAAGTTTTAAAGACAATTAAACCAGAACAGACATATTCAATATCAAGAAGAGACAGTTGAAATTCTTAGATCATGTAATAAGAAAAGAAGGCTTGAAAAATTTGAAACTCACAGGTCATATTGAAGGTAAGAGACAGGAAAGCAACTCATAACCAACTTGACAAGCTTGATTGAATGGATGGATTGCAGAGCATGGAGAGATAACAGAAATCTATATATTAAGAGCTACAAAAAAAGGAAATTGTAGAGAGCCATAATCACCAATGTCCTGAAGGGACATGGCATATAGAAGATAACTATGAAGATAGGGATAATAGTTCAAATGTAAATAGTGTAAATGTATCTGTTGTTAATTCTGTTTATCTTCTTTTTCTCATATTAAAAAAAAATTAATAGAACCTTACATTAATTTTTTTTTTTTTTTTTTTTTTTTTTTAACTACTTGAAAAAATTTGATTTAGCATTCACCAATTTGCAGTTTCCAGCTCAGAATTCTCAGATTGTCTCTAGACAGCAAGACATTGCATTTAAGAAGATAAAGGCTTAAGGCTTTTCCTGATATTTTTTTACCTTGACCATAATGTTTTCTAATTCTTTCCCACCCAGTAACCCTTTGTGTTTTAGTTGCTTTACTGCCTTGCTTGGAACGAACTTGAATAAAAATGCAGAATAGCTTCTCCAGTCATATGCGCAATATTCAGTGTAGATTTTGCTGTTGAAATTTCTAGCATTTTACAAATGTTTATTAGTTTGCTTTCAGTGAAGCATATTAAAAAAAAAAAAAAAAAAAGAAAGAAAGAAACTAACCAACAATGCAAAATATGGTGTGTGTGTCCTAAATTGGTCACGTTCACTAGAAATTTATTTGGGAGAACAGTTAGAAAATGGAATTTGATATGTTACTCGCTTTGACTAAAGTTGAAAAATAGTATTTGTCAATGTTTTACTTTTTTATTTTTTTTCATGTTTTCTGTTTTGTACATTTTCTTAACATTCTTTTTCCCTTCACCTACTTTTAATTACTGAATTATACACAAGTGTTAAGGCACATGATACAATTTTCTTTTAAACATCAAATTTTTAAATGCAACCCACAGCATCAACCATAACACTACTCCATAGTTAGTTTCCTGACATATGTGAGCATGATTTAGAAATATTTTACTTATATTTATATAAAGGTCAAAAAAACATAAGCCTTTTTTTTTCTTCTATGAAGCAATTAGAATATAGGATTTTTAATAGTTATGCATTCTGTCAAGGGTATAAAGTGAAAAATTCAGTGATTTCATTTAAAAATTTTTGTTTGAATTATGAGTAAACTTGGATTTTAACACAATTTTATTTCTACTTTTTATTTTCACTTTTTTTCTATCCTGAACAATAAAAAGTAAAATTGGTTTAATCTTAATTGCTAACATTCTTTTACAATGTCAGTGGTATCAAAGAAATGCCTCATCTTAAGCTTGGCTACTAGTGCAGTTTGGCATCCCCACCCCCTCATCTGCTCTGTCAGCTGGGGTTCCAGAATACACTGACTGCACTTCTACAGAGGTGGTTATTCCTGCCTCAATGAGGCTACCTGTTTGCCGTGGATGGTGACCTGTAATGTGTGGGAATGGGATCCTGGTGATTGAGGGCTTCAATCATCAGGGTCAGATATTTCTGATTCTGATCAATCAGCTGGTTATGTGAAGCCCTAGCACCTATAACTATATCAATTTATGGAGTACTTCATAAAAAAATGTAATTCCCCAAATATGCATTGGGATAAAATACCATCTCTATCCAATTTATAGGCATTAGAAGGCGATGACTGAGGATTAATCGGTTCAAAGAGATCTAGACCAGTAAATATACCAGTTTGCACGCTGAAAATTATAGAAGTGCAACGAATGGCTTAACAGGTGCTCAGTCTGTCTCCAATACAAGTATACTTGTTTGTGTACCCTTGATCTGTAGGTGACTGGGTTTCCCCTCTTGACACATCCCAATGTCGTGCTCTAAGGTGGGTGTGGAGTGCAGAAAGTGAATTTTACTATCTCACAATTATAAATAACCAAAAAAAAAAACAAAAAAAACAAACAATGTATTCCAGATTTTGATTTTGAGGAAGAAATGAATTGTGAATTTTCAAGATTTCTCCTGCCAGATGAAACTCCACTAGAAAAATCCTCTCCTTTCTTGATTGAAAAAATGATATCCAGTAGGATTCATCCCAACACAGAAAGTTGTAAGATGCCAATTTGGTGGTTTTTTAAAAAAAAAAAAAAAAAAAAAAAAAAAAAAAAAAAATAGGAAACACGCTAAAATATAGTAAGGATGAAGACTTCATAACCTCAAAATAAAAACCTTTCCCCATGAAAGACTGAACACTTCTAGGGGAGTTATTAAAAGTAAAGAGTTCTCTGGCCACACCTGAAGAAGTCATATCTGCCTTAGAAAGCCAGGGGGGTCAGTAATTACCAGAGAATTACAATTAAAAAAAAAAGAGGAAACAATTACAACAAAAATATAAATCCTTACTTCTGTCACACCTGCAATCTCTCGAAAAATACAAATAAGGTACAATATTGAGCTAGTGAAACCATATATTCCTGTTCCACTAAGGCGTGCTTCAAATGCCAAAAACTTGTACGTCATAGGGATAGCTGCAGAAGTCACCCGACATGTGGAAAATGTGGCCAAAGAGATTCAGACCACACAGAAGAAGAATGTGATAACTGCAAGGAAAACCACGCAGCATAGTCATAATCATGTGACTTCTGGAAATGGGAAAAGGAGATAGTCAAGGGGAAATATAAACAAAATATCTCTTACAAAGCTATATAAAGGGCCCTTCTGATGCAAAAATAACAGCAAAAAATGACCACAACAGAGACCAGTCAACCTGACAAATACAGAGCCCTTATTGAGAAGCTCTTAGGACCAAATGACTGGTCCAAATTTCAAAACAACCTAAGAGATATGAACTCCAAGGAAATAGTACAAAGCTGCCTGAAAGGCTCTTCTGATGCAAAAATAAGAGAAGAAAAATGACCACAACAAATACCAGTCAATCTGACAAATACAGTCCTCATTGAGAAGCTCATGCTGTTAGGACCAAATGACTCACACAAATTTCAAAACAACCTAAAAGATAGAGACTCCAAAGAAATAGTACAAAGCTGCATAAAAGGCCCTTCTGATGCAAAAATAACAACAAAAATGACCACAACAAATACCAGTCAACCTAATAAATACAGAGCCCTCATTGAGAAGCTCTTAGAACCAAATGACTGGTCCAAATTTCAAAACAACCTAAAAGATAGACTCCAAGGAAATAGAACAAACTGAACCACAAAAGACGGCCAATGAAAGAACTGAAATAAAGACATGACAAATACATTAAATCTACTGCTCAAACATAAACCACTCCTCTTAAAAATACAAAATCTCTACAAAAAAATAGGTTACAGTGATCTATCTGTTCACCAAAAACTATTAGACATTTACATTCTTATCTCCCAAAAAACAGAAAAGGCTAAACAAAAACCAGAAATTCACAGTACCATATTCTTACCCAAAATCGATTTGACGCACTTGAAGAAATGGAAGTGGAAATCCAGAACCCACAACTGCTGAAACCTCTAAACATTAAATCATAACCACATACTTAGCTAAATCTTGAAAGAATTTTCCAATCACGTATCAAATAATCTAATGGAACTACCATGTAATAAAGGCAAACATAACTGAACTGCTTCTGCTAATAACAGATTTGTCACCGGCAGGTGTTTGCCTTCAGGAAACATTCCTTAAGCAAAATGACAAACAGGATATAAGAGAATACCAACCATACAACTAAACACATGACACTGGGTTTTGAGAACCAGGCAGTACTTCAATCCTAGTTAGGAATGACAGTACCTCAAAGTAAAATAAGTTTAACAGCTTCACAGGTGACAGCTGTTAAAGTGACCTTACACAGGTCAATAAACATCTTCTCAGTGTATATCCTTTCCCAACCTCCACCAAATGAACTAGTAAATGAAGCTGAAATTCACAAAATTATAAGGCAACTCCCTGCTCCCTTTTATGATAGTAGGGGACTTTAACTGTCACACCATCATCTGGGGATTGTAAAGACATAAACCAGAAGAAAGGACTTTAGAAAACAATGATTAACAATTTATACATTTTTATGATGAAACATCAACTTAAATAAATCCATTCACTGGCAGCTATCCGTCAATAGACTTATCACTATGTGATCCATCAATTTATATGGATTTCTCTTGGATGGTTCTGGCAAACACATGCAGTAGAGATCACTTACAAAACTCAGAATATAATGGTTAGAATTCAATGTTCTGAAAAGCTAGTGGAAGGAAAAAGCATCAAGAACTGAAAACTTTTTTTTTTATCTTCCTTATTTCTATAGCAAAGGAATGCATTCCAAAAAGTCCAGCCTTTAAAAAATGCAACTATCTTTGGTTCAATGATAAATGTAAAGAAACTATCAAGCTAAGGAGAGCATCTTTTGAGAGAATTTAACAAATGGCCTACAACCCCTAATTTGATGCAATTTAAGCAACTACAAGCAGAAGCACATAAAATAAAAGAACCAAAAAAGAATGTTTGAAAAATATCAACATACTCAATTCTGTCACAAAATCAAAACTGTCTGGAAGATGTTAAAGAAAATAGCAGGCAAGTGCCATACAAACACTGTAAGACACCTCTCGATAAATAACTCTGAAACAACTAAGAAAAAAAGATATCACTGACCAACTAGCCAAAACAATCTCTAAGAATTAATCTGCCAAGAATGGTAGCCAACAATTTTTAAAGCTCAAACAAAAAAAACGGAAAACAAAAAATAAACTTTAATTTAAATAATGCCAAGAGCTATAATTTAACATTCGCTTTAGAGGAACTAAATGAATCTTTAAAGAAAGTTTACAATACGGCTGTGGATCCATATGATATCCACTGTGAATTCTTTACCCAACAAATCATTACAACTTATTAAAAATGTATGTTAGCATATTGGACAAATGGTAACTTGCCAGAAATGTGGAGACAGTTATTCATCATCCTATTCCAAAACCTAGAAAGGATAACACAGACCCAGAAAAACTACAGTCCAAGAACGTTAAACAGTTGCCTATGTAAAACTATGAAGAGAATGGTCAACAACAGATTGACTTGGTACCTGGAAATTAAAGTCTTAATCAGCGACTTCCAACGCACTTTTATGGAAAAAAGCAGCACCTTCAACCACTTAATATGCCTAGTAACCTTTGCAAGGGAAACTTTCATTAAGAAGGAACATCTCATGGCATGGTTTTTGAGAAAAGATGTATGAAACAACATGGAAATATTGTATCTTTAAAGACTCACTTAAAAGAAATGGATTTTTTTTATTAGCGTTTGATAAGTTTTTGTTTATTGTTTTTATTCTCAATAAATCTATTTGCTTAGCTTTTATTTTTTCCATTCAAAAAACAAAAATTAGATTAAGAAAAATATAAAAAAGAATGAATAAAACTGAAAGTAAAAATATTTCATCTTAATACTTCATCTTCCAATATGTTTCTTTTCATAAACTATTACAAATGGCTACTCAAATTGGGGTAGTGGGGAATCACATTTTGGGAATTTTTCTTCCATTAAAATCAAGCTGTATGACAAAAAAAAAAAAAGTCCACAAAACATTTTGTTTAATTTTCTTTCATTGTATATGTGTGTTCTAGTACAATAGATTTCTGCTTGGAACGAGAAGTCCCCGAGTTCGAATTCCAGTTGAATTTGTTGCATTCACTTATGCACAAATACTCTTGGCAAAGGTATGAATCAATCTCTTCTCCATCCAGCTATGGGTTGAATAGTAGGACAGATTGGGTTCTATAAACCTTATTTGGCAGCCAGTCTGCTGCTGCAGAAAGAAATGGCAACCTACTGTGGGAAAATCTTCTGCCTTGTCAGTCATAGATCAAAAGAGACATGATCACCCAAACATGCATCATGTATTACACTCAACTCATTGATATACCTGAAGACTTATTTCAGAATTTTTTTTATTCTTTATCATCAAAATTTCAGAAATATCTTAATCTAAACAAGGAAGGCTTTCCTTGTATAAAGAACTACATAAAGGCAGTCAAATACAGAAAATATTTTTGTAAAAAAAAAAAAATTTGACCTTTGGTAATAAAGGAATAGTTGACAAATCTTTTGGGGATTAAAATGCTAAAAATGCATTTTACCTTTTCTATTTTGAAATTCTCACGCTCTCTCTCTCTCTCTCTCTCTCTCGCTCTCTCTCTCTCTCTCACTCACTTTGGAAATTAATTTATGGCTTAAATATGTTATTAAATGCTACAAAAAAAAAATTGCCTTACGCATTACACATTCCTTTCATTATTATTACTTGTTCTTGTGTCGGGGCTTACGGCTATTTCACGTTGAATACACCGGTTCTCGCTTGATCACCGAAGTTAAGCAACGTTGAGCCTGGTCAGTACTTAGATGGGTGACTGCTTGGGAATACCAGGTGCTGTAAGCGCTTAGTGACGGATGTGCGTTGTGGTGCAGTGGATATCGGCTCGGAAAGAGAAATCGGTGAGCCGAATTCAAATTCCAGTTGAATACCCTGCATTCACTTAAGCACTGGTACTCTTGGGAAAGGTATTAATCCGTCCCTTCCCTCCAGTTATGGGTTAAATAACAAGGGTAGGACTTGGGGACCCTGCCCTTCAAAAACAAATCCCAATGAATCTTGATACTTGAAAAAAGTATTACTAGACACAAAACTTATATAAAAAAAAAACAATAAATCGTTGAAAGAAAAAGGTATTACCAGAAATAAATAAAAAATAAAAAAATTTAGTTGGCAATAAATGACCCACTGAGGTTGATATGCCATCAAAACAAAAAAAAAAAAAAAATGTTCTTGTGTCAGTCTTTTCTCTGAACTACTTTCTTTATCACACTCTTTCATATTTTGTAATATCATCACAGGAGAGAGAAAAATAAGAGACAGGATGTTGAAAAGTTCTCAGCCCAACCATCTTCTCAAAATTTGACCAAATCATCAAACATTTTTTTTAATCCCTTCATGATCTGACAAATATTTCAGCACACTATCCTATACAAAGAGGTGCTGAAAAGCCATTAGCCTGATTCTCTTCTCAAAATCTGAACATTATTTTTTCACTTTAGCTGAAAAGAATGTTATCGCCCGGTTCACACTCCACCCATGTCTATTGAACAGGTTAAGAGGCTCATCCCTTGTTCCCTGTTTTAGATGTGGTTTCCGGCTTTCTCTTTTCCAATCTTACTTTGTTTTTTTTGGGGGGGGGGGGGTTTGTTTTTTTCTAGCCCCCTGCACATCAGTGGCGTTACTGCTTTGCTCGGGGTGATACGATTAAAAAAAAAAAAAATATTGTAACATGCAATTTACGAGATCCTTACACTTTTTAAAAAATTTATTTCCCATCATTTATTAAACCATGTTAAGTGTTGTAAGCCTAAAAGGTTACTGCGTTAGTAATCACCAAAACAGAGGTTGGGAATAATAGTATATCAACAAATACAAGACTCACACTGCATGAAATCTATACATTACTAGTGAACTGCCAGTCAGTATAATCACTCTACTCTTCCTCCAATCATGTGCATGTATTTAACAGGATAAGAACATACCATTACTGTATTTAGGTAAGTATGCAACATTAAGGGGAAATTACAAAATTGCAGTACATGTGTTGCCCCTACAAGTAATGAGTCACAGGATATAGTTGACTCACTAAATCAATCACTTTCTCAGGCCTTTTTCTTTGTTTTGTTTTTTTCTTCAAACCTTGAAAAGAGTTTGGGAGTAAATTTTCAAATGATTCTGAGTTGGTAGCAACAGCTGTGCAGAATTTCAATAGACAAACATCAAATTTTATTTTATATATATAGTGTGAATATTTATATATCTTTGTTACCATATTCATGATGTTTCAGCCATTGTATGCTCCGGCCTTCTTCAAAGGATTGGAATTCCAAACCAAACACTTTTTTACAATCCTTCATCTCAGAAATATAGACAAATATATCTGTAAAGACAATATAAGTCTGTGTTTTGTTCCTTTATGGAACTTTATCAAGACAAATGTAGAAATTTAAATTTAATAACTTCTATTTATACACAGAAGCAATGGGGTTGGGTGGGGATAATGTTAAGTTTTCACGTTTTTAATTTGAGAATACTCTAAAATATTCTAAATTTGCTGTGTAAAGGAAAGGCTAAAGATCTTTTTTTTTCTTTTTTTTTTTTTTTTTTGTAAATTCAAGTTTCATTAATGATGACTGGCAAGGTACTGCAATCAAGCTTTTATCTTGTATAAGTGTCTTCTTTTCTGGATATAAAGTGTGTAATAACTGTCTGAATGTTCCATATATCCAAACACTTTATGTTCAGAAAAGAAAATGCTTTTTCTGAACACAAGAAAAATTGAATAAAAAGCTTGATTGCAGAACCTTTCTGGTTGTCTTTAATCAAACTTGTATAAAAGAGGGATTGTTGTCCAGAGACACACACACACACACACACACACACAGGAAAAGATAATGTTCATTCTTCTGTGGCTTCAGTACTGGATAGTGTGGCAATGCTAATGTATCTTGTGCATTCAGTATTTCTATTGAGCTTTGCAATTCTCCTGGCTTCAATGGTATTGTACTCCCTTTGTGAACTTGCTCAACCATATGTGATGGTTTTGGGCCATGACAATTAATATCAATGTCTAGGTTTTGAGGAAAGTTTGAAATTAGTCCTTGAAATGTTTTTTTCTGTCTACTGACTGTTGCCCTCCCAAGACAGACTTCTCCGTGCATTAGTTTTTATAGGTTTGTTTTCACACACACACACACACACACACACACACACACACACACACACACACGCACACATCAACAAGTCATGTGGAATGTGATTTCCAATGAAGGTTTCTATATTTAAACATCCTTTATGTTCTTTTTTTTTCTTCTTCTATATAGTCGCTTTGTGCTTACATTTCTCTCCAAAGAATGAATGAAAATGACATAAATAGATAATGAATGGAATGTAACTTTTTTTTTTTCTTTTTTGTCATAAACTTCTTTTAATATTGTCTGAAAATTCTGCACTTCATATTATCCATAAATTGCACTTAACAAATTTGATTCTTTGACGAGCTGTTTTTGTATATATTCCACATCAAAAGACTTAAATGCTTGTTTTTTTTTATCTTTCTATTTATTTTCCAAGTTTTAAGTCCTTTGACAAGCATTATGATTTTGTAATATACCTTAACAAATGATTTTATTATTTAACAGGGACACATCAGGACAAGGACGTTTCTGTACCATATTCCGTTCTTATTCACGGGGAGCACAGGTAAATACATTAATTTTTGAAAAATTGTTAATATATTTTGGAAAATATTTAAGAAATAATTGATTTTTTTTTTTTGTAAATTTACTTTTTATTGGTTTAAAACATTACATTTAGTGGGTTAAACATTTTTTGGATAGACATACTGGATTTCTTTTTATTTTAACAGCAAAATTTAACAGGTATGATTGAGTCTTACTAAATCAAATTTTCTTTACATATTCAGTAAATAATAATTTCACTTTCTTTTTAAGAAATGTGGATTTCAAATATGAACATGTGTACCCACTAAATGTAATGTTTATAACAACAAGAAAATATGTAAATGTAAACCTGTGACTTTGTTAGGGACTGTAGTTAAATAGGAAAAAGAAAAGCGGGGGACCTGAAGCAGACTACCACCATGTTTAATTTCATTGTTTTTATTTTCTTTGTTTTTTGTTGTTTTTTTTTATTTTTTTTTTCAATGCAGTCCTATCAATTGTTACTTAAACTTTCCGATTATCAAAAAAAAACTTGAAAATTTACAATATTTAAACAAATGGGGGGTTAGTTTCTCATACAACGTTAAAGTAAATCAATCCTCCGTTTTCAACCCACTTGCATTGGGGTCACTTTGTTTATGTTAATTTCATTGTTTTTCTTTTTTTTTTCTTTTTTTTTTTTTACTTTTTTCAGTGCAGTTCTACTGATTGTTACTTAAACTTTCTGATTATCAAAAAAAAAAATTGAAAATTTACAATATTTAAACAAATTTGGTGGGGGTCAGTTTCTCATACAATATTATAGTAAATTGATCCTCCATTTTCAATCTACTATAAGGTTGTATGAGAAACTGGTCCCCACCCTAAAATTGTTTAAATATTGAAATTTTTGCATTTTTTTTTTTTTTTTTTTTTTTTGTCATTCGTAAAGTTTAAGGTGTAAAAGATAATATTGCACTGAAAAAAGTCCCAAAAATTTGATAATGAATACATTTACAGGTGGTGACAATGTGTTGCTGACTGGTTTGAAAATGGAGGCTTGATTTACTATGACATTGTATGAGAAACTGATCACCCCAGAAAATGTTTAAATATTGAAATTTTTCAAAAAAAATTTTTTTTTTTTCAATCGTAAAGTTAGGGGGGTAATCGATAGGATTGCACTGGAAAAAGTAAAAAAAAGAAAACAATGAAATTAAATGTGGTGGTAGTCTGCTTCAGGTTCACCAGAAAAACAACTATATTCGTATTCTTCTGCCAAACAGAAACTCACTTGGTATGCACAAATATGGAATGAGACATTAAAAAAAAAAAGGTGTTTCCACTTCTTTGCACATGCCTAGATTTTTGACAGCATAAAAATGTTCCTTGGTTCTTGTAGTGGAACAACAACTCTGGATCGGTTTCTTTTGAATCTCTCACTCGTTTGCACCAACTCACTCTTATTCCATCCTCTACCTTCGCTTCCTGTTCATACGATATATTCACCCAACATTCTTCCAAATTTTCACCATTTCACTCCCCACCTCTACTCCCCATTTAAAACTCATAGCACAAACAAGCTGAAAGAAATTAAAGTTATGAAAAGAGAAGGCAAAGAAATAATTAAAAAATAAAGCCTTTTTCTTTTTCCTTTTTTTTTAATTGTATCACCCCGAGCAAGGCGGTAACGCTACTGATGTGCAGGGGGCTACGTAAGATTGGAAAAGAGAAAGCCGGAAACCACATCCTAAACAGGGAACAAGGGATGAGCCTCTTAACCTGTTCAATAGCCGTGGGTGGAGTGTGAACCAGGTGATAGATAGATCTATCTACTCTAATTGAAAAAAAAAAAAGAAACCAAAGTGAGAAGATTGGAAAAGAGAAAAGCCAGAAACCACATCCTAAACAGGGAACAAAGGATGAGCCTCTTAACCTGTTCAATAGACATGGGTGGAGTGTGACTACCCCTATTTACAATTCTCTAACTTCACTTAATTTTATTGCTATCACCTAATAGTTATATGCCTATTAAGATGGGTGTCTCTCTGTAGAACTAAAGAACTTAGTTATCTTTTTATCAATTATTTCTAACCACTTCTTCATTTAATGAACTGACAGTCCCAAGAATATACAGAAAATGAAGAGCTAAATCATGAACTAATTGATTTTTCTGGAAATCAATATCTGTCAGCCTTCTTTTCTCCAAGGTACTTTTCTAAGCTTTGCCCACACTTGATACTCGAACTTAGATAGATGCAAATCCTACTCTCTTCCTAATAACCATCATTACACCACAGGAACGTCCCCATTAATAATTGAATACCGCTCTTTAGGTACCAATTTCTTCACCTACTCTGATCAGTGTGCGTCGTGGTGCAGTGGATATCGGCTCGAAACGAGAAATCGGGAAGCTGAGTTTGAATTCCAGTCGAATTCCTTACATTCACTTACGCGCAAATACCCTTGGGAAAAGTATTACTCCGTCTCTTCCCTCCTGTTATGGGTTAAATAATAGGACAGCAACCAGTCTACTGCAGAAAGCAATGGCAACCTACTGTGGGTTAATCTTCTGCCCAGTCAGTCATGTCTCTTTCGAGACATGATTGCCCAAGCGTGTTTCACGTATGGCACTTAACTGACTGACTCTGATCAAGGTGACTTATTTTACCAAAATGCCATCTCAGTTATTCAGATAGACCCACTTTTTGCAATGTTTGGTATGTCTTTACAATTTCATAATAGCTTAGTCTATATGTGTCTCTAAAATTGTACAATCTATCCTAATCTTTCTCCATATGGGTACCCTTCCAAATTTTTTTTTTTTTTTTTTTTTTTCATCAATTCTCTGCAAGCAAAATGATAATGTCTTATGCTACCAAGATGCAAGATGAGTGAAAAAGAATGAAGTAAATAGAAGGAATAAGAAACTTAATTCTAAACATGCAACAATGGATAAACCTCGACTCCTGTTCAAAAGACCAGGGAGGAACTTGAACTGGGTGATCGGCAAACTTATGCACTATTGAGAAGAAAAAGAATATTAAATGAAATTTCAGAGTTGAGATACAGATATTAGAAGTATGGATTTGAAGTAAACTTTAGAAGGATCCATAAACAAGGGATAAACTTTCCAGGTGTATAATAAAATCACTGAAAAGATTAAACCTTTGCCAATAATGTATCACCTCAGCAGCCACTCGACTTGCATTTCACCTGGATTTCTCTCTTCTCATACACAATTGGTACAGTCAATTGACTGACACCAATCACTATTCCTGATCATATGACAAACAACCTCCTTGAAAGGAACAGGAAACAAGGGATAAACCTTCTAGGTGTATAATAAAATCATTGAAAAGATACAATCTTTGCCAATAATGTATCCCATCAGCAGCCAATCAACTTGTAACGCCCTCTCCATCAGCCTATGGTCTACTAGAACCACAGATAGCTACTTCTCTCTCTCTCTCTCTCTCTATATATATATATATATATATATATATATATATATATATATATATATATATATGGTTGTCCAAAACATTCAATATTGTGACTGATCAATGGATTCAACTTTCAGCTAGCTATGCCCCACATTGTGATTAATTTGATCGCAGACAGGCCAAGATCCATTGTCAGTATCTTGCCTTAGGTCAGTCCAAACAGTGTGAAGACATACAGTAATAATAAATAAATAAATATTCAAAGATTGATGAAAAAAATAAAAAGAATAATATACAGTAATTTTGTTAGTAGTTTTTGCATGCAGAATTGTCACTCTAAATTGTCCCCAATTCAAATGCAACACTTGGTTAAACTAGTAAGGGTTGGCTTGTGTCTATATAAGGAGTTTGTTTAGTTGACTTTGGTAATTTTCTTTGGTAAGTCTGGCTTCTTGGCTGATATCAAAATTACGCTTAGGCACTTGGTTATGTGCAACCAAAGATCTCCGTTTGTTTTCTTGGTCTAAAATATCAAATCTAACTTATTTCTCTCTTTACTTTTACTTTTATCAGTGTCGGATAAGAACTGGTGTGGAGGTAGGCAATAGTCTTCCTCTCTCTCTCTCTCTCTCTCTCTCAGGTAATGGTTGCAGGTAATGCTCTTCCCACAACTCTTTCCTTTCTCAGTGGACTGCCTGCACCCACAACTTTCTGTTGGCTGCAGGTAGTCCTCTCACCTTTGTATTGCTTTAGAGAAAATCGTTTCACATGTGATCTACAATAACTTGACTTTTCTCAGGGTGAATAATTCAACTCCTGCAATTTGTTTTTACTAAAACAAATTTATCAGCTAAATTTCTTTTATATGGTTTCAGGACTCCAAACAACTTTTTTTGTTGAGTAACCTTTTCATCTCCTAACCGACACTCAAAGGCTTTAGCCTCTTTCATCGGCCAACTGTCAACACTTAAATTAAATATTGTTTCTAGCAGACATTTGTTTTTTTTTTTTTGTTTTTTTTTACAACTTCCAATCCCTGGGAACCGTTTAACCATTTTTTGAGAAGTGTATCATATCAGCATATCTCTCCTTATATTCAAATTAATAAAATTTATTAATTACCAGCAACCAATTAGTGTTACAGTATTTCACCTGGATTTCTCTCTTCTTATACACAACTGGTATAGAATCAATTGACTGACACCAATCACTATTTCTGATCATCTGACAAACAACCTCCTCAGAAAGAACAGGAAACAAGGGATAAACCTAGCAGGTGTATAATAAAATCACTGAAGAGACACAATCTTTGCCAATAATGCATTACATCATCAGCCAATCTACTTGCATTTCACCTGGATTTCTCTCTTCTCACACACAATTGGTATCGAGTCAATTGACTGACACCAATCACTATTTCTCATCATCTGATAACTAACCTTCTTAGTTATATAACTTAACCTTTGCTGGCCAGTAATAATCTTATCCACCTCTAACTTATCTACTTTCTTTCCCCCCACCTGTGTTCATGCTCTGCATTTACAAATCCTTTTACAAGGCTCATCTAAATGATTCCTATTCAGTCAATCAGTTAAATGCCATACGTGATACACACTTTACGCGATCATGTCTTGAAAGAGACATGACTGACTGGGCAGAAGATTATCCCGCAGTAGGTTGCCATTGCTTTCTGTGGTAGACTGGTTGCTAGCCAAGGCTATAGAACCCAATCTGTTCTGCTATTTAACCCATAGCTTGAGGGAGAAGAGGTAGATAATATTACATTATTATACTAAGTATAATTAGTGGGGGATCAGTTTATTACTTAATAACAATAGAAAACCAATCATCCACTTTATGCCCAGTAGATGCCGCCTTAATCTTGTTTTCAACTATTATATTTAGTCAGTCAGTTAAATACCATACGTGATAACACACTTTGGGCGATCATGTCTCGAAAGAGTCATGACTGACTGGGCAGATTATCATCCTGCAGTAGGTTACCATTGCTTTCTATGGTAGACTGGTTGCTAGCCAAGGCTATAGAACCCAATCTGTCCTATTATTTAACCCATAACTGGAGGGAAGAGATGGATTAATACCTTTCCCAAGGGTATTTGTGTGTAAGTGAATGCATGTTTGACCGTGAGGTGAACACAGGTAATGTACATTTCAACAAGAAATAGCAGTTTCACACAATACTACAATAACAAAACAATGAAGAAGTGTTGCTGACTTAGATCAAAGAAAAAATTAAATAGATTACTCATTTAGTTTCTCCTAATTAAGAAGTTAACGACCAAAATGGATTTTTTTTTAAAGCGGTAGGTCGCTTGATCAGTGATTTTCACACATTGATGTTCGCGTTTTGGAGGTGGTCGCTCAATGAGGGTTTATTAACATTAGCAAATCGTCTGTGCAAAAAACAGTCGTTAACAACAAGTGGTCGCTGACGAAGATGGTCGCATACGGCAGGTTCCACTGTATTCAACTGGAATTCGAACTCAGCTCCCCAAGCTCAGTCAGTAGAGCATCAGACTTTTATGATTTCCATCAGATATATCAAATCCTAAAAGTTTCATAACATGGATTGTCATCATCCAAAGCAGAATTATGGTACCAGTGTTGTTTTTAATTTTTACGAAAGCGATGTCTTGAAAAAAATGAAAATAAAAAAAATAATTCATTCAGTAATCATGGTTGTTGAGTGATTGATTGTTTTTTTTAATAACTTATCAACCCTTTGCAAGTTATTTAAAGCAAGAAAAATATTTTTAGATTTTAAGAACTTATGATTTATTGATACAAGTTTTATTAATTAATCCATAACTGAGAGAGGGAGAAGAGAGGGATTGATACCCTTTCCGAAGAGTATTTGCTCTTATGTGAATATAACAAACCCAACTAGAATTGAAACTCAACTCTCTGGTTAACAATTTCAAGCTGTTATCAATTACACAACCAAGCTTACAGCAACTGGTATTCCCAAGCAGTCATCTAAGTCCTGACTTTTGTGCTTGTAAAGAAACTGATGTGGTCATAAACCCTCATTAGTCATGGTGGGACATTGATATTTGAGCTTAAAAGATTTGCACTTGTCTATTTTGCATTCAACTTGTACAGCTCTTTTTTTTCCCCTATTTAGAAATAAGCACTTTGTAATTGATAAATTTAAAAATAAGCTCAATCTGAAAAATGTTAACATTAATTATTAATAATTATCAATGATTAATTAATTACTATGCATCGAAGTATTAGAATTTTAAGCTAAAATAAGATCAACTTAGAAGTCAGTAATTATTACTTGCTATTTATGCACTTATATTTATGTTTAATGGCTTTGAACAGGACATGGGCAATCATGGCTCTCCACAACTGACTTTCCCTTGTCACTCTTATTTCTGTTTTTTATCTTTTCACTCTCCATCTCACCACCTATTCTACCATCTATTCATACAAGCTGGTCAGGCAGGTGGTATGCTGTCTCCCCCTGTCCCTTTTACCTTCAGTCAGTCAGTTAAGTGCCATATGTGAAACACGCTTGGGCGATCATGTCTCAAAAGAGACATGACTGACTGGGCAGAAGATTATCCCACAGTAGGTTGCCATTTCTTTCTGCGGTAGACTGGTTGCCAGCCATGGCTATAGAACCCAATCTGTCCTGTTAGTTAACCCATAACTGGAGGGAAGAGACAGATTAATACCTTTCCCAAGAGTATTTGCGCGTAAGTGAATGCTATGAATTCAAGTGGAATTCGAACTCAGCTCCCCGAGTTCTCGTTCTGAGTCGATATCCATGAAAAACCTAAAACATTTTTCAAGAAAGTTTAATCCAGAAATTCTTCCCAACTAAATATTCTGTGTACCAATTTGCAAAGGAGTTGATTCATGTCAATGGTTTCAGACTATTGTTCTTTCAAAATGTTCTGGATTATACTACAAAAAAGCTGAATACTTGGGTGGGTATTGTTATTTTGATCATAATGAGATCAATTGAAATGCCTTTATCTGGCACAAATTAGGTTGAGACACTAAAAATATTGATATTTACTCAGCTAAGTATGACACAAAACGAAATAGGGAAGAGGTTGTAAACAACAGATTTTATCCTGTCAATTTTTCAAGTTGACAGGTCCTGTTTGCTTTATTTTTTGCAAATGGAGTAACTAGATGTTGAATATGAAAAAGAAAAATGAATTCAAAAAACAAAGGAAAATGGAATGGTTAAAAAATAAGAATTACTGCTTCAAGAAAAATGGTCCAAAGAGTTATTCATTATTCCTTTAATACTGAAGCATTTTAAAATATTTAATATAATCACTGATTTGCATAAAAGAACCCTGAGAGATCTTGAATGATAACAAATAAATACGATCCCTCCCCTATGAATAATTCTTCACACTTATTAATTTATTACATAGTCAAATTACTAGACTAAAATTCTGGGGTACATTTTAATAAGGAAAAATTACTCAAAAATATCAAATTCGGTTGAGCATTCCCAAAGAAGATTAGCGTTTTTGTTTGTTTGTTTTTTTCCTTCTCCCCAAGCAAGATAATAATGCCACTAAAGAGGAAGGAAGTGAAAACCCATCTTAAACAGAAAATAAGATAAAAACCTCTACTCCTATTGAAAAGGTGGGGAATAATTTAAATAGATTTATGTAGCAGCAGCTAATTTTATTTTATTTCTTCTTATTCCCTTAAGAAAGAGCAAAGGTTATCTACTTCTCAAAGATTAAGGAATTTAGCATCTAGTTTAAAATATCTAATGACAAAGACTTTACTTATACATGGTGCCTCTCACTTTCTAAAAATAATGTTCTTTTTTTGTGTTAATATAAAAAAAATTCAGAAATGACTCTTCTGTTAATTTGGGGTGCACTAGTGCGTCTAGGTGAACCAGTTGACAAATGTTGAACTAAACACTGAAAAAGGTCTGTAGAAATAAAACAAATAGTTTCTAATTTGCATATATGTAAATTGAGATAAAATACTATTACTCAAAATATTATTTTGTGGATACTTGTGTTTTGATAGACAGACTTTTTTAATGGTGTATTAAATCTACCAGTCTGCTCATGCAAGAGACTTTATAAAGAAAATGTACTTTCTGGGAGAGTTTAAACCTGCATCCCACTTTGTAGAAGAAACCGCTGTCTAATCTGGTGTACCTTAGACCACTTAACTACAGACAGTATTGCAGCCCAGCAAGGTTTGAACCTTGGTTTACCCCTTTTGAATGCTAAATATTCTCTCATTTGGATTTTGTCACATGTCAACAGCTACTTCAATGGCAGAAAAGGAAAGGTTCTTTAGTATCATATTGTAACTAGTGATGAAAAGTGGATACATTATGATAACTCTAAGTGTAGAAGATGTTGGATAAGCCCAGCCATGCATCGACATTGGCAACAAAGCCAACTATCCCTGGTTCAAAACTTCTGTTCGGTATTTGGTGGGATCAGCTGGGTGTAGTTTATTATGAGCTGCTCAAACCAACCAAAACTAAAAAGCACGCACAACAAAAGGAGTTTTGCAACATGACAACGCTAGGCTACATGTTATAAAATGGGTGGAAACTTAAGTGGAAATGCTTAAATGGGAAATCTTACTCAACCTGCTGTATTCACCAGACATTGCTCTGTCCAATTATCACTTGTTTCAACTGATGGCACATGGCCTGGTTCTGCATCACTTTCATTCTTATGGAGATGTAAAAAAAAATGGGTTGACTCGTGGTTAGCCTCAAAAAATGTTTTTCTGACATATAATGCAAATGCTGCTAGAAAGATGAGGGGGGAAAAAAGTAATGGCTAGCTTTCATTGATATGTTTCTTAGTAATTTTTGTCAACAAAACATTACTGTTCATGAAAAATCAGAGATAACTTATTCCAGGTTTGAATATTTTTTATAACTCTTATGTCAAAACATTTTAAAATCTTGAAATTTAGTTTTTAAAATTTCTTCTATTTTTGGGTTAACTACATATGGATTTTTTTTTTAATAATAGATATTGTCAAAGATAATAAACACAAAAACCAGTGAATCTTTGCATTTTTATTTTATTTTGCTTACAGGTCACTCAGTCTTTCACAATTGTTGTTTGTTTGGTACAATTTGAAAAAAAAATGTAAGGGAAGTAATTCTCTATTTAGGAAACTACCACTTTTTTTTTTTTTTTTTTTTTTTTTTTTTGCTAAAAACAGCATACTATGATGAAACTTTATGTAAACAAAGTTTTTTTTTTTTTTTTAATCATTTCACCCCAAGTGAGGCAGAACTGCCTTTGGTGCACAGGGGATTACATAAGAGAGTGATGAGAAAGAGGAACAAGTTACAGGGTGTGTCAGAGAATGGGTAAGAGAAGTATGACAACATTGGTGTGAAGGCTGCATGAGAGTAGAGTGAAAAAGAACACAATAGAAGGGTTATCAGGGAAAGTATACAAACAAGGAGATAAGAGATAGTAAGTGACATTGCATTCTTGGAGATTGCAGCTGTCAGGGAAGCAAGTATATGGAAATGAATTCCACATGCGGGAAGTGCGAGCAAAGACGCTACTAGAGTAGATGTTGCAGTTACATTTGATCAATTTCACTAGTCTAGTAGCTCGACTAAATTCATGCGGAGGGGGCACCAGGGAGCTAAGATCATCGGAGCAGAAGCTGTGAAAGTATTTGTAGAAGAGACAGAGGTAAGCTACATTATGTTGGGGAGAAAGTGACTGCAGCTGAGCTACCAGGTTGGGATCAATTGCATTGCAGATTGTCCATTGGATTTTGTCAAGAACCTTGAGATGAATAGCAGGGGCACCTGACCAGATGTAACAGCAGTATCCAATGCACGGGATTGTTGCTGCTGGCACCTATGATCAAACTATCAATCCAGCCCTGGTAATTAGGCAATTTAAAGAACAAAGAATGTTGGGCAGGCCACATCTCATCTGAACTGCAAATCTCTTTGGTCAAAACTGCCCCGCAACTCCTCATTGGCTGCTTTAGGCCCTCGCTTATATGGATTTCCACTCAAAACTGGAGTGTGGTATGATTAATCTGAGGAAATAATGAATTACTTAATTCCAATAAAGGTTCTCTTTGTTTTCTGGCTTTCAAAGATTATCTTTTTCAATTCGGGTTTTTTCCTTTCCATGAGCAGCCTTCACAGGCATCAGTTCACCCAAATCAACTACTATTTCTCTTCATTGATATCTCTCACTAATACCTTTCAAAGGTTTATACAAATTCTTTGCCTTTAGTTTTCCACCTCTTCTCACTACCAACCGGTCCTCCTTCAATTGATTTGATTCATCAGTCTCAGGTCGCATTTACTTGCGGTCATTAAATTCGTATTATTTCAAAATTTTTCCTACGCAAGGATAACTTCAGTCCCCTGTCAGAAACTTGCCAGATATCTCACTCAATTTCTTATCAGGATCATTAAATTTTTAATTTACAAAGAAATCCTTATTTTTGACCTTGTGCAGTCTAGTTTGCCATCTGCTTCAGCTGGTCACAAAAAGTTTTTATAATTTCAACTTTTCACTTGTATAAAATCTCTTTATCCGGCCCTATGTCTTGATAACTTGTACCAAAAGACGGTCATTAATCAATCGTCTATATTCGCCACATGGCCTCTTTTGCACTCTGACTCTCCATGGGAACTTTCTTTAGGCTTTTGAGATTTCACCTTTTTCTAATAAAACAAAGAAATCTTCATTTAGTTTATCTGTATGTCTTTCCTTTTATTTTTTAACTCTCTAGTGCCAAATAGACTTACAGAGAGACTTCGCTACCTAACATCATGTGACTACCTGTCTGAGAAGAACAGAACCAGCCACTGTATTACATTTCAACTTTAGACATGGGTTGGGAAGATAGTTGTCTGTATTGAGTCAATAGAATTCAACTGCTGGAACGAATAAGCCTGGACCAAAAATCAAAGATATAAAGATTTTTTTTTCTATGACAATATTTTTTTCTTCTTGTGACTTCTCCAGCCCGAATGAATTAATTTGCGGCAGTTTCTGAAGGTTATTCGGCTTCAACTGTCTTAGAATAAAATCAGAACACAACATCGAATAAGAGTGGGTGTGGTCTGAGGTGATCTATCTATTGATCTGGAAATTGGGCAGTTTGAAGACTGAAGAAGGTGGGTCTGGCCTCGCATCAATAGTGGGCCAAAGATGGAAAATTTAGTGTCTTTTTTTTTTTTTTTTTTTTTTTTTTTTTGCACTTACACATTTTGAAAATTCTTGCAAAAATCAAATAACTGTCAGATTTTAATTAAATTTTCAGGAATTAATCACAATTTTTTTATATCTTTTACCCCCCACTTAATTTTATCAAATTTCAAGAAAAGCACTTACATCAGTTTCTTCAGTTATATTTCACTACAGATAAAAACCCCCATAGAATAACATTAGCTGTCATATTGTCAATATAGCTACTGTTAGGTTAAAAACTGTATTGCTGCAATATTTTAAAAGTACTTAATGATTTCAAATCAGAATAATTATACTTTAAATGAGCTAATATTTATCAAATAAATTTCAGAAAAGTATATTTTTGGAAGATATTTTTTTTTTTTTAATAAAGAGGAAAACATTGAGATGAAAGATGACTATTAAACAAAAAACCCTTTATTATATTAGTTTTTTTCTTAATACAGTAAAGTGGTTTGCTTATTGGAAATGTTAAATTTAATCTGTTAGCTTGAAATTAAAACTAAAATAAAAGTTCCAAAAAAGATTTTTTTATTTGTAAAAATTAATTTTAAACCTTAGGTATCTTTTTTTTTCTTTTTTTTTTTTTTGTTGACATTGTTGTAAACAATCTATTTTTCATTGCCGGTGATCATTCTTTTCAAAAAATGGGTTATGTTTGTTGCATTTGAGGGTCTCAAAACCGTCTCAGTCTTCCAGATCAAAATGTCCACTTCTGAACCATATTCTGTTAAGGCACCATCTCCATAAGTAGCACAATCTATTTTTCTTTTCTTTTTTTTTTGTTTGTATAGCATTTTTTTCTTCTTTTTCAACATCTATTGATATGTCACCTTTCAGTTTGTCATGAATTTCAGTCATGTATGAAACAAAATCAGGTTCAAATGTCACCCATTATAAAACGCAAACTTATTATGGTATGTTGGTACATATGGGCAATAATATTAAAAAGAAGAATCTTTAAATGAACATAAAATATTTATATAATCAGATTAGAATTGAGAATGAACATGATTCTATAATTCTGAGCAATAACTCAAACCATCAAAAATACTTTTTTCTTTTTTTATAAATATTTAAAACAAAATCTCAGTTGGACCTCTATCAAATTAATTTTGGTCATTAATTTTAAGATATATTTGTATCCAGATATTTTTTTTTCATTTCATCTAATTGAAACATTATATAAACAGTAAAGATGAGGATGCTTGTCTAAGAATGTGTGTGAAGGAAAAAAGGTTTTTCCTTCAAAATGTTTATATTTTCTTTACTTTAATAATAGAAAGCAGTTTTGTTTCTCCCAAAACTATACTGGCTATTAATCAACCCATAAAATGTATGTATGTATGTATGTATGTTACTCTTCAGATGAATTGAGTTCTTTCAGTGACTGGCATGTGTTTACACTGCTTGTATACAACACGTTAAAATTTCTCTTCTCTGATTTCATGCGCCTATGGCTTAGGGGACAGTGACTCCGACCGATACCAAACCGGTCAAGTTTTGATCCCAGCCAGAAGCAAGTGGATGTGTCTAGCCACACTGATGATCTGTGATACAGTGAAACAGGCTTGTGTGTGGATGACTATATATATATATATATATATATATATATATATATATATATATATATAATGTTGATGCCATGTTTCATTAAATAATATAGACAAGTTTTGTCTATTTTATGTAAATTTTTTCATATTGTCTGATAAACTTAATAGCATTACCATTTAAATGATGAAAGAAAATCACAATATTGATACATAATTTATTTTATAATTCAATCTAAGCTTTTGGCTTACATAAGCTATTTTCAAAGCTTTTAAATTACATAGTATAACAATTCACAGACAATAATGACAGTCTGTTTTTGTTGACAGAGAAGATTTCCAAGCAACAACAAACTTGTACATACAAAATGCTGGAAGCGAATGTCGCACCACAGCTTATGATGTCACACATGACCACACAAGAGTGAAAACAAGAAATATTAAGTATGAGAAGCCATTGGAATAAACCAATGGCTTCTGTTATTAATTATAAGCATTTAAGAATATTTGTGGAGATTTCATAGTTTATCTTGTTCAGGTTAGGTTTCAAAATGTTTTATGTATATAGTTTCAAGAATTTTTAGTTTTTGTTTGTTTTCATGTTTAAGTATAGTTGTTTTCAACAAGGGCTTTCCAGAATTGTGTATGTGGTCAGGCATGTTGTTTTAAATGCTTAAAAATGTTAGAATTATTGTTTAAATGTAGTGTCAAGTGTCGTGACCAACATAAATATTATTTAATCCGTTGGAGATACAATCTCCCAAAGGGCACTTGAATTTGTAAACTATGTTGGCGATTTTGCAAATCGCTAACTGGGGGAGAAGAATCGTTGTGAATAACTGAGTTGGGTATGCTAGATTTAGAGCAGTATATGATATATATATTTTGGGGAAAGAATTATGGCAAAGTAGAAAAGGTTTTAGTGCCACATTTTTAATCCTTTAAAAATTTATTGGATGAAATTCTTGACACTTTATCATAATTCTTTCCTCTAAAATTGTTTGATATATATATAAAAAACGAACTTATATGAGCTGAAGAATGTGTTTAAGCATGAAACAGACTGTCACTGCTCAGTGTTGATTCTAGTGTGTGTGTGTGTGTGTGTGTATGTATGTATGTATGTATGTATATATATATATATATATATATATATATATATATACATACACACACACACACAATTGCTAATTTGGCATAATTGTTGAAATGAGAAATTATTGTTGTTTTCTTATTCAGACCAGCATGTTCATCTTCGTAGTTAGATTTGCCATGTTTTGGCCATTGTACCCATTGGCCTTTTATCATTTGTTGTACTTGGTGACCTTCTCAGAGTTTTAAACCTTTAGTTGATCCAATGGGGTGGGTTGTTCTTATTCCATGCTTAGATATTTTTTTACTGAACCAGTGGGTAACTGTTCATAGAGATGAATACCATCTGGGAACCTCTGTTTAGGAAAAAAAGGATGCTCAAACATTTTAACACCAGAGTCAATACGGTTCTTTTGCCCCCTCCCCCCCACTGCATCTTGTTTTTTTTCATTTACTATTCTTGTTTTTCTTACCTTCTCATTTTTCCTCACCTGTTCTCCTTATTTTCTTTTTCCTTATTTTTACCCTTCGTTCGCGTTCGCGTCTGTTTTAACCTCTCCTCTTTTCTTCTTTTACCCCTTCTTACTCATTTTGAATATGTTTAAACAGTTTAAAGGTACCTCCACTAAATTGCTGAAAAGGCAGCATAGCACGAAGAAAAAAAGGCCTCAAACTTAATGAAAACAAACTTTTTCCATTAAAATGTTTATTATTAAGACGAAAGATCAAACTAGTTTTTAATTTTTTTTTTTTTTTTTTTTTTTTTTTTTACAATCCTTTCTAACGTGTTCGAAATTTTGGTAAAAAATCTTGTTTTGATTTTCATTGGCAGCTAACCAAATTGTCACAAGAGTTTACAATGGATAATGTAATACTACATAACTATGCTGTTTTTTTCTGGTGAAAAACACATTCATTTGGAAATTCTTGCAAAAATCAAATAATTTTTGGATTTTAATAAAACTCCCAGAAATTATTCATAAATGAATGAAATTATTATTTTTAAAATGATTATTGCAAAAAAATCTTGGTTAAAAATCCTTTTCTTTTTTTCCTTTTTTTTGCTCCATTACTCTCCCCCACCTTCACGTAAATTCATGAAATTTCAACAAATTAAATTTTGTAGGTAAAATTGATTTTATTAGTTAAACACAGGACTAATTGGAGAATGTAAATCATCTTTTTTTTTTTTTCCCAAACCATTTGGACCTTTTTCTTAAAATCTCCTCCAAATAGTAAAATATTTAATGCAACATTATTCAATTATATAAGCTTTTAATTGCTTTAATAATATAAATGAAGGACATTATAGTCTGAGGAAAATTTTGTTTTAAAAGAATGGTTTCATTTTTTTTTTTTTTTTTTTCAAATTATAATAATTTATAAAATTTCAAAAATACTTTTTAAATATTTCAAAGACTTGTAGGCATTAGGTTATTAAGTTAAGTGAAGATCTGAAGGATGTGTGGGTGGTGCAGTGGATATCAGCTCGGAATGAGAGATCGGGGACCTGAGTTCGAATTCCAGTTGAATTCATTGCATTCATTTACGTGCAATTACCCTTGGGAAAGGTATTAATCTGTCTCTTCCTTCCAGTTATGGGTTAAATAATAGGACAGATTGGGTTCTATAGCCTTGGCTGGCAACCAGTCTACCACAGAAAGCAATAGCAACCTACTACGGGATAATCTTCTGCCCAGTCAGTCATGTCTGTTTCGAGACATGATCGCCCAAGCATGTGTCACGTATGGCACTTGACTGACTGACTGACTGAAGACCTATATTTACTAATTGAAAAGTTTAATACAAATTGTTGAGCCATCATGAGTTTTAAATAATTTTTTTTGTGTATTTGAATTTTTCTTTTAAAAGGTAATTTCTGTGTGTACATTAAAAGGTCATGTGTTTCACAGTTTCTTCCCATTACAGGTAAAAAATTTAGACAATTATATCAAGTCTGATCACCATATGCACTTACCTTATCTTACATCTGGCTGTCATCACATGTCAAATCATACAGTGCTGGGTTGGGGAGGTCAAAAAGATCAACACTCCATGATTAAGAAATAGTTTTAGTCTAAATTTCATGTTATAAATAAGTAGTACTTGTGTAGATCGGATTAGTTTAACTTTAAATTTAATTTTACAAAAATAATGTGTTGCAGATGTATATTTTATTTTTGCAAAAGTTTTAAAACCGAGAATTAACTTTTGTTTACAAATGGGTCAATTACTCAAAAATGTCCGAAAATCTTTTTAAATTTAAAAAAAATCCCAATTTTAGATTCCAATCAATAAAATAGAGTACTAGAGTATTTTGCTTACTGGAAATAATAAATTTAATCATTTAGCTTTCAATCAAAACTGAATAAAAAATTTCTAAGAAATTTTTTTTATTTTTAAAAATTCAATCTAAAAGTTAGTTATCGAAAATGAAGGGAGGTACCTAAAAACCCTTTCTTCAGTATACAAGATATCCTTTAGTTATATTGAATAAAGTGTTTGGTTTGAAATTCTAAAAAATTAAAATCAGCACTTTAAGAAAAATACCAGAAAGTACAAGAGCCACAATATGATGATGACGACGATGAAGAAGACAGTCCAAGTGAATTTATGAATAATAATTTTTTTCTGCTTTGATTTTTATTCCTATGAATAACCAGCTGCCCATCAAGATTGGTTTCCTTTAGAGTCTATAGAAGGCAATCTTGTTTGCTGTTTTACATAAAAGAAATGATTGCTAATATATGTTTCTGTTCATATTATTTCAGTCAGCTGTTGCCTATAAATGGGGAAGGAAGGTTTTAAAAAGGGATAGTAAATTATCATTTATTCTAATATTGAGTTAGTGATGTTGCTAATGTCTGCTGCTTTTGTAGGATGTTGTTCAATCCTTTTCTCAGAATTTTATTTTTAATTAAAACAAATGGGTTCCTATTAAGCGTTATTCCTAACACATCCCTTTATTGTTAAGGGGTCAGAGCATCAGTTAAATTCAGATGAAGTAGAAATAAAAGTATTTTGAACTTGCTATTAATGAGGAAATATGTAGGAATTCCATGACTTTTGTTTTTACTCTAATAAATCTTCACTTATAAATAAAGTTAACCATTTTAGTCTGCTGCTCTTTAGAATGACCCCATGCATCTAGCGAGATGAAAAAGTGCCATCAGATACAATTAGAAATAAAAGATGAATGTTTGACAGGTGAAAGACATTGAACCAATTGTTTATTTTTGAGTTAACATGACCTTCTTCTTGTTTACCGTCAGTATATTTATAGTCTTAAACTAGTAAAGATTTCTTTTTTATTATCAATTCAACTATGGTCACTTGGTATTTTAACACTGCGTAAAAAAAATACTTATTTCAATTTTCTTTTTTTTTTTCTTTTTTCTTTAAATCTCAGAAAATATAAAAAGTGACATGGAAAGTGCGACACAGAGATCCGAAGGTGAATTGGCATGGCAAAGGACGCTTTCCAGAAGCTAAGTAAAGTACTAACACAGGAAAATTTGACTAGAAACAAAGAAAAGAGTGCTGGATTGCTATGTGATGTCAGTTCTTCAATACAGCAGTGAATGCTGGACAATATCATTGAAAATGAGGACAAAACTGGAAGCAGCAGAAATGTGGTTCTACAGAAGGATGCTGCGGATATCGTGGACTGAGCATGCAAGCAACGATGAGGTGTTGGAAAGAATGGCAACAAAAAGGAAATTAATACTGAGCATCAGGAAGAGACAACTGAAGTTCCTGTGACACGCGATGAGGAAGGAGAGCTTGGAGAACCTGATGCTGACTGGCCAGATAGAAGGAAAGAGAGACAGAGGAAGGCAGCGGATAACATATTTGCAGGGCCTGATCAGGTGGATGAGGGAACAGGGGTTGCCAGGAGTAACAGGAGCAAACATACTAAGAGCCACAAGGGATAGGGAGACGTGGAGAACCACGATCGCCTACGTCCTGAAGGGACAGGGCACATAGAAGAAGACTGCTTGTTTACTATACAAGATGTAAGATGGCTACCATTTTGAAGTCTATCCTTTCAAGAAGAGATTACATATTACATACTTAGAAATGCAATATTTACAGTTGAACTTCTGACCTTGTAGTGTCCATTCCACCATATTGAGCAGCAGTAGTGAATAAGTAGCCTTCAAATAAATAAGTCCATTTTTATTTTCGTTCATATCATTTTTTTTTTAATTTGTGATATTGCTAACAAAGATGCTGAAACATTGTTTCCTGTTACTCATGAAATTAATGGGTGTGACAGCTGAGATGGCTTTCTTGTTACATGATTGATCAGTTTAAGATCTTTCTGTTCAAAGCAAATAGCTCATTGGTCAAATTTATTTATCATTTTTAAACATACAGTTGAACAAAAAAGTTTCAAATGATGATTGTTCTGACTAGATTTGAATCCTATTATGTGTGACTTCACTATTTTTTGTCTGACATCTAAACTTATTTATATATGAAACTTTGTGTGTGTATCCGTTACCTATAGACTCCGAAACGGCTGAACTGATTTTCTTAAATTTACACAGTTGTACTATA
This sequence comes from Ascarosepion bandense, assembly GCA_037127315.1. Lineage (NCBI taxonomy): Eukaryota > Metazoa > Mollusca > Cephalopoda > Sepiida > Sepiidae > Ascarosepion > Ascarosepion bandense. The sequence continues at coordinate 310,166 of JBBBDQ010000944.1, read as the reverse complement.
AGCGTCTGCAAGTGTTCTTAGCTAGGTTTCCTGTCAAGGTACCCCTCGATAAATATCGATAATCGAAAAAATCGGGTTATAGAAGGAGTGGTCCGATTTTAATCAAATTTGATACACTCATAGACAAAGACATAAGAAACGATAGAATTTTCAAGGTTGCAGTTCTTATAATAGTGCAGAAAATCGATTTTTATATATATATATATATATAAAAAGGCAAGATGTTTATGTGTGGGTCTGTTTATCTGCCTGTATGTCTGTATTTTTTTTTTTTTTTTTTTTTTTTTTTTTTTTTTTTCAGCCCTTTTTAGTTTTTGCTTTGGGTTTGGCTCTAAGTAGGTATAATTGTAGTTCTTAGTCTCAGGCATCATACCATTTACTCAGAGGACTTATTTAGCCTTCAAAATTCGGTTTACAACGAAAAAAACTTATTTGATATCGATACCAGGAAATCAAAATTTGACTGACATCCATTCATTTTTCTTTCAGTCTACAGTTTCGCTTTACCTAGAAACAACTATTGCTTTTTAGTCTTTCATGCCAACATCCAAAGAGTCTGAGCTCCAGGACCATGGATTAGTTTTAAGGCTTTCATTACACCCGAGCCAAGCCGGGCTATACTGCTAGTTCTTAGAAAAATTATGCTTAATGATTTTTATTATTCTCATTTTTGTCTTTTTTTTCTTATTTCTCCAGTTTTACCAAGTGAAATTTAGTTTTTTGCAAGAGCTATTATGAGTTTATTAGCACCACTTCATTGTAATGAAAAGATTGCAGAATTAACCATCCGAAATCTTTTTCTTAAGAATCTAAATGTGGTAAGAATTAGGATAATTCTCAGATATCCTTAAATGGTTATTTAATTTTTATTTTAACTTCAGTGCACATTTAGGTATAAAAAAATGTCTTCTGTTCTTTAAAATGAACCTGGAAAAAAACGAGTAGTTGATCAATATCTAATCAATAAACGTAACATGAAGTAGAAAGTAAGTTTTGTATTACAACCAAGTTATAAACTTTGTTTCTTGGTTATTGTAAGCTTGATACCTTTTTTTATATTTGTAAATAATCAATATTGAATCAATAAACAGAAAATTTCAGTTGATTTTAATATTGTCAGATTTATTCACACCATCCTTAGAACATTGTGAATCATGAATAAACCTCAAAATAACAAAACCAACTGCACTTTCCTCTTTTCTAATAAGATATTGATTATAAACATTTTTTATGCTTTCATCTTATTTTTTTATAATGCTATATTATCCACATTTTGTAGCAAATTCTAATTCATTAGGATTAGAATATTAACACTTTCCAAATTACCTTTCTGTAACATATTGCTTTAGTATTCATAAAAATGGATGTGTTGTGGTTCAATGGATACTGACTCAGGATGAGAAATTGAAGAAATAGGTTCAAATTTCAGTTGATTTTTGTTGCATTCACATATGTGCAAATACCCTTGGGAAAGGTATGAATCTGTCTTTTCTCCCTCCAGCTATGGGTCAAATAACAGGACAGGTTGGGTTCTATAGGCTTGGTTGGGAACTACTCTACCACAGAAAGTAATGGCAACTTACTTTGGGAAAATCTTCTGCCCAGTCAGTCATATCTCTTTTGAGACATAAACACCCAAGTGTGTATGCATGAGCATGTGGTATAATGGATTATGGCTTAGAATTGGAAATTAGAGAGCTGAGTTCCAATTTCAGTCAAGTTCATTATTACATGCCCTTGAGAAAGGCATGAATCCACCTCTTCTCCCCCCAGCTATGGGTTAATTAGTAGAACTTGTATCAGTAAATCATTATCTACCTAAAATTCTTACAATCTAAAAATATTTTCTGGCTTTTAGTAACCAGCAAATGATTGATAAGTTGTATGAAAACAAATCAAATATTGGAAAAATTTGACATTCATGAATTCTCTTAATTTTCTTTATCTTGAGGAAGTTTAACACTAAAAAAAAACATATGCAGGACTTCCAGTATATTTTAAATTTTGCACAAGTTTTTGTCATACTTAAGACAGGTTAAGTAAGGAATTATAAATAATGAAAGTATTTTATACGACCAAGGTAAAATGGTTCATTTGCTTTCATTGCAAATGAAGTCAAATTCACATATATATATATATATATATATATATATATATATATATATATATAACTAGGAATAATTGGAATTTTGATGGCATACTAAAAACCAAAAGACAACTGGTTTCGCCCAGAGCTTATCAAGTTTTTATTTCTAGGATTTTCTTAACATGAACTAAAAGATGAAATGGGAATGGGGGGGGGGGGGGTAAGGAAACTTGAGCCCAATCATGCTCAGACCCAAAAGCATTCTTTCTGTTTACAGAGAGAAGGCCTTCGGGATCTGATATATATGGACTCCAGCACCTTTAAATGAAACAAAATGAAACTTTGATAGAATAGTAAAATTATCACTCAATCCAACCACACAATTCCTGCTACTAATAACATGCTGTGCTATTGAAGACCCGGATGTATTCACAAGTAGACTACTATTTGCAGCTGAGTCCAAAATTCTGGGAGGTAAATGTTGTTTAACTCTTTGATCTAGATGCTGAGATGCTCTACCTATGTAGTTGCATCCACAACCACACCGAAATTTATAAACTACAGAATTAATATGAAGTGGAGGTAAAACATCCTTATGAATGGAGGAAAGAATTTGCCATGTAAAAAATATTACACAGACATTGGCTGATAAATAACATTTGCCAACAGACTGCAAAATCCGCCTAGCTAAAACCTCACCATTTGTTCGAATATAAGTTAGTCGTAAATAAATTGAGCATTTTTTAACTACATGTGACTTAGTGTTATAAAAATTATCGATGACATGACACATAATGGAATCCAAAATGTCCAAAGGATATTCATGTTTTACCTTTCCAATTATTCCTAGCTATTATTAAATTTTGCTCTGTAAAAAATCTGTTAAAAAAATATATATATATATATATATATATATATATATATATATATATATATATGATCATTTCACATCAAGCAAGACAATAAACCACTAAGACTAATAAGCTGAAATAATGTTCAGTGAGCAATTTTTAACCTTAATGTTCAAAAATAAAGAATCTATATCAAAAGGGTGGTTTTTCCCTTGACACCACTATTATTTTAACTAACTCCACTCCTTGGCAATGTTTGTTGTAAAAAGTGAGTTAGAATTTTAATAAAACCTAAACATATGAAAGTGAATCTATACATCTTATGCTTTAAGAATTGCCAACAAATAAACACTGTTCATTTATTAGATTGTTTATCAGAATGGTTAGCAAAGCATCAGCTAATTGCAAATCAATTTGGGCCTTATAAAATAATAAAGATTTCCTTATAGTTGGTTCACATATCTTAATAATTTAGTAAATGTATTATATACCATTGTCTCGGATATACATTTCTTTTGGGACTCACAATGTCTGGATCAGTGATGACTGGACAAATGTTGACAAATCTTAAACTGCTGCAAAATCAATGTTGGGACCATGATGCTGAGCCAAACAATGAATACTGCAACCATGATGTCAGATTGCTATCCACAAGGATGACGATGGAAATTAAATTTTTGGGGGCAACGGTTAAAACTTTTCAAATCATAAATCACTTTCATCAGAGACCACTCAACCTAACTTCTTCATAAATCGATTTAACAAACACTTCAAATAATTTCATTGGGGAACATCCTCAACCCAACTTTCAGTGGAACCAAATTTCACTTCTTCATAAAATGCCAGGGTAATAAACTGTTTCTTTTTCTCTGGGTTTCTTGTCATCCCTTCCTGTCGACATAAACAATAAACTGCAACAAATGCTCTTGTCTAAAACAATGGACTGCACAAAAATGTAAATAGAATATTCGATATATTTTATTTTTTTAATGCAAAAGACATCTTTTCAAACAAAGTAGTGACATCTTTGATGACATGTCATGAAGTGATGAGAAGGTTCTTTGGTCAGAAGTTGTCAGTATCTTCTACATCATGGAGACCTGATTTAGGAGAACTTATCACCTGCTGAAAACATACTCTTTTTAAAATCAAATTGCAATTGCTACTAAGAAATTTCTGTCAGCTTAAGGTCACTTCCACTCCGCTGACAGCTGTCTTCTGGTGCAAAATCTAAATAGGGCAGAAGCTGGCCTTTGGCCTTGCCAGTCATAATAAAAATTCTGAATCCAAACATGTTTTTTTTTTATTTGTTTTTTTGCACCCGCTTAACATTTTTAACAGTATTCATTCCTTCAAATCATAAAACATCTCTGTCACTAAGCACAAATACGCTTCATGTCAAAAAATCCATGCTGCCCAAAAATCATAGCAATGAATATTTTAAAAAAATATTTATAAATTTATTAATAAATTCTTATTTTTTCATGTTTATTTTTTTTAAATTGTTAAATGTTAAATATTGCATTAGTTTTAATACAATTGTATTAGGTTTTAGAATGTTGTCGATTATAAACATAATACCTTTTTTGTTTCGTTCTTTGTGAGTCATTTCATCCCAAGTAAGGCAATAAAGCCACTTAGAGGTTACTGAGAGTATGAGAGAAAAAAAACATTAAGGATGGAACAATAAATGAACAGGAATTAAGACAAAAATAGCAATTGAAATTGCATATAAATTTTTGAAGTCCAAAGTTGACTGGAAAGCTGGAAGCCATAAGAGAGTTCCACCATTGAGAAGTTAAAACTTAGCCTTTTCAACTGTAAATATATGAGAACTAACTGCCAATCTAGTACTGCACTCAACTTCATAAAGTTTAGGTAGCATAGAGAAAAACTAATTACCATGAAAATATTTGTAGAAAAGGCAGAGGGAATCTAAATGATGGTGGTGGGAAAGAGATCAAAGCCAAGATGCCAGGTCACAATTAATAACATTGTAGATTCTTTAAATTTTATCAAGAATCTTTAAATATATAGCAACAGCACCCGACTAGATGTGACAGCAATATTCAATGCATGGATGGTCAGTTTATGAATATGTAAGATTGATTTTGGAAAGAAAAATTGTCTGGTATAGCACTGTGAAAGGACTTTACTAGCAGCATACCTAGCAACTGATTTAATATAATTCTTCCACTTTATGTTAGCAGAAAATATTAACCCAAGAAGGCACAATGAGTCCGTCTCCTGGAGGTTAGCATCAGCTAAGCTGATGGTAGAAAAAAAAAGAAAGAGAAAGAGAGTACTCTGACAATTAAAAGAGCTGTTTCATTTATTACTAAAAACATTGTTATAAGTTGGTTATGCAAGACTAGCAGTATAGCTCGGCGTTGCTCATGTGTAATGAAAGCTTTAAAACTAATCCATGGTCCTCGAACTCAGACTCTTTGGACGTTGGCACGAAAGACTAAAAAGCAATAGTTGTTTCCAGTTAAAGTTAAACCGTAGACTGAAAGAAAAATGAATGGATGTAGGTCAAATTTTGATTTCCTGGTATCAATATCAAATTTTCTGCACTATTGTAAGAACTACAACCTTGAAACTTCTGAATATCGTTTCTTATTTCTTTGTCTATGAGTGTATCAAATTTTATTCAAATCGGACCACTTCTTCTATAACCCAGTTTTTTCAGGAATATAATAGAATCTCTTGTCTATTGTTTATATATATATATATATATATAGGTTTCATTGAATAATATAGACAAGTTCTGTCTATTTATTTTGTGTAAGATCCGTTCGTATGATCTGATTAGCTTGATAGTGTTGTCATGGAAAGACGACAAGAAATCGCAATAATTGTTGATTTTTTTATCAGATCTGAGCTTTCAGCTTACATAAGCCATTATCAAAGGATGAACATTTAATGTTCAGTGAACATAGAACATTTAAATTATTTTTAACAGAGTGGGGTTATACAGAGAAAATTAGACAGGTCCATTTTTTGTGTTGCACATGGCTGTAGGCTGAGAAGGAATGGTGGTAGTGGGTTTTTTGTTCAGTTGAGTGTATAGTGGCATGAGGGATTGGTCTGGGAACTGCTGCTACTATGGTGTAGGGGCTAAGTATAATAACTGTGACCTCTCCCGTCGATTATAGGCATTGAAGTATGTTAGTAGAGGTGTCGAAATTTATTTTATTTAGGCTAGGTTTAAACTGTTTGATGTAGATAGCTTCTAGAATTTTAAGTTTTCGTTTATTATTTTCTTGTCTAAGTATATACGTATTTTCAACAAGTGTTTTCCTAAGAAGTGTGTGTTGATAGCCGTGGTGTTTTAAATGTCGGAATATGTTAGAATTTTCATTTAAGTGCAATGTAAGTCTCCGCGAAAGCGAGTTAGTAGTATGTCCAATGTAGGTATTATTTAGTTTGTTAGAGATACATTCTCGAAAGGGGCATTTAAATTTATACACTACATTGTTTTTTGCAAATCGCTAACGGTGTGGGAGGAGTCGTTGCGGACGATTGAGTTGGATGTTGTGGATTTAGCGTAATATATGATAAATTTAATTCTTTTGTTGGGGTCTGTCAGAGAGATATTAGTGTTTATGAGTTTTTTTAGGATATTTTCATCTAGTTGGTAATTGGTGTGCATTTTGGCTACGATATAAGAGAGTGATATGTTTGGGTTATTACCATGTGTTGTTTTTTTCGTGTTCAGGTTTGTAAGGAAATGTCGTATTTGTTCATCAACTATGTAGTTAGGGAAATTATTGTTGATGAGTGTCTGTTATATGTTTTTAGTTCACTGTGGAAGATTTGTTTTGTATATATATATATATATAGATAACCTTGCTCATAATTCAAATTATTCAAAAGCAACAAAAAAGTATTTGGTTTGAACAAAAGTTCATAGATTTTTTTTTTTTTTTTTTTTAATGAATTTTTAAATCTATATTTATTCACATATGTGTCATTTTGTTCTGCTATCTCTTGCTGTAGTGAGGTCTCCGTTAGTGTGACCTTGTACCAGATTAAGCCAATCTTAGTAAATATCTACTCAATTTAGCATTTTAGATAAAACCTTGAACATATTGACCTATAGGTAGTTATAGGTAGAATTACCTCCCTTTGATCGTATTTCACTACCATTGACAAATTACATATTTAACTGTGAAATAAATAGATGTTTTGACTCAAAACACTTGAACTCTCACCAATTAAGTTTTAATGAGGATATATCAACATTTATGACTAAATGTTAACTTTCAGCTGATTTTAAACGATATTAAGTGATATTTACAGATAATATACTTTAAAACAATAGCTATAGTTCATAAAAGAATACCTTTTATGTTGAAAAGAAATTGAAGATAAGTTGTATGAATTGCTCAGTTTTCAGCACAAAAATCATTTTCCTGCACATCTAGTTCTAGGATTTGACGAATGGTGATTTTCCAAGTACAGCTTAGATGTGGCACAAGGCCGAAAGTATAGGGCACCCAGTGAAGATCAAACTCATTAATCAATTGTAATAAATCTAGTAAGACAAGCTTACTAACTATTATGCCACATTGAAGTTCCCAAGGTTTTGATGAATGAATTGGTTTCAATTTACAACTATAAATGCCTGTTGATTTTTTTTTTTTTTAAACATTTCCATCCCATGATATGGCACTACAATGGTTTACTAAAGATTGACTGATTGTTCTGTTTCAAAAGCATATTTGTTGGTTATTTAATTCTGAAAATATTTTTTTTCTAAAATTAAATATATAACTTTTAAACAATCAACTCAAGAATGGAGTAATTTAGTGCTACAGTTTGTGGTATAGACCCTTACCTTTTCAAGTAGGCTATGATAGTCTCTACCATTTTCAAGTAGGCTATGATAGTCTCTACCATTTTCAAGTAGGCTATGATAGTCTCTACCATTTTCAAGTAGGCTATGATAGTCTCTACCATTTTCAAGTAGGCTATGATAGTCTCTACCATTTTCAAGTAGGCTATGATAGTCTCTACCATTTTCCTAGGAAGGGTTTAATTTTTCATAGTTGGTTGTTGAGGTAGCAGTTTCATAACTTGCTTAGAATATATGATTTTATAGTTGCATTGAAGTCTTTGTCTGGGATTTTCAAATTTCAGGGATTCAGCTTTTCAATATCTGTGAATGGCGACATGACTAGGTGCTCAACAGAAAATAAGTGGTGCTACTATAGTGTGTAGTCTACCTCAATATATCATCTACCCGGGTGCAGCGTGGAGGTCTACTGTGCCTATCCTCTCATGACCTGCTCCTATAAAAATAAGTAAATGAAGTTTCTAAATCAAAATCCTCCTCAGTCTAAACCAGTTAACAAATATTTCAGAACTTCAGGGTACTTCAAAATGTTGCTAAAGGAGTTTTATAAGAGTCATCCTGAGAGGAAACAGCAATTGCCTTAAGAGAATACAATCAGCTGGGTACAGTTCAACAAGCATATCCATGCCATAAATGCATTCTGTCATAGAGGTAAAACAAAAGCGTAACAGAGGAAGAGAATTCAAGCCTGTATTATGTTGTCTTCGAAAAGGGGGTCATTTTCTTCTTATAGATGAGATTGATCCTGTTTAGCAATTTAACTATTAAGGGATTGTTTTTTGGTTATGTAAGCATGAATAGGGTATCTGAGAAAACTATGAAGTTGTCTGACTCATTGTTTATGTCTAAAGTTGAGTCTATAGTTATAGTTTCAGCCCTAAAAATAAAGGATTTGTCAAGTAGGCATTTTTTTTAATGTGTTATCAAGAATGGCTGATTTTTATCAATATTTTTTAAGCCATCAATATATATGAGCTTATAGCTTGGGTGTTCCTGTAAAAAACTAAATAATTCTTTCTAAAAAAAAAAAAAAAAGGTAGATGGATTGGTATTGGTTTTAGGGCGTTTCACAAGTCGACTGAAAGGGGAACTGAAAATGTTACAGAGGCAAAAGGATTCTAAAAAGAATGGGTTTCATGTAGACAGACAAGGATTGAGGTTTTATTAAAAAATAAACATTTATAAATATTTTTTTAATATTTAGTTTAGTTCTAAAAATATTTGATATGCAATTATGTAATCAATAGAATCAGTTGGTCAGAAATTTTAACATCCACCATAAGGCTTTATTGATGTGTGAGAAACACATGGAAAATATGTTTCTGTGCAATCTGTGAAAGAAGTAATATCCCAATGAAATAGAAGTGGTTAGGAAGGTTGTGGAAAGTCCTAAATCTTATTGAATTTTCACTTATTAATCCAGTGTTGATTGGTAATTACTCTCAATAAACACAGTCAATAAAATAAATGAAAAAGTACCGGACTCTTTGCGGCTATCCTCTACCTTTTTATAAGAGCCAGATCAGTTTGAAAATGGAGTACTGTTGCTATATTTGGTTGGGGAGCTGCCAGGTCCTTACTTTCCAGTCTTGATAGAGTTCAAAATTGTTTCAGAGTCCATGTCGGAGGAAGAATAATTTTCCACTCTCCAACCGCTCTCTCTTTCTCTCACGTGGGATGTGGCAAGTCTCGCTGCTCTATCACTACTACCATGGAAAATGCTCGGATGAACCACATTTCTTGGTTCTGCCAAGTCAAGCCATCATGGCTAGGATTCACCATGCCATTTACAGTGTAGCAACAAACCACTTGCAACCCTCCTGTGGAACACACTCCCAAGAGGATATTTCCTCAATCAATACAATCTTAACTTGTTAAAATCTAAAGTCAACTGTTATCTTCCTCTCTTATCCATATAGACTACCCCTTAATGTAACCTACCTCGAGTAGTTTGTACAAGGTGAACTTTAGGGTCTAAAAGAAAAAAATTAAAACAATGAAAAACTAAAGCGAATGATTGATAAATGTTGTTACAACCAATTATTAGCTGATTAATTGTTGCAATGTTACAGCTTTTATTTTAGATTAAAAATGGTATTTTTAATTTGTTTTAATTTTACCTCATTCCAAAAGGATTTTTTTTTTTTTTAATCATATCACCCCAAGCAAGGCGATAATGCCACTGATGTGCAGGGGGCTACATAAGATTAAAAAGATTGGAAAAGAGAAAGCCAGAAACCACATCCTAAGCAGGGAATAAGGGATGAGCCTCTTCACCTGTTCAATAGACGAGGGTGTAGTGTGAACCAGTGATAGTTTAGTCTATTATAGGTATTTTACCTCATTCCAAAAGGATTTTTCATAGGTATTTTACAAGTTTAATTTTGCCTGAAATACAATAAGAATGGTCAAAAGCACAGTACTATTCATGGTCCGTGCAACTTGTTTGTTTCTCACTGCTCTATGGAGCAAATGCTTTTCTATATCTTTTTATGCCTTCTAGAAAAATAAATTCTCAGAAATTCACTGAATGCTGAGAATATTATTAACATTTTGACTAATTCATTTCTTTCTTTTTTTTTTCTTCTTTTTTTTTCCCCGTCTAGGGTATACTTTTGGTATATGATATCACCAACCGATGGTCATTTGATGGTATTGATCGATGGTTGAGAGAAGTGGATGAGGTATGTATGTCCAGTTTCTTTTTATATATGTATTTTTTCTCTCTTAAAATTATCCATGAGAAGAAACAGTTTTTCTCTATACCTCATGCAATTTTTTATTTTTTTTATTAGAATTGTATTAATTTGTTTTTTTTTTAACTATATATTTCCAAGTTTAATTTTTCACTGTAGCAATTTAAATTTTTTTTTCTTTTTCCTTTCCCTTTTTTTTTTTTTTTATCTCCTTTATAAGTTGCTGAAATCTAAAATAAAAATCTTGGTGTAACACCAAAATTAAAATTGTCCTGAGGGTCTTTATTCTGATCATGTCCCATCCAATCATTTCATTTTTTGTTAATTAACTTAATCTTTTTTTAAAATTTGTGGCTTATGCTGACATCACATTGAAACATCAGATAATAGATAATGGCTTGGAATTGTTAATCAGAGAGCTGAGTTCCAATTCATGTTGGGTTCATTATATTTAATTACATGCAAATACCCTTGGGAAAAGTAGGAATACAACTTTTCTCCCTTCCCCAGTTATGGGTTAATTAGTGAGGCTTGTATCACTAAATCATTATAAAAAAAAAAAACTATTTTCTTGTTTTAAATAGCCTGCAAAAGTTTTATTAATCTTAGAAAATAAATCAAACAAAAGTTCTTTTTTTTAATTCTTCTAACAAAATATTTTTTACTGATTGTAGAGGTCAGAACTTCTCTTTTTATCGTTTAATCCATCTGTAATTTACTTTTGTGTTCATAACTAATGACAAAAGGTTTGATTTATAAGTTAAACTGGAGTCAAAACACTATATACATTTCTGAAGGGAAAAAAAAATACAATTACAAACAATACATTTTTTAAATCAAAACTAAATGACATCTTCAGTTTTTTATTAAAAAAAAATCTAACTAAATCAACCTTCTCACTTTAACCAAACATTTTAAAAAATACCTTAAAACCCCACTTTTTTGCCATTAAATAACCCACTGAGGTTGATATGCTGTTAAACAAAATTCAAACTCATTCTCTGACTCCTCTGTAACTTGTTCCTCTTTCTCATCACTCACCTTTTCTGTAACCCCCTGCACACTAGTGGCAGTTCTGCCTTGTTTGGTGTGAATTAAGAAAAGAAAAAAGTTGTGGACATGAAAGTTTATTCTGCCATTTCAGTCATCGAATTAATTCACCAACTAGGTAATTAGTTTAAAGCATAAAAATTAATCAACATTTTTTCTTTACACCCCTCCTTCTGGTTAACTATATTTTTATATTATATATATATATATATATATACACACACACACACACACACACACACACTGCAAATTGATTTTTCTTCTTTTCTTTTACAGCATGCACCAGGTGTGCCTAAAATTTTAATTGGAAACCGTCTTCATTTGGCTTTTAAACGACAAGTGAGTGAATTCACTGCTGAAACTTATGCCATAAAGAATGATTTAGCCTTTTTTGAGGTCAGTCCACTTTGTGACTTCAATGTTCAAGAATCTCTTGCCGAATTATCAAGGCTTGCACTCAAAAGAAATGGCATGAGCAGAACATGGGGTCCCAACAAAGGTAAACTGCTAACATTTTGACTTTTTGAGATATTAATTTTGACTAGTTTCCTTGTCATTTTTGGCAAAAAACAATTTTCTCTTCTTACTGCCCAATCTTCCTCTTCATCTTTGTAACTGAAAACCAAATTTCCTTCAACTGACTTTAAAGGTATAGTAATGCCTGTCAGCATGCAATGTAGAATTTAATTTCAACTTCATTAAGCAATAATAGCTTTATTTATATAAAACTCTATTTATGGATATTATATTTTATACTTTTTAAAATCTTTATTCTAATGATTTCGTTAATGGAAATAACAACTACACACAATACTTGACTAGAATCCTGTCGAGCACTTTGTGAATTAGATTTTAGAAGAGATGAATGAACAAAATCTCTCCAAATATCTGATGGTCATTTTTTTCATATTTCAGAATGAGTTATCTCCCTTTTCGTTATAACATTGCTTTAAAACTCTTTCATATATATATATATATATATATATATATATTTAATACTTATAGTTTAGAATATGTACAAATTATAATTTACTACAAAATATAATGATTACCATCCATTATTAACTACCTGATGAGACCTTGTTTTTTCAATGTCAAAACAAAATGTACGCTTTTGTGGTAAATTGTAATTCGTACATGTTCTAAACTATAACTTTTAAGAAATATTTATAGCTCTATTTCTATATTGAGCACTGTTTTAAATTGTTTTGAACGTTGTTAATACTTTCTTCATTCTTTATTCACTTGGGGATATATATATATATATATATATATATATATATGCATGTTTTATTAAATAATATAGACAAGTTTTATCGATTTATTTTACGTAAATTTTTTCATATTGTCTTTAATCCATTCTGAGCTTATATATGCATGCACGCACACACATATTCATGCACACAAACTGCTTCTGTCGCAGGCACACACACTCACCCTGCTTCTTTTAATAAATTAATGAAAGGTTTTAATGACATTTATTTATCATTGTCTAAAAGCAAAAATATATTGAAAAATGCTCTAATTTCAAAATCCTTGACAGTAAATTTATGTCCCTAATCATCCCAACATAATCTTTCTTCATCAAAACTAAAACCGATAAAAATGCAGGGATAGAAACAAGAAAAATGGAAAGCATTGGAAAACTAAATGAAGTTGTGAAGTTAAGCATCTTTTGGAACTTTATCAGCTCAAAGTGAAATTGTAACCAGCATTTGTTGTATTTCAATTTTTCTACTTTCATCTATTTGAGAACTAGCAGTATAGCCCGGTGTTGCTCGGGTGTAATGAAAGCTTTAAAACTAATCCATGGTCCTCGAACTCAGACTCTTTGCACGTTGGCACAAAAGACTAAAAAGCAATAGTTGTTTCTAGTTAAAGTGAAACCATAGACTGAAAGAAAAATGAACGGATGTAAGTCAAATTTTCTGCACTATTGTATGAACTGCAACCTTGAAACTTCTGAATATCGTTTCTTACGTCTTTGTCTATGAGTGTATCAAATTTGATTAAAATCGGACCACTCCTTCTGTAACCCGATTTTTTTTCGATTATCGATTTTTGATATTTATCAGGGGTAGCTCGACATAAAACCTAGCTAAGAACACTTGCAGGTGCTTATAGTACAACTGTAAGTTTTCAAGAAAATCGGTTCAGCCATTTTGGAGTCGATAGGTAACGAACACACACAAAGTTCCATTTATAAATAAGTTTAGATAGTACTAGCTGACAAAAACAACTCTAAAGTATTTCTCTGTTAAATGCTTATTTGTTATATATATATATATATATATATATATTAAACAAATGTCTTACTAATAGTGAGGCACTTATTCTCCAATTTTTTCTATGCTTCTTTCAAATACACCAAAACTTATCCACATTAACTGTTTTGTTGTGGTTTAAACAACATTCATGTCCCACCAAACACAGAACATAATTTCTTTTTCAGGTACAGTCCTGGATAGTGAATGGATTTTCTTTTTTCAGTGAGCACACTCCTTTGTGGTTTTTATTGGATATGATTATAGAGAACCCACTTTTCATTTGACCCAGGATAGGTTTAGTAATAAATCTGCTCATTAGTGGCAGTCAATGGGCAACTCTCTCATTAAGCTGAGAAGCAGTCATATGAGTAACCTATTGACAAAGTTTAGGCCTTTCTCCACTGTTCATATTGTTCTAATATTGTCCAAGTTTGACATGTATTTGACGTGTATTGTTTTGCCTAATTCTTGTGCAATTTGAGAAATTCAATGTTGACAGAATCTGGTTGTCTAGATTGGCAAGTGATTTTCAAGAGAAATGTCTTAATCAAAACTAGCCAAACCATTGTCAGAATGTCTGTTCACTTAAAGCACCATTTCCCTAGACAAAATAAATATTTTTTGCTGCATGTATTGCTACAAAACTTACCTACTCTGATTTTAATTAATTGGGGGTGGGGGATTCAGTAGAAAAGTATTTGAATGTAGAAATTAATGCATACAGGCATACCTCACCTTACATCAGTAATTTGTTCCAGGTGAGGTGACTTAAGTCGAATTTAATTGTTACTAGGCTAAACCACAAATAACCATTCCCAGGTCTGTATTTTATTTAAAAATGCATCTTTAATAATATATGGTGAATAAGAATTTATTTTAAGCTTATAAACAAATAAATTTTACTTTTTTTTTGTACTATATTAAAAATTAATCTAAATTTACATATACATATATAGTTGTAGATGTCTACAATTTGGCAATCTTTACATTGCGGACTCTTTGTGGATGTGGTTTGCTCTAAGACATTATAAAATTGTTGTGGAGGAATATCTTGTCCTACCCAGGAATGGGTATGGCCTGGGTTATAAAAGACCTAGACGAGAACGAACTACAGATAGCTCGAGCGAGAGCACTCTAGTGTGTTCATGACTATACGAGAGTCTTCGTCATTACACAGGAGTGATCAAGATTATTCGTCATTATACGAGAGTCGACAGCCATCGGCTTTAGACGAGAGTTAGACGAGAGTTAGACGTCGCTAGACGGAAGCCTTCTTCTCAAGACGGACGCATACGTCCTATACAGAGACATTGTCTTCTTGATTGTTATTCTTGTTAACTGTTCGTTGGTGTACCTGTATTTGGTTTATTGTACTAAGGTATAATAAATCTCTATTTATCTATCCTCAGTGTTAAGAGTTATTTCTTGCACTATTCTTTCTCTGTTTATCCCCTCCTGGGATACAACAAAAATGAAATGATTGTTAAATAACAAATACAGTTATTAAAATTATTTTGCGATAGTACGTGTGATTCTAGATACTTTTATTTTAATTGTACAGTAACATGATTTTATGTGCTTTTAAGACTTTTTTAGTGAGATTAATATTCAGTATTGGTAGACAGATGTAAAGTCAAATAAAATGACTTACTTGATTTTTATTTTTTCATATATTTTTTTGACAACGTATAATTGAGAATAACTTCGCACATGCCTGTATTTTATTGAAAGTTAGGAAAAAAAATCCTCTTAAAAGGACCATGTCAAAAATGGCAGGTCTTTCTTTCCAACCTGATAAAACTCTTGAAAAGTATAAAAGTTATATAAAAAGGTTTTTGGTATTTTTCTGTTGTCACAATGTAATATGAGTTAAGTTTCTTTTATCCAAAATTCTTTGGACCAGAAGTGCTTCATCTTACGGATTTTTTCCAGATTTTTGCTAAAAGACTAATTTATAGCAACATGGAAATGAAACTCAAGCATGAACACAGTATCCCTTTACATTTCGTAAAACAGGTCATATATATGCCTTGGACGTCCAGGTCCAGACATCCTGTGACATATTAGAGTTGTAGGGTCACTACATGTACTATAGCCGCAGTAGATGTGATGTTTATTTGGGCATGGCAGCCTGATAGAGCCCAACTCTCTCTTTAGGCTGGTTTGAATTCAGTTTCCCCTTTTCCTAGACTGGTTGCCACCCAAGGCTACAGAACCCAGTCTGTCCTATTTTTACCCACAGCTTGTGGGAAAATAGATGGATTCATACCTTTCTCAAGAGTATTAGCATGAAAGTGAATATAATGAATCTGACTGGAATTTGAACACTGATCTCCAACTCCTCAATCGGAGCTGCTATTAATTACTTCACTATGCCCTTGAAGTATTTTTATGTAATTAACATATATCCTGGATCACTACTTAAAAAAATATATAAATTCAAAACTTTGATGTTTCGAATGGGTTAGTAATCGTACTAAAGTTTCGAATGGGTTAAACTCTTACTTTGTTTTACTTTTTAAACCTTTAATGAATATTACCTTTTGTCTCATAATAACTGTTAGATTTATGAGAAATTTATAGGTAAATGTAACCACTTTTATGGGAGAGACATACTATCATTTGTTATCTAAAACATACTTCTTTTTTTGCTCTTTAAATGTGTTGCTGTGACGATCACTAATAAAAAAAACTGGTGCCATCATAGTCTATGAAGCTGGGCTGGGGAATCTCCACCCAGGACAGATGAGTTGACTTTCAACAGCTGCATATTCCCTCGGAACCTTTTTGAAATTTTCTGTATTGTGGCAAGCCATGTCAGCACCATAAAAACTTACGAATTTAAAAATTTCAAATGATGGATATTTAAATTGTATTTTCAATCAATACTTTTTTGCTTTTATTACTAATCCACCTGTTTTTGTTTAGCTCTTATTGTCATTATCTTTTTCTCTTTTCTTTTTCAGTTCTGAGTTTACAAGAACTAGCATGCCGGACAATAGTTTCTAGAACCACGATCTACAGCATTGACCAGCTGCCGTTGCCCCCACCTTTGAAGTCTCACCTGAAGTCATATGCAATGACTAACAAAACACGCAACACTCGTATGCACAGCTTTATACACAGGGACAAACTTAAGAAAATCAAGTACCTCAACCCCACTGAATCACCCCCAACCAATTGTCGCAAAAGTTGTTGCATTAGCTAGCACGGTGTGACACTGCTGTTCTGTCATGATAAGATAATTTTTTGAGGGCAGACAACTCCCCCACTACTTTGTTAAATTCTAACAAAGAAATTAAAGGATCTCGTTTTTTGGATTCCAATTTCTGAAAGAAATGATAACAATTCTGGAACTCCTTGTTCTTCTTAGCCATCATGAATGCGCATGGCTGTTGGGAGGTTTCTTTTTTTTTTCTAATTGAAAGCCTGCTTGCCATGATTTGTTTGTATATTTTGACAGTAGATATCATCCCTTCAACCTCTTAAAAAGGATTTTTATTGGCTATTTAGACAAATCATGTCTTGTTGATATTGAAGATTCTACATGTATTTTATGGTGAATTCAGTATTGAAATATCAAGAAAATCTCTCTAACTACAGTCATGTCATCAAATACATTTGTCTCCAAAATATTTGCCTTTATGGCTGCAAATGTGAATGCCCATTTTCACTTAATACCATAAATGCTTTCTTTATTTATTCAAATTTTCATGTCCATTTCTAAGGGATTCAATAAGTAAATGGGAAAGTGACAAATGATTTCAATATGATCAATCATGGGCATGATCAGTATTTAGAGGTTTTGACAAAAAGATTTTATTTTTTTTTTTTTTTTTTTTTTTTTTTTTTTTTTTTAAAGAAATAGTTTTGTCAAATACTGTTTTTGAAGCATTTCCCCTCATATAAAAAAAATAAATTAGCATTCTTTAACCTTTGTGCTCGCAAAAAAAAAAAAAAAACATTTATCAAACAGACGGTTTTCCCTTGGTACCACTTTTATTTTAACTACTTTCACTCCTCAGCAATATTTGTTTTAAAGTGAAGATTAAAATTGTAATAAAACCATAACATATGATTAAAGGGAAGTTATACTTTTTTCTTTTTTTTTTTGCTATTTTTGAAAATTTCCAGCAAAATATTAAGCATTTATTAGGTTATTTACAAGAATTTTATATTTGCAACATTCTAAAACCTAATACAGTTAAAACTAATGCAATGCAATATTTATCATTTACCAATATGTAAAGAAATAAATATGAAAGTAATTTCCCTTTCACAGAATTATAAACATTTACTAAATAATTAAGATATGTGAACCAATAATAAGGAAATCCTTATTTACTATTTTATAAAGTTCTGATTGGTTGGCAATTAGCCAATATTTTGCCAACCATTTCCATAAACAATGTAATAGTGTAAATAAACCTTTTAATAAATAAAATGTTTATTTTTCTACCAGTTCTCAAGAACAAAGAAAATGCATAAATTTTCTTTCATCATGCATTTTGTTTTTAAAATTCTAATCGTTGCTTTTTAAAACAAACATTGCTGAGGAGTAAAGGTAGTTAATATAATAGGGGTATCAAGACATAATAGGGGTATCAAGAGAAAAACTTCCCTTTTAATACACCAATTTTTTGCGTTTACAAAGGTTAAACATTACCCCAAAACTTTTGTGACAATGCAATCTTTTTTACACTTATACTATCATAAAAATTTTACACCTACTTCAGTATAGAAAGATTGGTGACTGTGATTAGATACTAGTATATTAGTATAGATTATTTTCATTAATTTCTGTGGTAGTTTCTCTTAACGTAATTATTTATATCTTTCAAAATAAAAAAAATTGGTCTTCTTTCTACAATGCATCACAAATAAAGCATTTTTGCAAAAATACTTTTTAAAAAAATTGATTTTTATAGTTTCTTTTATATATTGGAAAAATAGTATTTTCATTAAAATAAGTAAAAAAAAAAATGTTTGTATTACAAATAATATCATTTATATATATGTGTATCCTTTAAAAATATTTTTAGTTTTTATTGAATAGTTTAAAAAACGAAATTTCAAACAATTTTGATATAAACAGAAATTAGTAAATCTCAAGAGAAAAAGTGACTTCAAGGCACGTCTGTAAATTATAAATTTATTTTAAATTAATAATGAATAGGCCAACATGAATTTGCAATATTTTTTCCCTGCATGTTCAATGTCAGTGAATACAAATATTTAGAATTAAAATTAAAAACAAAATTATGACAGATTAAGATAACTTCTTTAATTTTTTTTATTATCCACAGATAAAAATGCTTAATTTAGTTTATTGTATGATTTATTTATTTTATTTGTTATTTTTCTTTTACTATCACCTTTTTTTCGCTTTGCTGTTACCTTCCCCCTTTTTACTATCATCTTTTTCCTCCTCCCTTTACTGTCGCCCTTTTCCATTATTATCCCCTCCCCGACCCTTTTTTAACCTCTTTCACTGTTCTATTGTTTTTTGGTTTTTTAACTTTTTTCACTATTCCACTGTTTTTTTGTTTTTCCTTTTCATATCCCATTTGTCTAACTGGAGCCAGCTGAAGACTCCGTCCTTTAAAAATAAAAGGAAAAAGAAAAAACTAACATTCTTTGGTTCATATTTACTTCTCAACATATGGTAAGCAAATAAATAAAATAAACTAAGTAAGTTCAGAATTGATACTTTAGATGGCAAACACCCTTTTTTTATGAACGGTGAAGTTGGGGAGTCAGTAGATTAAAACTTGTATTGGTTCCATATCCATAAACCATGTAAGCTTCACTCTAATTGAATTTCCTATAATACTTGTCATTTAGACAACATTTTTGCCATGATATCCATAGTGGACATTATCTTTGATAATCAGGTAAACTTTTTTTTTATCTTGTATTTAAAAACTTTGAAGATTATCTTCATCTGATATGTATATTTTGATTCTTAAACTTTGTTTTAGTTTTTAAACCTTTAATGAATATTACCTTTTGTCTCATTATAACTGTTAGATTTATTATGAGAAATTTATAGGCAAATGTAACCACTTTTATGGGAGAGATATACTATCATTTGTTATCTAGAAATACTTTTTTTTTTTTTTGCTCTTTAAATACAAAGGATGAATTTAAAATTGTCAGTGTATATTTCATTCCAGCTGAAGAGGCCAATGTAGAAATCTTGAGAAAATTAAAGTTCAGGTTCTACACCACACACATTATCACACATTGAGAGCTGGTATTAATAAAATGTTTGATCTAATATAACAGTGCTATTAAGTATATATTAATAAATATATATTTTTTCCTCACTGGTAGCATGACTGAGAGTTTAATGCACAATGCAATCTTTAGGCTCTACTCAGCACCTGAAGATTGTGCTGTGCATGAAACTCTGTCGTGCTACGTGTGTGTGTGTGTGTGTGTGTGTACCCCACACACACTCTCACTAGTTCTAACATGTTTCACTTTTATTAAAACTTCAGAGAATGAGATATATAGGGGAAAAAAATTTTTTTGTATGTTTTTTCTCTATCTCTCCTTCTCTGATGAAGATTTAATAAAAGTGAAACCTTTGAGGTTGATATACGTTTTCTATTTGTTCTTTATCCTACCATTCTATTGAATATATATATATATATATATATATATAATGTGTGTGTGTGCTATCAAAAAAAATAAATGGAATATTTTCTCTACACTAATTACCTCCCTTGGAATTTAATCTGGCCCAAATCACTGGATCACATGTAGACTTACGCTATTTCAGTTCTAAATGAATATTTAATCTTTTGAAAGGTTAATCTGTAACGAAAAAAAATCAAGAAACCTCTTTCCTGCATAAAATACCCTAATTAACATTTAAAATATTGTGTGGGAACTTGAACATGATGATAAATGTTACTCATATTTTGAAATCATTTTGATTTCATTACCAAAAAATTGCTCCAAATACCCCTTCCTTTTCTATATTTGATCTGTAAATGACAATTATCTTAATATACATTGTCATTATACTTTGAAACAGTTTATTTTAAATATGTAATAATTACATTCATTTTAATGAAATGACAAAAACTTTGATATCTCACAAATCAGTTGCTTTTAAAATTTCTGATAGTTTTTTTATTCTCTTCATTCTTAATATAGTGCCAGAAAATTTTGAATTTAAAAATATTACTTTTTTCAAGTTTTTAATAGTTATTTTTCAATTTTTTTATTTTTTAATTTGATTATATACTCAATTCATAACTGTCAAAAACATTAAGAAAGTCTTTAATATATTCAACATTGATTGAACTCTGAAATTTCTTCTTTAAATAATTACTTAACACAATATTTCAGCTGATCCATTTTTCAGTCCTCACAAGATAGCATCCAGGTAATTAATTAAATTATTCCAGGAAAAAAATTGAAGATGGAAATTATTTACTGATGTTTCCAACATTACATATACTTACTAGCCAAATAATTTCAAGGGTACGCTAAGTAGTCAAAATCTCCAACATTAATTTTGCTGTGGTTTTCTTTGCTTAACAAATTTTGTGGTAATGGAACATTCATACCCTTGGTGTAGTTAAAAATAATTTGGGTATTTAGTGTTCCTGATGTTGTAGAAATAGACTAGTCCTGTGGTACATGAATGAACAACTTCCAATGCTAGTTTTTCTAGAATAAAACTTTGTTTCCCTTGGATTCTATCTGTTGATAACTAAAGAACACATTCTACAAGTATTGTGTAGGCATTAATTATTAACAGATTACAATGTTGACAATAAATAATATTACTGCTCTTTTTTTTTTTTTTTTTTTTTCAGTAGATAAGATAAAAATCTATCACTTCATTACTCCATATTTTTCAGACTATTATCTCCATCTTTGTTGTTTTTACTGTGTTAGCTCAGCTGATGTATTCTTTAGGGTTCCTTAGATATATGTTGCATCCAGTGGTCTTTAGAAATTCATTGTTTTTTATATATATATATATATATATATATATAATAACTAAATAGACTCTGTAAGTATGCAGGCCGTAAATTTATACTAAAATAAACCTTCAAAAAAACCACTAACAAACAGAACCTAATTCCGTTACAATCCGGTGCACTAAGGCGTCGGATAAATGGGGAGAAAAAAAGAAATCCGCGGAACAAGAACAAAACATTCAATACTCCGCAGCAAAGAAAAAAAAACCCCAAACGGAACCAACCACAAAAAAAAGTGCTCGATACAAAGTACAAAAGAAAATATACAAAAGTAGAGCAAAGACACACAATATATATATATATATATATATATATATATATATATATATATAAAATGAATAAGGAACGAAGAAAATATTTACAATGTTCAAAACATTAATTTAAAACAGTCATCAATATGGAAATAGATCTATGAATATTTATTATAAATTATATTTTAGAACATGTAGTAGATTGTAGTTTAGGCATGTTTTAAAATATAAATTAATATATATATATATATATATATATATATATATATATATATATATAAGACAATGAATTTGTCTTAACCTCTAAAGGCTGCAACATGTTCCTGAAGAATGTTTCAGCCGAAATATTGCCCTTAACACTCTTCCCAGATCTTTTGAACAAGTGTAAAAGTTTATCTTTTGTTTTTTGTTTAGGATTGGATCTCTAGTCCCTCCTAATGTCTTTCCTCAAAATCTGAAATTTTATTTGCTAATTAAATTTTGACCTCTTTAAGTCTAGAATTACCTATCTTTCCTGTTATCTCCCTTTCTTATGCTAATAAAATTCCATGAGATAATTTCCTACTTTGAATGACTCTTAGGCCTTGTATAAGTTCAACATTAGAAAAAAAATAATTGATAAATCTAAACAAAATTTTGAATAATATTTTTTTTATATATAATATATTTAGTTTTCAATTTTTACTGCATTCTGTTCTGTTGCTTTTTCATCTAAATGCTTTTCTAAGCAATCATATTCAACAATTGCTTTGTTTCCCCCTTCTATCCTCCATTTCAGTGTTCTTTAGAGGGGGTGAGGTCCATTCGAACCTTAAGATCTGGAAGTGAAGCACTAAACTTCTTTGAAATTAAATCCTGACTTATTGCTTATTTCCTTGACAGGTGTTCTGTTATCAGATAAAATTTGACATGAGTTATCTGGAGTAAATTATATTTTCTATCCAGGTATGAAAAATTGCTTAAATTTATAGCAAAAACCTCAATGTTATTTTATTAATTAATGCGTTTTTCTCAATTGCATCAAATCAATAAGATTCGTAAAATTTAGCCTTGCTACTGGAAATTTGCTTTCATTAATAATTTTACTATTTGTATAGAGTTAACATTTAATTTTCTAATAAAGTAAATAATTAAAACGGATTATCAATTGTAAGTTTTTATCAGATTATTTTGCTCATTAGTGCGAGATAAATCTCTTAAATACATTAGTAAGTATTATATTTATTTTTAAAGTTTATGCCTGTTAATGAATTTAAAAGGTAAAATTTATTCATTAATATTTATTATTTCAAATGTGATGCCTGTTAATGAATTTAAAAGGTAAAATTTATTCATTAACATTATTTCAAATGTGATACCTGTTAATGAATTTAAGAGATATATCTTGCACTGACAAAATAGACAGTGTATCTGCAAAACATGAAGTTGAAATTCCTTTGAATTTTTTTTTTTATTAACTATTCTTGTTGCATGTTACAAAAAAAAAATCTGTTTGCTTTACACATTCATATCCGCTAAAACTACTAAAAAGTTGTAAGTTTAAAAATGTATTTTTTTTGACAGTATTTATTTATTTCTATTATTTTATATATATATATATATATATATATATATATGATATTTCAGACCGGTCTCGCCTTTCATCAGAAACAAATGATTTTAAAATTTAAACTAGAAGTGTTCCTCACGAGATGTTTACATCACATGATGTAGAAAGCGATAGTTTTTAATATTTTTAAATGTAAACCTATCTCTCTCTCTCTTTATATATATATATATCATAATGATGATCCACGTATACTGTCTTATGTATAGGAAAAACTACTAAATATCATATATATATATATATATATATATATATATATATATATATAGATAATAGAAATAAATAAATACTGTCAAAAAAAATACATTTTTAAACTTACAACTTTTAGTAGTTTCTCCTTTATATATAATAGTAAACAATCTGTGGTAAGAAAGCTTTCCTTGGTAAATAATTCAAATGGATCCTAGTAATATAATATTAAAAATGATCCACAGAAAGAGCTCAATGTATTTAATTACAGAGCAAATATTTATTAAACAAATTTCAGACCACCTCATATGGGATGTAATAGTCTATTTCGGCAGACAAAGATGTCAGTCATCTATCTTGCAAGTCTGTTTCAGAAATGCAAATTTCAGGCAAACAAAAAGCACAAGACAAGGGTCAGGAGAGGGTGGAAGGTATTTTTCTTAAAGGGAAGAAGTTTTATAAAAATAAAATCCAAATATTAACCTTATGACATTAATTTGGGGTTATATGAAGAATTAAACATTTATATAAATTAAAGAGAGAAATATGAAAGGTGGGGTAAGAATAGCATTAAAACAAATAAGACATAATGGAAAAAGATAGGAAGATCATAGAGAGGAGAGTTGATAAACAGTAAGTGCATAGAGATTATTCAAAATTTGTTTAATATATATATTGTCATCCGCAGACAGATCTGTTTCACTGTATCACAGCTCATCAGTACGGTTAGGCTCTGATTGCTACATAACCCAGGCTCTAAACCAGACCAAATTGGGGTCAGTCGATGACTCTACCTCTGGGCCACGGGGTGTTTGGTGGAAGAAGGCAGTCTTTTTTAGCGCATATATATGGAATTTTGATAGGTAATATTGGCTCTGTAAATAAATTAATTTAACTACATTGAGCCTCTGGCTAGGTCAGTGTTACTATTTAATATTGATAGGATCCTTTGGGATTTACCACTAAGCATTTTTTTTTTTTTAATGATATATAATATTAAAGTATTTGCAAATTAGTTACATTTTTTTTTATTTCCTTACCAAAATTTTCTCTTAGTTCTAAGATCTCCAAATATTTTTTGGGACTTGTAAAATGTCATTTTTTTCATCTTCTTGTAGGCCGTCCATAGTGTCTTTAAAAATGATGGACAACTTTTATAAATTGCAATTGATTGGCCAATAAACAAGTGTTTATTTATATTTGTTTTTAATACACACATATTAATACGAATAAAATGTTTATCACGTAACTGGTTATCTTCAGCGTTCTGACGTGAGAGTCTTGTAGCTGGACACTCTCAGTATCACAGCGTTTTGGTGGAAAGAAACTTTCTATTTAAAATTGTTAATAACTTTATTAATCATTCGTTGAATTTCATAAAACATGTTTTATTTTGAACAGTATAACGATAGAAGTACAGTTAAAATCTTTCCTTTTGCACAATTTTTCAATGTTGAAGGATGACCCCTTCCGTGGGTATCTACCACAAATTCTTCATTCATCAGCTTAGAATTACAATTTCTGTAATTTCTGGTGGTTTTTGGCATTTACTGAAACAATGTCCATGAACACTGCAGCATCATCTCTGCACTTTTACCACGGACTACCATACTTCGTAATGAGATGCTAGCTGAGGACGCTCGTGCAGTGTCAGGCCTTCATTCTAACCTACACTTGTCATTCTGAAATAAAAGCAGAAATTAATAATGAAATTCTACTACTTCAGGAATCAATATATTTTATGTAAATGTGATATTAAAAGATATAAGCAATTTTCAATAGGGAGTTTCTTTACACCAACCCACACACTGTGTGTGTGTGTGTGTGTGTGTGTGTGTATATATATATATATATATATATATATATATATATATAATCTAAACTTATTTATAAATGGAACTTTGTGTGTGTCCGTTACCTATAGACTCTGAAACGGCTGAACCGATTTTCTTGAAAATTTACACAGTCATACTATAAGCATCTGCAAGTGTTCTTAGCTAGGTTTTGTGTCGAGGTACTCCCGATAAATATCAAAAATCGATAATCGAAAAAATCGGGTTATAGAAGGAGTGGTCCGATTTTAATCAAATTTGATACACTCATAGACAAAGACATAAGAAACTATATTGAGAAGTTTCAAGGTTGCAGTTCTTACAATAGTGCAGAAAATCGATTATTTTTTTATACACACACACACACACACACACACACACACACACTCTTAACAAATAAGCTGTTGCACCAGGTTTAAACCTTGAGGTATCTTCAGGCATAAGACCCTCTGCCTGAAGATACATCACAGTTGAAACTTGGGTAGTGTTGTGCAACTTGTTAATTATATTTTGCTCTACTTTCTTCTTGCTGAATTTTGTATAGAACACTTTTGTATTTTATCGTACCTTGAGAGTGGTTGTTTTCTGCTTCCCCTTTGTCTTGTTATACACACACACACACACACACATTTCATCTGGGAATGTTCAGAAATAAATTTCAGTCAAGAATAGTATATTGGATTATGAAAAGTTATTTTTGCATATCTGATGAAGATATATTTCTTTAAAGTTTGCTTTTATTGTCCTATATGCAGCCAAGTATTGCATGCTTACAATAAATTTAATATTAAAACTTCACACTAAGAGGTTACTGCCCCTGCAAAATCGAATTTTGTATTTTAATTTTGATAGCCTTTAGTTATTTCAATATTTAAACTTCTTTTTTAGTATGGCTTTAAGTAATAAACATAAGAAAACTCATGAAAAAATAAAGTCATTTATTTTATTAAAAGGATTGAAAATACATTAAAACTACTATAAAATAAATTTGACCTTTCAACAGAGAAGAAAAAAAAAAACTCTAAATCCAGAAATGTTAAAAAGTATATTTTGATGAAGAACAACTTTCTTCAGAGGTGAACAATAATTCACTGATCACTCACTCCCACAAAAATTGTACAAACTTCTCCTTTTATTCATTTGTCTTCCCTCAATCTGCAAGTTGGCTTTTTTCAGCCACATTATTGCTATTCACTTGTAGAAACTCTTCTCATTTTAACTTCAAGTGTTTACTGTCAAAAAGAACCAAATTTTTGTATAGATGTAGCTTTAGTTATTTAAACGAGGCTCTTTATTTCTTAATTGATTACTAAATTAGAACATGAAATCCTGGTCAAGAATCAATTAAGAAAAATAACTTCGTTCCTATTTGTTGTGCTTAACTGTTTCAAATATCTAACATAA
Source organism: Ascarosepion bandense (assembly GCA_037127315.1). Taxonomy (NCBI): domain Eukaryota; kingdom Metazoa; phylum Mollusca; class Cephalopoda; order Sepiida; family Sepiidae; genus Ascarosepion; species Ascarosepion bandense. Next base: position 283,070 of record JBBBDQ010000944.1, on the reverse strand, counting down.
ATGAGCATCTTCAATAACTGATAATTTCTTTTGTCTTTTCCTCTACTTTCACTTTCACTCTCAGGACTGATGTGGATGAGATTTTCATTCAAGTTCAGTAGATCTGTCAGTTTTTAAAATTGCCCCATATTCTTCATAATGAAGATTTTTTTTGCATTCAAAGAATATTCAGGTTCATGACTTCATTGCTGTATTTTTTCCCTGAATTTCTATCTCTTTAATATTGCTGAGGGTATTGTGTCCCTTGGTACAACATATTTGTATAAATTACTTTTTTGGATTTGTGTTTACATAGAAACCCTTATTTCATCATCTGTATGGATGTAAGTGGCAACAGATCAATGAAAGCTTTTGACTGTTTAATGAATTTTTTATTATGCTATATGAGCAGGCTTTTTTTTTTTTTTTTTTTTTTTTTTTTTTTTTTTTTGTGCGTATTTTGTATTTGATAGCCTATAAAATTTTCTTATATCTCAAGCATAGCAGAAAATGATCAGTTTATATTCTTAACTTTGTTGTCGTTCTGGGACCTCAGAGCTAGACATATCAAGAAATATTATTGGAGTCTGTTATAGAATTTTTTTATTTTTTTTTCCTGTATTTTAATAAATTTAAGTTGTTCATCCCACCTTTTAATATTTTCTTTTTGGTGCTTTTTTTATTATAGTTTATTTATTTTGTTGTTATTATTATTATTATTATTATTATTACAACAACGTTTTTTTTTTTTTTCAAATTATCTAAATTTGGAATAAAGTAGCTTTTGAAGGAGATTAATTTGTATCCTGTATACCTTGTGAGCTTGCTATATCCTATAACAAGGTCTATGCTATCGATACTGCTGATGGCTAGACTACATTTTTATATCTGATATTCTCATTGGTTCCCTTTTATATTTACTTCACACAATTCATAGCAATTTGACTGATATTCTGGATTGAAGTACTTATTCTATATATTCTTTGAAAATTGATTATTTTTTTTAGTCTGTATTCCTTGTACTTAAAATTAAACTGTAAATCTTGTCAAAAAGTACTTTCTGAATATTAACACAATTTGAAGATTGAAAAAGTATTAACAAAAGTCATAAAAATCAAAAAGATAGTAATTAAAAATAGCATATTTGACAGTATATCAACCCCCACATATCAGACTTGCCTTTTTTTTTCTTTTTTTTTCTTTTTATTTTTTAAATTACTTAAATTCAAATTCTCAGAAATTACGCGCTAAGTCTAGATATCTGGTAGGGTAGAGTTAGCTCCAATTAACAATACATGTACCGAGACTAATTACTCAAGATTGTAATGTTAAATTTAAATAGTAAAGTGTCTGCAAGATCTCTTATATTCTTCCATCGAGTGATAATATAAATTCCTTGTTCCAATGCCTGAGAATTATATCTTGAAACAAATATAAAAGTTGATAAATTTCCCCACAATTCTTCAATAAGTATTGCTGATGCCAATCAAAATAAAACTTTAAATTAAATTCTATATCAATCCAACAGAAATTTAATATTTCTAGATCAATTTGTCACAAATGTTAAATGAGTTTATTTAGAAGAAAACAAAAATGCATACATAAATAAAACTGATTTCCTAAGAACCTCTTTTTGTGTGTGTGTGTGTGTGTGTGTGTGTGTGTGTGTGTGTGTGCACCTTGCCTTACGTTGGTAATTTGTACCAGGAGGGGTGAATTTACCTGTTACTAGGTTAAACCACAAATAACCATTCCCAGTTCTGTATTTTCTTTATAGATGCATTTTTAATAATATAGGGTGAATAAGAATCTATTTTAAGCTTACAAACAAGTTTTAGTTTTTAATATAGTACAGAAAAAAAAGTAACCGAAATTTACAAATACATGTACGTACATACTTAGAAATGTAGATGTTTACAATTTGGCAATCTTTACGGGACATCACAGATTCATTATTTATTATTTATGAATGTGGTTTGCTCTAAGATATTATATAAATAAAATGATTTTGTAAGATTAAATAACAAATACAGTTATTAAAATTAATTTGTGATAGTAGAAAATAAGCTAATTTATGTTAAATTTATCAATATTTAAATTCAATTTGTTTATTTACATCGGATGTAGGTGGCTGTGGATCGTCTGCATAAACTGCTGATTCTGGCCGTTGTTTTATACGCTGTTTAATAAGAAACTGGTTGAGAGTTCCTTGAACTTTTTTTTTTTTTTTTTTTTTTTTTTTTTTTTTTTTTTTTTTTTTTTTAATCGTATCACCATGAGCAAGGCGGTAACGCCACTGATGTGCAGGGGGCTACGTGATAGTGAAAAGATTGGAAAAGAGAAAGCCGGAAACCACATCTTAAACCAGGAACAAGGGATGAGCCTCTTAACCTGTTTGATAGACGTGGGTGGAGTGTGAACCGGGCAATAGTTTAGTCTATCTACTCCAATTAGACTTCTTTTCTTCATGAATTACGGATGTTTACATATTTCGTTCTGTATGATTTATGTAGATATTAACATTTACTGTAAATGTATGTATTTTAATATGATTTTATATATTTTTATTCTTATTTATTGTACAGTTACATGATTTTATGTGCTTTTAATGCTTTTCTAGAGATATTACGACTTCAATATTTATGGTGTACAGATGTAAAGTCAAATAAAATTACTTATACTTTATTTTTTATTTTATTTTTTTTTCTATTGTTGATAAACAATAGAAAAAAAATATCATCGAGAATGATTTAATTCAAAATGATGTAACCTAAGGTATACCTGTATTTAAAGCTAGATTTTTTTTTTTTTTTTTTTTTCATTGTACAAGGAAAACAATGATTTACAAATCTCATACAAAACCAATGTAATTATTTGAAGCTGTAACTTATTCAATTAATCTCTTAAAAAGCAAAATTATATTCCAAATGTTTCACTTTTTTTACAATATAAAAAGAAAATAAACAAATTCTTCTTTTATGAGGGCAAAATGTAAAATTAAAATTTTCATTTTTCATTTGTACTTTTTTTTTGTTTTTTGGGTTTTTTTTTTTTTTTTTTTTTTTTTTTTTTTTCTGTAAATGAAAGAATCTTGAATTGATTGAAAACAAAGGAATGGATGTGTGCTCTATTCAAACAATGTTTCTTATCTACTGAAATAGGTAAATTCAAAGTGACTGAAAACAGTATCATCCATTTCATGATTTCAGTAACAATTTCATGATTTCCTTTTGTAAATTAAAAAAAAAAATGATTTTCAATATGGTTACAATAATATCTTTATAGTTAACTTTTAAAATATTCCAGGTTATTTTCTATTTTCAATTTCTAAGTGTTGTGCTTTTTTTTTTCTAATGTTTGTGTCACAAAATCTTAAAAAATCCTCTAAGAATAATTTGTTACAATTTTGGCCACATTGAAAAAAGATAAATTATTTCTGCTTTCTTTCATTTTTTTTTTTTTTTTTTTTTTTTTTTAAATAACAAAAAAAATGTTGCTCAGGAAAAGATCCTCTTTTTTTAGTAAGATGGATTTTTTTCTTTCCTCCTCTCTTGCTTGTTTGGAGATTTTTTTTTTTTTTTTTTTTTTTTTTTTTAATGATGGTTGTAAATTGTTACTGCTGTTGTATCAGTTTGAGGGAGAAAAAAAAAACACTTGTAAATATTTTTTTTCTTTGAGGAAAACTTTGGCTTAAAGCAATCATCAGAATGCAATTTTTCTTTTAAAAGTGTTTGAATTTCTTCATGTTTCTGAGATCTTTAATAATGGCCTGATTTTTTATTTCTTTACTTGTAACTATTATAAACTGATAACTTTCCTCTTAGTCTAACAAATGATCTTTTTTAATGTTTTTCTTTAAGTCCTTGTAATTATCACCATATAAATCTTGGTTTATTTTATGTGCAAATAGAATCTGTTATTAAAATTATTAAATTCAGCATATCTTACTGTTCTAGGTCTTTTTATATATTTGGCACAATTTATTTTGGAAATTTTGTATATTAATTTCTTGAAAGAAATTTTAAAATAAAGTTTGTTTTAATTATTTTTAATGAACTGACATTGTTATTAAATAAATCCCCCATGGTGAGAGGGGGAGATAGAAAAAAAATCTATGGCGGACCTGAAGGAAACTACCACCACCTTTTAATTTTTTTTTTTTTTTTTTTTTTCCTCCAGTGCAATCTTATCGATTACACCCTAAACTTTCCGATTGACAAAAAAAAAGTTGAAAAAATTTCAATATTTCAACAATTTTAGGGAAGGGGGGCTCAGTTTTTTATACAACCTTATCGTACAATCGATCCTGTGCAATTAACTTTTTTGCTTGTGCATATTCAACAACTGAATCCTTTGTGAAATTTTTGAATAAAGCCGTTCTTGGAATTTCCGAGGAAGATGCCATCCTAAGAACTACAGAAAACTTGAAAAAGACAAAAACAAGAGGAACAACTCGTCCCCCCTAAACAAAAAACAAAGCTATCCCAATACAAGTGGTTCCAAAATGGAGGTTCGATTTACTATAACATTGTATGAGAAACTGAGCCCCCACTAAAATTGTTTAAATATTGAAATTTTTTCAATTTTTTTTTTTTTTTTTTTTTTTTTTTTTTTTTTTTTTAAGCAAAACTTTATGTAATAACCGATAAGTCTGCCTGAAAAAAGTAAAAAAAAAAAAAAAAAAATTAAAAACAACAAATTTAAAGATGGTGGTAGTTCAGGTCCACCAAAAAAAAAAAAACTACAAATGTCAGTTGCAATTATGTGCTGAGATGAAAAACCTTTGAAGATGTGAGAATGCTGAAATTTAAAAATCCCCACCAACCCAATGTCTGGACATGCTAACTGATCTCATTCAGTTTCCTATGCTATATATATATATATATATATATATATATATATATATATATATATATATAAATCCATCAGTAAAAACATTACTTTAGTTCAATGAAGTCCTTTTACAGGACTAAATGTGTTACACAATTCCCTTCCTCCCCCACTTTGTCATTCATTTTCCTAACATTGTTCTGATATATAAAAGATTATATATCATCTTTTCCCATATATAATTATCATTATTCTTATTTCTATTTAGAAAAATATACACAGACTATGAATTTAGGCTATGGTTTTTTTTTTAGTTTGGAGAAATTTAAATTCTAAAATCTGTTATATTTGACATATAAATAAAGAGAAATTTACTTAAAGTAAAAAAAAAAAGTTCTCTTTAAATCTCTCTCTCTCTTTTTTCCTTCCCTCACCCTCCCAACTACCCACATTTTATTTAATATTTGAACTAAAAACTATATTTTCTCTGATTTCTTTACGTTTTTTGCTATATTAACAAGAGCAACAGTTGTTTTTGTTTATTTTTTTATTTCTCTCTCTCAAACACACACACACACACGTATATATATATATATATATATATATATATATATATATATATATATATATCCTCAGCGAAAATTTATTTTTCTCTTTTTCTCCAGAATAGCAAATATTTTTGTCAGTGTGTGTTTGTGCACATGCCTGTCTAACCTTTTTTTCAACTGTAAAAGAGGAAGTGGAGATTCTAGGCCCATAACTGCTCCCCCTAACCACCCCCCTTAATGACTACTACAAAGACCACCTTCATTAAGTACCACCATCAGCCTATGTTCTACTGTTGTTTATGTATATATCTGTACATATGTAAGTAGTTTCAATGTAATTATTGGAAAAAATGATAATAAAACTTAATATCACAAAATCATTTTGAAATTCTTTTATGATGATATTTACAAAGTGTGAATTGCTTATCAGTGGCAGACAACCATGTACAACTGAAAAAGAAATTTTTAATTTAAAAAATAAATCAATTTTAAGAAACCGATTTCAAATATTTGTTTTTGACAATTCATTTTGATGTTCCTTTTCACAAATAAGTCAATTTTGAGAAGTTGAAAATTTATGAAGAAAATGAAGCAGATCCCATCTATATCAACATGTCCATATATGCCATTTGCTTTTGAAAGTCATCTTAAATGGTAAAGAAAAAATTGTTTTAGTTTTTCATTGTTTTGTTAACTTTTAGTTTTCTTTTTGTTTCATTCTGTTTTCTTTTTGTTATTGTTTTCTTTTTCATTTTCTATGACTTTTTTTTTTAATCCCTTTCTCTTTTTTATTCCTCTTTTTTTATTTGCTTATTTGTTTTTATGTTTTTTTTTTTTTTTTTTGGGACTCTTCTCTTTCCCCCCTTTTTTTCTCTTCTCCCCTTTTTTTGTTTCATTTTTCCTTTTTTTTTTTTTGTTTGTTTCACTCCCCCCCATTTTTTGTTTGTTTGTTTCTTTTTCTCTCCCCCTCCCCTAGTTTTTTTTTTTTGTTTTTTGTTTTTTTTTGTTTGCAACTCTTTCCATCTGTCCCTTATACACTTTGCTTCTAGCTAATGTCACCCAAATTCCAATCCAACTAGAATGAAAGATGAAGCACCTGAGGAGGATCAGGAGTCTGATTTACAAATTTGTTTTCTTTTACAAGTACCCGCTCTCCAAACTGAAAATAAATCTACCATAATGGGTCTAACATATGTGCTAGACTGACTGCTAAAAGGAAAGGGTATCACTTCTATAAATATCTGGCCCTGACAAATGTAAGCAAATTTTAATTATTTTTAAGCATGCTTCATTCTTTGTCGTGTATCACCAACAGATTCTAAATCATAGTAAAAACAGAAAAAAGCTAGAGAGACAAATGACTGCGAGGGTGAAAGGAACAAGGGTTTAAACTGGGTACAATTTATTAGAAAATGGGTCTTTTCTCTATTTTTGTACCCAATTCAGTAAATAGGAGGCTATCATTGACATTCCTCTTTATTTTTGTTCTCAAAGCTAATTCTATAAGAGTTTGCCAATTTGGTAAATTTGCACTTAGGGGAAAGTTCAACTCTGACACTTCTAATGTATTCTGTTGGTTGTTCAACAAATGATTAAAAGCCATCATGCAAACAAAGGAAATCTGTTTAAACATGAAATGAAAGGAGTTCATTAAAAAGGCTTTTTTTTAAATAGGGTGTTTGTAAGCTTTACTGTATCCCAACTGTTAATAGATGGCACCTGACGCTTGTAACTTTCAGACATCATAGTTCTTTGCAATTAGGCTGATGTAAACATTCACTGAATCTTTCTTTTTATTATTATTGAAACGTTAATTTCTTTGAGGTTTACTTGCATTAATTGTGTAGTGATTCACAAATAATAATTTGAAAAGAAAAAAATCTCTTAAATTTTGTGAAAATCTTAGTTGAGTTTTGAAAATACATTTAACACTATCTTAAAAGAAAAATAATGTATACTGAATTTCTAGAGATATATATATATCTAATTTTATACCAAGCTATACTGCTAGTCACAGGTAATTTCAGAAAGAGAAAAAAATCCTTAATAGTATATAAACTATAAGGGTCATTTAATAAATAACGTGAATTTTTCAGTATAAGGATTCTAATACAGATAGAAGCCTACTTTTTTTTATTTTTCAACGTAGTCTCCCAGCAGTGTACAAGCTTCCATATTCCCTTTGGACTGATGTCTCTATTAATCGTTCACAGCACTTTTGACTTGATCGTCACTTTCAAACTTTGTGCCTCTCATGAATGCTTTCAAGGGACTGAACAGGTGGAGGTCTGATGGGGCTGGGCTTTAAGGGTGGCACTGCTGGGACAACTTGACCCTCTTCTGTTTGTGCTCTGCAGTAAGCATCTTTGGCACCCACTGGCAGCTGACCTTTGTAGGCAAGGTCATCATGGACAATTGCGTGTGCTGTCCCAACAGATGAGCTCAAAGTCCTTGCAATGTCATCCACTGTCAGACAGAATGTGGTCATTGACTGATTCGATCACCTCAGGAGACCTCACTTCTGTAGGCCTCCCAGGCCTGTCTTTATCCTCAACACTGCTCTTTAAACAATTTAGCCCACTTGTAGACATTTTTTGGCTGAAATATGTGGCACCATACGCAGTTGACATTCTCCTATGAATTTCAACTGGTTTGCACCCTTCAGCAACCAAAAACTTGATAAATGACCTCTGTTCAATCTTGGAGCATGCTTCTTGGTTGGTCATCTTTGTTAATCTCCAAAGCACTCAAAAAAAATTTGCAAAAAAAATTAAAGCCCTTTGGAAAAGAAGTACAGGAAAAAAATTAAAAAGTAAGCTTCTATCTGTATTAGAAGTTTTATACTGAAAAATTCACCTTTACTGAATGACCTTCGTATAATACTCAACAACAGGTTGAAGTGTTCCAACTAGAAAACTAGCAACTTTATGTTGGGAAGAATCCACCGTAGAAAGAATTGGTTATAAAGGTATCCAGTCCTTATGGATCTTCAACAAACCATAAAGATGGGGACAAATAGACCCTGTAGGTTTAATATCAGCAGAAGTTTCAGATGATAGAAAACCTTGTTTAATCCAAACCACAAGCTGCTTTTGAAATTTAGCCTCGATAAAAATAGTGCGATCATGTGTCTCAACTGGACCCAAAGAAAAAAATTTTGAAATGTCCCCAAGAATGCAATGCATCTTAGGGACATAATCAGAATAGTCCAACAAGACACCACCAGCACCTTTTACTATTTTCATTTGAATATAAGAAACAATACATTTGTATTGTTTTTTTATATTCAAATGAAAATCATTTTCACAACAATTATCTAACATTGCCTGATGATGGGGTAAAAATCTTGAAAAATAGAAATTTCTGTGTTGCAATGTAAACTTCATTAATTTTAATTAAAAACAAATTTAATTATATGTATGTGTGTGTGTGTTGAGGTGTGATGATGCTTAGTGCCAAGATTATTGTTTTTTTAAAGTGGTTTACCAAGAAAAATATTTTAGCAAGTTTTTTTGTTGTACAAATAAAGTGTTAATAGGATTAATGGGGAGGAAACTTTGAAGTCAGCATGACTCTGCTCAGTTAAGTGACAAACTTCTCATTAGTCCTCTATATTAGTTATCCACATACAAGCCTGTTTCGCTGTATCACAGCTCATCAGTGTGGCTAGACACATCCAATTGCTTCTCGGCAGGGATCAAAACTCAACTGTTTTGGTGTCAGTCAGAGTTGCTACCTCCTAAGCCATAGGCACATGGAATCAGAGAAGGGAAATTTTCACGTGTTGTATATAAGCAGTGTATACACACACCAGTCACTGAAAGAACTCAATTCATTCCTGAAGAGTAATGCACATATTGCAGAAGTGGAAACTGTTTTTCAAATTTTCTTCTCTAGAGAGCTCAATCATAATGAGAGCATAATATATTAGTTATTTGCATACAAGCCTGTTTCGCTGTATCACAGCTCATGATTTGGTGTCAGTTGGAGTTGCTATATATATATGTGTGTGTGTGTGTGTGTTAATTGTAATGGTGTTTAGTGCCAAAATTGCTTCTTTTTTTTCCCATTACTTTACTGGTGATAAGGCATTTTAAGCAAACCTTAATATAATTAATGTGGAGAAACTTATCTGTGCAATGTTATTTACTGGTGTAGTTGATATTATAGGATACAAATCCTATATAATCCATCAAACAACTAAAACACACAAAATAAATTGCACACACACAAAAAATGATTCAAACAGCAAAAAGCTCTTTTTTTCACAAGTCAGTGTGAAAAGCATATACTGGACCTGATTGATCATCAAATTGCAAAATTCAAAATACGTCAGAGAAAAATTCCTTGCCGGGAGCCACCCCACGTGACTGGATTCAATATTTAAGGATGGCCTCTAACCGGTCACAGCAGTCAGTCAGGAGAAGCAGGATGTAAGGAAGAAACCTCAAACTGACTCAGTCACACCAACCTGGTCATGTCACCCTCACTTTTAACACCCTCTTCTTCATTTTCACACCATGCTGCTAAAGAGGACAACACACAACCAAATGGACACAGTGTTAAAAACCACTCCTTTATTTCTTTTGCCTTCTCCTTCTCTCAACCTGTCACAACCTACTAAAAAGAGGAAGGAACAAAGCCTTTACAATCCATAAATTCTAAACTACTAGGACAATTTCAACTACAAAACAGCATGCATTTTCTCAATGAACATTTTTCTTTCAGTTAATGAATTTCACTTACATTTTCCTTCTTACACTTTTTCATTCTGTAAATAAATCTTTGCTTTAATATAGACACAAGGTATTTTATCCTTTCACGTATCAACCTTCAATCTTCTGATATTTAAATTGTGGGGACTTTGGACATGTTTGACACAAGGTCAATTAACGAAGTATCACCAAGGCCCCTACAATATGTTACTTGCCTTGTTACCTTCGAGTTAGGTGTTTAAATCAGAGTAGGATTTCTATGTGCCTATGGCTTAGAGAGTAGCAACTCCGACTGACACCAAATTAGTCAAGTTTCAATCCCGGCCAAAAGCAAGTAGCGTCTAGCCACACTGATGAGCTGTGATACAGCAAAACAGGTTTGTATGTGGATGACAAATATATATATATATATAAACAAATTTACATAAGCACAAATTTATAAAGAAATACAAAAATGACCGACCATATTTCTTATTTTTTATAACATCTATTGTTATTTTATCATTTATAAATGCCTGTAAGTATGAAATTGACTTTATTTGTTGCCAATATGCATATATATATATATATATATATATATATATATATAATTAACATTTTGGTCATTCCAGAAACCTGAAACCGGTTGCAACTCAAGTTTCATGCATATAAATGCAATCCTCAGGCCACCAGAATACCAGGCTAAACTACCTCAGAACATTTATAACCCAGACGAGTGTAAGGTATTAAAAACCCAGGAGAGTTTGAATCGTATAATCTGATGGAGAGTGATTACCAAACCTGGCTAAGGTGTTAAAAATAGCTATAAATGCTCAGAGACAAGAGTGTTGGGGGAAAACCAATATATATATATATATATATATATATATATATATATATATATATATATATATATATATATATATATATGGTTTTTGTTATTGGTTTTTCTTAAAGTTTATCTTAGTATAAATTTAGGATTTAGATACTTGCAGAGTCTAGTTATTATTTTGAATATATATATATATATACATATATATACATATATACACATATATATATATACATAAACATATATATATATATATATATATATATATATATATATATGCATTTAGTATATCGAGACAGCAAGTAATTTTCTAAACATATGCTATTAAATATAAGAGACAATGAATGTCTATTATGTTTAATCATGAGCCGTTAAACGTCTCATGATTAAACATAATAGACATTCATTGTCTCTTATATTTAATAGCATATGTTTAGAAAATATATATATATATACGCATATATATATATATATACATACACACACAGGGATAACATTATTACTCAGGTGTTACTAAAATGATGGTCAATGTAGTATGAACAGAGATATTTTATATATATTAGTAAATATACATATTTTTCTACATTGATGGCACAACATGCAATCATTCAGGTGCGTATTTCAAACTGACCATGTAATAGATTTTAATTTAAGTTCACTCGATGTTCGTGGGAATTAAATCTTATAATGTTAGATTTATGCTTTTTAATAACAAGAGTAAAATTTTAATAGACAAAGACCACATGGAGATAAAAAAAATTAAAATTTTAAATTTATAAAATATTTTTCAATACAGTGAGATGAAATCAAAGGTTCATAATTTATTATCATATAATAATTCTGCTTGTTCCTTCCTTAATTACTTAGTTCCTCTGTCCATTACACCACTTACTCTCTACACAAGCTTTTCTTTGACTTCTGTCTCTCCTCAGCCTTTCTCTCACCTTTGCCAAACAGAAGGGTAGTAAAGAGAGAGTAGGAGGAGAGAGCTTATAGCATTACCTTATCAGTAGCAGCTTAAGCTGGTGGTTGTAGCAGTAATTGTGTGTGTGTGTATGTGTGTGTATATATGTGTGTGTGTTCTGTACAATAGAGTAAAAATAGATAGGTTTGTTGTCATATCCCATGACCTCATTACTCAGTTGGTCTTTTCTGTTTATAATGGACACAGGAGCCATGATCTCTTTCAAAATCTCACACAAAATAGCGTGCAGTATTTTGGTTATGGTTTGTGCATACGCCACTTAATATAATATAAAATAACAGTAAAGTAGCTTCTATGGACATTACTTTTATAGATATTTTAATAAAATTACACTCTGTGTTATCGTTATTTTATTATCCAATACCTTTATGTTTGAAGACGTTACTATCATTTGTAGTATGAAAAATTAAAAATTTTCCAAGAAATCATAATTATCCTTCCGTGGAAATTCCACGGGTTCCGCTAGTTAATATTAACATTTGCAGGGAAAAGAAAGAAAAAGTGAGAAAGAAATGCAAATGTATAGAGGAATCCTTAGCGATCGAGGGTCTAAGGATTAAAGTATATTTTTCTATGGCCGTATGTGGTTTTAAGTAGATCAGGCTTATTTCTATGGTTTTGGATAACAAGTTTTTCAAAAAGGCATCAGTTACATATGTCTCTATTTCCACACGTTAGCAGTTAATAAGTAAAATTTAACATCATCATGATCTGAATGAATGTGAGCACTATAAACAACTAGCAGTATAGCCCGGTGTAATGAAAATTTTAAAATTGATCCATGGTCCTGGAGCTCAGACACTTTGGACGTTGGCACGAAAGACTAAAAAATAATAGTTGTTTCCAGTTAAAGTGAAACCCTAGAGTGAAAGAAAAATGAATGGATGTAAGTCAAATTTTGATTTCCTGGTATCAATATCAAATAAGATTTTTTCGTCATAAACTGAATTTTGAAGGCTAAATAAGTCCTCTGAGTAAATGGTATCATGGTTGAGACTAAGAACTACAATTATACCTACTTAGAGCCAAACCCGAAGCAAAAACTAAAATAAAAGGGCTGAAAAAATACAGACATACAGGCAGATAAACAGACACACACAAAAAATCATGCCTTTTATATATATATATATATATATATATATATATATCTATATATATATTATCGATTTTCTGCCCTATTTTAAGAACTGCAACCTTGAAACTTCTGAATATCCTTTTTTATGTCTTTGTCTATTAGTGTATCAAATGTGATTAAAATAGAACCGCTCCTTCTATAACCTTATTTTTTCGATTATCGATTTTCAATATTTCGGAGTCTATAGGTAACGGACATACACACACACACACAAAGTTCCATTTATAAATAAATTTAGATTTAGATACTTTTAGACATACATTGACCTTCAATAGGCAGGTCTTATTTTTTCAGCAGTTGCAATAATTTTTTGAAAGGTCATTATTATTAGTAGTAGGATCAGTCAGTCAGTTAAGTGCCATACGTAGTACATGCTTGGGCGATCATGTCTCGAAAGATACATGACTGACTGGGCAGAAGATTATCCCGCAGTAGGTTATCATTACTTCTGCGGTAGACTAGTTGCCAGCTAAGGCTATAGAACTCAATCTGTCCTGTTATTTAACCCATAACTGGAAGGAAGAGATGGATTAATAGCTTTCCCAAGGGTATTTGCGCGTAAGTGACTGTAATGAATTCAACTGAAATTTGGACTTAATATATATTAAAATTGTTATTAAATATATTTTAAAGGTGTTGCAAATGATTTTCAATATTTGTTATGGTTATTTTGAATATATTGACTATCTTACTGTGTTAGAGGATATTGATTATTTTCAAGTAATGATCAGCCTCAGTTGGTCTACCCAACCGTAGAGCATTGTTTAGTGCAAAATCTCCAACTTCATTTTTTGTAAGTGCCATCATTTGCAATACATTCTGTGTAAGTTGCACAAATTATTATTTCAGCATTTGACTCACATTTTTATCTTTCTTAACATGAGAGAATTCATTTTTTTTTATTTGAATTTCGGGGATGAGCAGTTATCATTATTTGCATTTGGACTAATATCTTCATCTTTGTTGAAATAGTAAGTGAACTTCAATCTCTGGGCCAAGCAGTGCTGGATTAGATTCGGAGAAAACAAGGTGAGTAATAACTGGGCAGTAGTAAATAAGAACAATATTAGATATCTGTAGACAAGAACAATTTACTCTACTAAGTTAATTAAAGAGTCCAGATTGAAATTACTTGAAGGATACCATATCAACAGCCATGTGATCAAGGACACAGTAGTCGAAACATTGTGATAACAGCAACAATGAGATATTAATTTTAATGTTTTTTTTTTAAGAGATTAAAAATCATGCATTGTCAGTGACCCGCTGCACTATCAATCAATTAAGTGCCATTGGAGTAGATAGACTAAACTATCGCCCGGTTCACACTCCACCCTCGTCTATTGAACAGGTGAAGAGGCTCATTCCTTGTTCCTTGTTTAGGATGTGGTTTCCGGCTTTCTCTTTTCCAATCTTTTCCTTCCTATGTACCCCCTTGCGCTTCAGTGGCATTACCGCCTTGCTCGGGGTGATATGATTAAAAAAAAAAAAAAAAATACATGATATGTGCTTGGGTGATCATGTCTCTTTTGATCCATGACTGACTCGGCAAAAGATTTTCTCACAGTGGGTTGCCATTTCTTTCTGTGGTAAACTGGTTGCCAACTAAAGCTATAAAACCCAATCTGTCTTGCTATTTAACCCATAGCTGAAGGGAGAAGGAGTCATACTTTTCCCAGGGGTATTTGCACGTAAGTGAATACAATGAATCTAACTGGAATTTGAACTCTGCTCCCTGGTTCCTCATTTCAAGCTAGTATCCATTGCACCACAACGCACATCTACTGCACTATAAACATGTCAATTTTAAAAAAGACTTCTGCATTTTCAGTGACCATGACCTACCTGGTAAACCTACATTCTCACAGTACCTTAGGCTAAGCTTAACAGTACAGGTAAGCTTGTTTAGCATTATGTATAGGTTGTGATGCAGTGGATATCGGCTCAGAACGACAAATCGGGGAGCCGGGTTCAAATTCCAGTTGAATTCATTGCATTCACTTACGCGCAAATACCCTTGGGAAAGGTATTAATCCGTCTCTTCCTTCCAGTTATGGGTTAAATGACAGGACAGATTGGGTTCTATAGCCTTGGCTGGCAACCAATCTACCACAGAAAGCAGATTATCCTACTGCGGGATAATCATATGCCCAGTCAGTCATGTCTCTTTTGAGACATGATCGCCCAAGCGTGTATCACGTATGGCACTTAACTGATTGACATTGGAAAAGCAATACCTCTGTGTTATTTAAAGAATTAAAGATGAAAATTAATTTGAGATTGAAAAAAGTTATTAATTCTTCATTTATATAATGTATTTTTTGGTTTTTAATAGCATTCACAGCAGATGAGGTTTTGCTCCTCCTGTTGTGACAAAAGAGAAGGAAGGGTTATGTAGGAGGAAGGCATGAACATGAATAAAGTACAATATATAAATCTTGTATCAAGTGGTTTTTCTCAACATTTTGGCCTAGCTTTGTACAAAAAAGAACGAAGACCATTTATTTGCTATCTTATAAGTTCAGGTTGATGCCCAGCGTGGCAATATTTGACTACAGTAGGCCCACTAGTATTGTTCAGAAGTTGAGGTCACATTTTACATGTGCTGTATAAAAAAGAAACAGATTTTCCACATGAAATAACATTATAGACAAGTTTATATGGTAAGTAAAAAAAAAAACACATTCAGAATCAGTTTAAAAAATGTTGATTTTCTAAACATAGCTTAGATGTGGCACAAGGCTGAAAGTATGGAGCACCCAATGGGTTTTGAATTCACTAATCAGTTGTAATAATACAAGTGAGACAAGGTTGCTAACCATGACACCATGTTGTTTAAAAAAAATGTGTCAATTTTGATGAAAGAAATACATGCTGATTACAGTTGGAATTCAATCAAGTGATTATTTTGTTCTTTGTTTTTTTTTTTTTGAGGGGAATTTTGAACTGAACCCTTTATTTTACTCATTTATCATTATCATTCCATGTGCCATGCCAGTTGCGGATGTACTGTAGTTATCTCCCTTTAACTCAACTCTCTAAGTTATTTGTTCACCACTGCTGTAGCCAGGTATTGAACTCACGACTCTTTGGGTCAAGTCACTGGAACTAACCAATGCTTTAACTCAACCCTCTAAGTTATTTGTTTACCACTACTGTAGCCAGGTATTGAACTCACAACTCTTTGGGTCAAGTCACTGGATATCAGTTAGTTAAGTGCCATATGATACACGCTTGGACGATCATGTCTCAGAAAAGACATGACTGACTGGGCAGAAGATTATCTTGCAGTAGATTACCATTGCTTTCTGTGGTAGACTGGTTACCAGTCAAGGCAATACAACCCAGTCTGTTCTATTATTTAATCTATAATTGGAGGGAAGAGATAGATTAATACCTTTCCTAAGGGTATTTGTGTGTAAGTGAATGCAAGGAATTAAACTGGAATTCAAACTTGGCTCCTCAATTTGGCGTTCTGAGTCGATATCCACTGCACCTCAATGCACATGCTTGGATATAACCAACGCTTTAATTCAACTCATTAAGTTATTTGTTCACCACTGCTGTAGTCAGGTATTGAACTCGCAACTCTTTGGGTCAAGTCACTGGAACTAACCAACACTTTTATTCACTGAGCGAAGTGTCCTTGATAAGTTTAGACAAATACTGTTTTTTTCTTCTTTTTTTTTCAGTAAAGTTAAGACAGAATGCTCCTAACGCTAGCAACAAAACTAGAAGAAATGTTTTAGGCAACCGTTTAAAATGTAGAAATTACATTTTAATCCATGATTAATGCCAGGAAGTATCAGGAATCTGAATTGAATTTAATGTCAATAAAGAACCTTTGTTCCAAAATGAGTTGATCTATGTTGACCCCAATATGTACTGGTTTCATTCTAACAGATACCAAAGTAACTTTTTGTACTTGGTATCACCTCAGAAACTGAAAATACCTAGAAAACCAGAGAGTTGACCTAGAAATTAACCAGGCACAGAATCAAGCCCCAAAGGATCTTGGTGTGCATGTGCCAACATAAATAAGGTCATTAGACAAGAATAAATAGATATATTATTTACTAAATAAACAGAGCGCCCACTCAAATATGGTTATCCACTAAAAATAACCTTTAAGTAATAAAATCTGTCAGATTAATAAATAAAAAAATCCATCACTTCAGATAACAAAATATAGATTGTAATTTTTCAAAATATATTTTAATAGCACTATAGCCCGGAGTTGCTTGGGTGTAATGAAAGCTTTTATATATATATATATTATTGATTTTCTGCACTATTGTAAGAACTGCAACCTTGAAACTTCTGAATATCCTTTCTTATATCTTTGTCTATGAGTGTATCAAATTGGATTAAAACCGGACCACTCCTTCTATAACACGATTTTTTCCACTATCGATTTTCGATATTTATCTGGGGTACCTCAACACAAAACCTAGCTAAGAACACTCGCAGTTGCTTATAGTTCAACTGTGTAAATTTTCAAGAAAATCGGTTCAGCCCTTTTGGAGTCTATAGGTAACGGACACACAGACACACACAGACAAAGTTCTATTTATAAATAAGTTTAGATAGATTTAGATGTACCAAAATGGTTTGTTGCTCTAATTTGTTTTTTGATTTCTTAAAAAAACAAACTAACATGAGAGATGACAGAAATGAATGATTTCTTGTTCAAAAATCACATTTGTCTGTTCATGATATCTGGTTACGGATGAATGTACTTGTAATAAAAGGAAATTCAATGTATGATTTTATTTTTCCTCCATTTCTTAACAAAGTGTGAAATGCTTTGATATCCCAGGGATGGCATGTTGCATAAGCATTCTTCAAAATCAATACATAGAAAGACGGATCGTGCACAATTTTATATCAATCATTATATCGATGATTGCAAAGAGAAAATGGAGTCAATCATTCTGAAAAATAAAAAAAGTTGAAGCTAACAGCAATGTGCAATTGCAAATTCTGATATGCACCCACTGCAGAAGATTATAGACACTGGAATACTTGCCTAAAGCTTTCACATCTGCTTATAGATAGTTACTCAGAAGAGCTTAGTTTGGCATAAGGACAACAAATAGGTAGATCATATTGCACTGTTTTTTTAACACTTGATTACCTAATGGTTGATAATATTTACTGACATTTAGTCTGGCACAAGGTCAAATGGAAGATGAGTGACTGAAAATAGAGACGATTAAGTAAATCTTTCAAGTGAAAGGGTCTGTCAGCTTTCAACATCGGCATTTAAAATATTGACCTTTACCAAATATCTCAGCCATAAGGAACTTACTAAGCCTCACTCTATAACAGATACTCTTTAAATTTATCAAAATTAGCCTGGCACATGGATGAAATAACAGAGTATGGATGGTTTGGTTTGTTTTATGGCATACTAGCAGTGTAGCCCGGCATTGCTCGGGTATAATGAAAGCTTTAAAACTAATCCATGATCCTGGAGCTCAGACTCCTTGGACATTGGCATGAAAGACTAAAAAGCAATAGTTGTTTCCAGTTAAAACGATACCATAGACTGTAAGAAAAATGAATGGATGTAAGTCAAATTTTGATTTCCTGGTATCGATATCAAATAAGTTTTTTTCATCGTAAACTGAATTTTGAAGGCTAAATAAGTCCTGTGTAAATGGTATCGTGGCTGAGACTAAGAACTACAATTATACCTACTTAGAGCCAAACCCGAAGCAAAAACTAAAATAAAAGGGCTGAAAAAATATATAAACATACAGGCAGATAAACAGATACACACAAACATCTTGCCTTATATATATATATATTATCGATTTTCTGCACTATTGTAAGAACTGCAACCTTGAAACTTCTGAATATCATTTCTTATATCTTTGTCTATGAGTGTATCAAATTTTATTAAAATCAGACCATTCCTTCTATAACCCGATTTTTTCGATTATCGATCTTTGATATTTATCGGGGGTACCTCGACACAAAACCTAGCTAAGAACACTCGCAGTTGCTTATAGTTCAACTGTGTAAATTTTCAAGAAAATCGGTTCAGCCCTTTTGGAGTCTATAGGTAACGGACACACAGACACAGACACACACACAAACAAAGTTCCATTTATAAATAAGTTTAGATTTAGATCAAACTCAATGGATTATTTAATTCTGACAAAATTTTTGTATTCTTTGTTAGAAATCAGTTTGTAGATTAGGTTTCATTGACATATTTTTGTAAACTGGATTTTATCAAGAGTCAGATGTATTGCTGGGATATATATATATATTTTCTTCAAAAATGTATAGCTAGTAATAATTTTTCTTCGATTTTCTTCAAAAATGTATTGCTGGAATTTTTACTATAAAAGTCTATTTTTATACTTTCATAGGGTTTTGATGCCAGTTTGGGGGTTAACTATTTACTCATAGCTGGGACCCTAACCAGTGCAACCACCCTAGCTCAGGGTGAACCTGGAAGCAACAAAAATTCCACACTCCTCACAACTTCTCAGTCAGAGTCCTAGCTGCTGGATGCAGTTTAATGTCAAACTACATCTGTGTCCTGGATCTCTCATCATACCCAGCACACCTCATTAGATGGGGTACCTCTTTGCAAAGGGGCAGTCAGTATATTCAGAAGCTCTGACAGGGTGTGGGGAGTGTGGAGAAAGATTCAGATTTACAACAACAATAAAGAAAAACAAAACTAAATGGTTAATCTCAAGCAACAGCCAGTGCTGGATATATTCACTCACTTCAGTTTAGACAAGTATTTGAGGCACCCAGTGAGAATCAAACTTAGAACATAACTGGAGGGATTTTTTACTGATGTAAACATTCATCTTGTGCTTTCTTGAAGACTGTAAGACTCACTTCTTAACTCCCACATCTGTAGGGGGGGCATTAGACTGATGTGTAGGGAGCTGGTTAATGTTTCATGATAGAAGGATTGCAAGGGAAAGGATGTGAGTGAAGGAGATAAAAGATGACAATTGTCTTTGCATTTAAATTCTTGGAGATTGCAGATGTCCAGGAAACAAATATACAGAAGTCAATTCCACAGGTGGAAAGTGGGAGAAAAGAAGCTACTAGAGTAGTAGATGCAGTTACATTTGATTGGTTTCACTGTAAAAGGGTGGGACCTAGCCACTAGTCTAGTCACTCAGTTAAGTGCCATATGTGATACACTCTTTAGGCGATCATGTCGCGAAAGAGACATGACTGACTGGGCAGAAGATTATCCCGCAGTAGGTTGCCATTGCTTTCTGTGGTAGACTGGTTGCCGACCAAGGCTATAGAACCCAATCTGTCCTGTTATTTGACTCATAACAAGAGGGAGAAGAGATGTATTCTATTATTATGTAATAATTAGTGGGTGATCAGTTTATTACTTAATAACAATAGAAAACCGATCCCCCACTTTATGACCAGTAGAAGTCAATCATGATTCCAACTATTATATTCAGTCAGTCAGTTCAGTGCCATACGTGATACACGCTTGGGCGATCATGTCTCGAAAGAGACATGACTGACTGGGCAGAAGATTATCCCACAGTAGGTTACCATTGCTTTCTGCAGTAGACTGGTTGCCGACCAAGGCTATAGAACCCAATCTATCCTGTTATTTAACCCCTAACTGGAAGGAATAGATGGATTAATACCTTTCCCAAGGGTATTTGCGCGTAAGTGAATGCAATGAATTCTGCTGGAATTCAAACTCGGCTCCCCAATTTCTCATTCCGAGCCGATATCCAATGCACCACAACACACATACTAGTCTAGTAGCTCAACTAAATTCATGCAGAGGGGACATCAGGGAGCTAAGATCATTGAAGCAGAAGCCGTGAAAGTATTTGTAGAAGAGACAGAGGTAAGCCACATTATGTTGGTGAGAAAATGACTGCAGCTGAGCTACCAGGTTGGGATCAATTACATTACAGTTTCTTCATTGGATTTTGTCAAGAAGCTCGAGATGAATAGCAGGGGTACCCGACCAGATGTGACAGCAGTATTCAATGAACGGACAGAGGGTAGATTTATATATATATATGTAAGATGGATTTAGACAAGAAAAACTTCCTGGCAAGTACAAAGGGAATCAACCTTCTGAGCAGCAGATTTAGCTGTGGATTCAATGTAGTCATTCCACTTGAGGTCGGCTGATAGATTTAGGCCGAGGAGGTGTAGTGTTTTGCTTTCAGGAAGACTAGCCTGATCCATTCTGATGGGGGGTGGGTAGAGAAGCGATTGTCTGTGGTGGTTAAAGAACAGCAGCTTCGTTTTGGAAGCATTAAAATTTACGAGCCAGTCCACCACAGATTTGAGGTCCTTTTCAAGATCAGCAGCGAAGTTTGTTTTGTCAGCCTCGGCAGATTTTTTATCTAGGCGGGAGTAAACAGCTGTGTCGACAGCATAAATGCCTACTTGGGATCTGATTACCTCAGGGAGATTGTTGATGAAGATCAGAAAAAGTGCCTTGAGGGACACCCATGTTCATATGATAATAACTTCTTAGTGTATTGGTTTTTGTTTAGGGTTCACTATTTGTCCATAGTTGGGACTCTAACAGGTGCTACCACCCTGGGTCAGGGTGGACCTGTAAACAACTGCAATTAAGAGGTGGTCCCACACTCCTCAAAAGCTTCAATCTCCCAATCAGAGGCCATGCTGCTGGATGTAGTTGGTAAGGAATTAGGTCAGAATATTAAATGATAACAGGAGACTTGAATTTTCAATACTTAACATTTTATTTATTTCAGTATTTCACTCATTACTTTTGTTTAGTGTGAATGTGAAGCAGCCCCTAGAGTCCTGGTCTGATATACCAACATTACATTCTCTGTCTGTGATGTGTGAGAGACTGCCCAGTCATCTTGGGGCAGTTTTTAAATATGCATCTCTCCAACATTCTTATTCAGCTGCTTGCAATATCTGATGCAGATATGAGGTCATCTACTTTTGTTTTTGGTAGACAGGAGTAGCCCAATATCCACACTGGTTTCCTTTAATGGTCTGGTGTGAAATTGGTATGTAATGTCTATTCTGGCATAATAACACAATTGTTTGTGAAAATAATTTCTTAACTATCAACCTGTGCCAAATATTTTTTGAACTAGGGTAATTTTCATGAAATGTATATTGCGGTGCAGTGGATATTGGCTCAGAATGAGAACATGGAGCAATGAGTTTGAATTCCAATTGAATTCGTTGCATTCACTTACACGCAAATACCCTTGGGAAATGTATTAATCCATTGTTTCTCCCTCTAGCTATGAATTAAGTAGCAGAGTAAATTAGCTTCTATAGCCTTGGTTGGCAACCAGTCTACTGCAGAAAGTAATGTCAACCAACGGCAGAAAAATCTTCTGCCCAGTGAGATATGTCTCTTTCCTGACATGATTGCCCAAGTATGTATCACGTATGGCACTTAATTGACTGCGTGAGGATCAAACTGACTTTCAGTGGCTTTTGAGATTAGCTCCTGAACAATTTATTTCTTCTGCAATCCTGATCCAAATTCAGAAATAGATTAGTTTTCAAACAATGTTGCTTCAATTTATGTTCATTGTAGTGCAGTGAATCTCGGCTCAGAACGAGAATTTGGGGAGCCGCGTTTGAATTCCACTTGAATTCCTCACATTCCACACAAATACCCTTGGGAAAGGTTTTAATCCGTCTCTTCCCTCCAGTTAAGGGTTAAATAATAGGTCAGATTGGGTTATATCACCTAGGCTGGCAACCAGTCTACCGCAGAAAGCAACGGCAACCTACTGTGGTATAATCTTCTGCCCAGTCAGTCATGTCTCTTTCAAGGCATGATCGCCCAAGTGTGTATCATGTATGGCACTTAACTGAGTCCTTAAAAAAGGCAAAGGGATAACAAATTAAGGAGAAGTGAAGTATTTTTGTATTGTGGTGCAGTTGGTATTGGCTCGGAACAAGAAATCAGAGAGCCGAGTTCATATTCCAGTTGAATTTTTTACATTCACTTCTGTAAATACTCTTGGGAAAATTATTAATTCATCTCTTCTCCCTCCAACTATGAGTTAAATGGTAGAAGAGATTGGGTTCTATAGCCTTGGTTGGCAACCAGTCTACTGCAGAAAGTAATGGCAACCTAGTGCAGAAAAATCTTCTGCTCAGTCAGTCATATCTCTTTCAAGACATGATGACCCAAGTATGAATCATGTATAGCACTCAACTGAACTGAAATATTTTACTTTCTTAAAAATCTAAGTAATATTCCTCATCTCTCAGCCACATATATTCAAAGTGGCAGTGAACATGTTTAGAACTGAGTATTCCTCATCTCTCAGACACATATATTCAAAGTGGCAGTGAACATGTCTAGAACTGAGTATTCTTCTTCTCTCAGCCACATATATTCAAAGTGGCAGTGAACATGTTTAGAACTGAGTATTCTTCTTCTCTCAGACACATATATTCAAAGTGGCAGTGAACATGTCTAGAACTGAGTATTCCTCATCTCTCAGACACATATATTCAAAGTGGCAGTGAACATGTTTAGAACTGAGTATTCTTCTTCTCTCAGACACATATATTCAAAGTGGCAGTGAACATGTCTAGAACTGAGTATTCCTCATCTCTCAGACACATATATTCAAAGTGGCAGTGAACATGTTTAGAACTGAGTATTTCTCATCTCTCAGCCTTGTATATTCAAAGTGGCAGTGAACATGTTTAGGACTGAGTATTCTTCTTCTCTCAGCCACATATATTCAAAGTGGCAGTGAACATGTTTAGAACTGAGTATTCTTCTTCTCTCAGACACATATATTCAAAGTGGCAGTGAACATGTCTAGAACTGAGTATTCCTCATCTCTCAGACACATATATTCAAAGTGGCAGTGAACATGTTTAGAACTGAGTATTTCTCATCTCTAAGCCTTGTATATTCAAAGTGGCAGTGAACATGTTTAGGACTGAGTATTCTTCTTCTCTCAGCCACATATATTCAAAGTGGCAGTGAACATGTTTAGAACTGAGTATTCTTCTTCTCTCAGCCACATATATTCAAAGTGGCAGTGAACATGTTTAGAACTGAGTATTCTTCTTCTCTCAGACACATATATTCAAAGTGGCAGTGAACATGTCTAGAACTGAGTATTCCTCATCTCTCAGACACATATATTCAAAGTGGCAGTGAACATGTTTAGAACTGAGTATTCTTCTTCTCTCAGACACATATATTCAAAGTGGCAGTGAACATGTCTAGAACTGAGTATTCCTCATCTCTCAGACACATATATTCAAAGTGGCAGTGAACATGTTTAGAACTGAGTATTTCTCATCTCTCAGCCTTGTATATTCAAAGTGGCAGTGAACATGTTTAGGACTGAGTATTCCTCTTCTCTCAGCCACATATATTCAAAGTAGCAGTGAACATGTTTAGGACTGAGTATTCTTCTTCTCTCAGCCACATATATTCAAAGTAGCAGTGAACATGTTTAGGACTGAGTATTCCTCTTCTCTCAGCCACATATATTCAAAGTGGCAGTGAACATGTTTAGGACTGAGTATTCTTCTTCTCTCAGCCACATATATTCAAAGTAGCAGTGAACATGTTTAGGACTGAATATTCCTCTTCTCTCAGCCTCATATATTCAAATTAGCAGTGAAGAAGTTTTTATCTCTTACTAGATGTTGTTAGAGAGTGGTGGGTATAATTACTGTGTACTTATGCTCAAGAATATTACAGTATGCTGCAAGAACTAAAGCTGGGAACTACAAAATTTTTATTCAGCTCAACGATAATCAAATCGAGTGTTTTTTTCCGACCTCTGCCCTGACAAGAGCATTGCTGTTAATTCATACATCTGTTATTTAATGAGAAATAAATTCCTAAAAACTGATGTCTGTCTTCTTTCCTTGATTTCTGCTCTCTTCACAAATCATGGGAAAAACAGAGTGGAAGAAAAAATCATTAGGCAATTATCATGTCCCTTCAGGACATGAATAATCACGGCTCTCCACCATTTTCTTTCCTTCAGCAATATGTTTTACTTCAAAAGATTTTTTCTCTTTATAGTACGTCTTTTCCCATCTATTGTCACATAATTGTGCAAATTAATTGAAACAACTTCTTTAGTTTCCTTTGTTTCACCATACAGTCAGTTTTAGACTCACTGGAATGACAGGGTGTAATCGATTTCTATTTCTTACTCAGATTAGGTCATTTGCAGTGGTGTGCAGTAATATGAATCTATTTTTGGTGTGTAAGATGAAATTTGTTTGGCCTTGAAAAATATTCCATCATCTGTGATTGCATCAGATTTTTATTATTATCCAGACATTATTGTCATGATTGTCGATTAGTTGTCTTATGGTCATTGTCTGCAATGGACATTACTCCAAGGAAGTATACAAAAATTGTAATGCTGCATAAACACACTGGCAAGAATACACAAAAAAAATTATTTATAAAATATGAAGGCACGATGATTTGTATAAGTGTTTTCAATTTTCGATTAGCAAACAAAATCTTCACTTAATAAGTTAATAAACTAATGACAACAAATCTTTGAAGTATTTTCAAAATATTTTTAAAACTTTATAGATATTATTATTAAAACAAAAATGAAAACAATTCTTTTAAAATTTATTATTAATCAAATTTTTTTTTCTTCAAACTGTAGTGTTCTTAATATATATTATTTATTAAAGCAATTAAAAGCTTATCAAATTAAATAATGTCATAGCTTTATTGCATTTTTTAGTTTACTATTGGAAGCAGATTTTCAGAAATTAAAGCAAATTGTTTAAAAAAAATAACAGATTATTTACATTCTCCAATGAGTCCTGCATTTAACTAATAAAACCAATTTTCCTAACAAAATTTAATTTCTTAAAATTTCAGGATTCATGTTAAGTGTGTGTGGGAGGGGGGGGGCACGTAAAAAATATTTTTACTACGATTTTTTAAAAATAATAATTTCAAAAATAATTTCATTCATTTGTGAATAAGTCCTGAAAGTTTCATTAAATCTGAAAATTATTTGATTTTTACAAGAATTTCCGAATTAATGTGTTTGTCAATAATTTCATTCATTTGTGAATAAGTCCTGAAAGTTTCATTAAATCTGAAAATTATTTGATTTTTACAAGAATTTCCGAATTAATGTGTTTGTCAATAATTTCATTCATTTGTGAATAAGTCCTGAAAGTTTCATTAAATCTGAAAATTATTTGATTTTTACAAGAATTTCCGAATTAATGTGTTTGTCACCGGAAAAAAGTGAGTTTTGTAATATTACATTTGCAAACTCTCCTAATGATTTGGTTACCCGCTAATTAAAATCAAAACAAGTTTTTTGCAAAAATTTTAAACGTGTTAAAAGGGACTAAAATTTTTTAAAAATAACTTAAAAATACTTTGATCTTTCTTCTTAATAATAACATAAACATTTTGATGGAAAAAGTTTGTTTTTATTAAGTTTGGGGCGTTTTTTCTTCATATTATGCTGCTTTGTCATTGATTTAGTAGAGGTACCTAGCATTTCAGCACCTAACAACATTTCCAGGCTGCTGATTTTTGATGGAAAGGGAAAGATGACAATTTTGCTACTGGATTGCTATGTGATGTCAGTTCTTCAATTTAGCAGTGAATGCTGGACAATATCATCAAAGATGAAGGAAAAACTTGAAGCAACTGAAATGTGATTCTACAGAAAGATGCTGTGGATATCATGGATCGAGCATGTGAGCAATGATGAAGTTTTAGAAATGATGGAAACAAAAAGAAAACTAATACTGAGCATCAGGAAGAGACAGCTAAAGTTCCTAGGACATGCAATGAGGAAAGAGGGCTTGGAGAACCTGATACTAACAGGCCAGATAGAGGGAAAAAGAGACAGGGGAAAGCAATGGATAACATATTTGAAGGACATAATCAAATGAATGACGAAACGAGGGTTGCATGGTGTAACAGAAGGCATGCTCAGAGCCACAAGGGATAGGGAAACGTGGAAAGCCATGATCGTCTATGTTCTGAAGAGACAGGGCACATAGAAGAAAGAAGAAGAGGTCAAGGTCACCCATTTGTTTAAGAATATTGAAAATTTTCATTGCTTTTTTTTCTTTTATTTTTATTACACGGATTGTTTTTATAGAGGAGTTATTTTTTATTTGGCCATCATGATGGCCAAATAAAAAATAACTCCTCTATAAAAATAATAAAATCGGCTCTCCGATTTCTCGGAATGAGAAATCGGAGAGCCGAGTTCAAATTCCAGTTGAATTCATTGCATTCACTTATGCACAAATACCCTTGGGAAAGGTATTAATCCGTCTATTCCTTCCAGTTATGGGTTAAATAACAGGACAGATTGGGTTCTATAGCCTTGGTCGGTAACCAGTCTACCGTAGAAAGTAATGGCAACCTACTGCGGGATAATCTCTGCCCAGTCAGTCATGTCTCTTTTGAGACATGATCGCCCAAGCGTGTATCACGTATGGCACTTAACTGACTGACTGAATATAATAGCTGGAAACATAATTAAAACTTCTACTGGGCATAAAGTGGGAGATCGGTTTTCTATTGTTATGAAGTAATAAACTGATCCCCCACTAATTACTACTTAATAATATAATACATATTTTCTCCCTCTAGCTATGAGTCAAATAGCAGGGTAGATTGGGTTCTATAGCTTTGGCTGGTAACCAGTCTACGGCAGAAAGCAATGGCAACTTACTGCTGGATTCTATTCTGCCCAGTCAGTCATGTCTCTTTCGAGACATAGTTGCCCAAGCGTGTATCACATATGGCACTTAACTAACTGACTGATGGGTTCAAAGTTTGGTAAATAAAAACAAAATAAAGTAAAATATTTTTTCTACTTTCTTGAAATTCTCCCCATCCGGGAGGTGGGAGCAATTCAATCTTGGTTGAGAACGCCTGTTGTATAGACTCACCCAACCAATGTTCCAGTTTTATTTTTTAAGCTTCACTGTGTATATCATGTGACAGGAAATGTAACCTCTGCCTGTGTTACTAAGTTTTTTTGGGTTTTTTTCAACAATCTCTCTTGTTTATATAAACATATCAAACAATATATTCTCTTTATGATAGTTTGCAAAACAATATTTCACATGCGACCTCATTAGAATGAGCAGACAATTTTAATTCGTGGGAATGTTTGAAAATGCCTTTGTTTTATAGTAGTTTGAAATGTTAAAATATTACAGATATTTTGGAATAAAATTCAAAAGCATCAAAAGTCATCATCAACATTATCATCATCATCATCGTTTAATGTTCGTTTCCATGGGTTGGACAGGGTTTTCTTGATGGACCCTCATGAAATATTGGAGCAATCATCAACATCATCATCGTCATCATCATCGTTTAATGTCCGTTTCCATGGGTTGGACAGGGTTTTTTTGATGGACCCTCATGAAATATTGGAGCAAGTTTTACAGCAGTATGCCCTAGTGAAGAGTTGTGTGCCAAGGTCTGGTAGTGCTGGATGAGGGGAGGGTTGTAACTGGCGCACCCTACTCCCACCCCCATCTAAAACAAAATCACAACAGTATACTTAGTTTATTTATTTTCCATCTCTTCCCTCCATTTATGGGTTAAATAACAGAACTGATTGGGTTCTATAGCATTGGCTGGCAACCAGTCTACTGCAGGAAGCAATGGCAACCCACTGCGGGATAATCTTCTGCACAGTCACAATCATGTCTCTTTCGAGACATGATTGCCCAAAGCATGTATTACGTATGGTACTTAAATACCTGACTGATACTTAATGAGCAGCCCAAATTAATCACTGTGTATTAAGTGGGGTCCATACCCACGGTCAGTGCTTTTTGGAGAAATTTTTTAAAACATGCTGGCATCATTTGAACCTGATATAAAATTTTCTTCACAGGTTTGGAAAAATTACCAGCAGCCAAATATAAACATTTTAAAACTCAAATTAATTTAATTTTATTTATTTTTAATATCTACTTTTAGGTGCACTTGCTAAATAAAAACAAAAATAATATACACCATTGAAATTGCTCTCTTCCCTCATTCATTGGCCTACTCCCTCATTGGCCTACTCCCCTCATTGGCCTAATCCCTCATTGGCCTACTCCCCTCATTGGCCTACTCCCTCATTGGCCTACTCCCCTCATTGGCCTACTCCCTCATTGGCCTACTCCCCTCATTGGCCTACTCCCCTCATTGGCCTACTCCCCCCTTTTTACACCACTGCCTTACTAATGCCAACCAGTTTAGCAGACTGGAAACTCAGTGCTTTTATTGAGACATCATCTCTAGGAAGATTACCTACCATGATTAGAGAGTTGAGCCTACCCCGTTCTACATAATGTAGATGTAGAGGTTTTTATATCAGAGATTTCATTCTCTTAGACAAGTTACTATCCCAAGCTAAAGACTCTTATCCAGCTTAATTTTATTTTTTCTCTTAAATGACTTTATTTGCCCATAGCTGGAACCTTAACAAGTGCTACCACCCTGGGTCAGGATGGACCCGAGAACAACAGCAATTATGAGGTGGTCCCACACTCCTCTAGACTTCTCAATCATAGGCCTTGCTGCCAGATATAGTTTATCATCGTACCCAGGACAAAAAGATATTTTATACTAATTCCTGAAGTGAGAAAGTCATATTGAATAACACTCATGAATCAATGGACAATACGGCTTTTAAAATATTTTTAATCATTTCACTTTAAGGAAGGCAATAAAGCAACTAAGATGCAAGGTGTTACTGAGTATTAGAGAATATGAGAAAAGTTACTATTAAAGAGAGAGGACCATAAAATAACAAGAATTAAGAAGACTGAAGATAACGATTGACATTGCATTTAAATTTTTATATTTTACTCTAGGGAAGGCAATAAAGCCAATAGGACGCAAGAGGTTACAGACTTAGAGAATATAAGAAAAACTACTATTAAGGAGAGAGGACAATAAAAGAACAGGAATTAAGAAGACAGAAGATAACGATTGACATTGCATTTAAATTTTTATATTTCGCCCTAAGGAAGGCAATAAAGCCAATAAGACGCAAGAGGTTACAGACTTAGAAAAAATCTACTGTTAAGGTGAGAGAAGAATAAAAGAAAAAGAAATAAGAAGATTTTAATATCAAAGTTGACTGGGAACCAAGAAGCCAGAAGAGGGTTCTATAAAAATTGCAATAGAAGAAGTTGTTAGCATAAAACTTACGGTTACATTTAGTCATCTCAACTGTAAAAGGATGAGACCTAGCTGCCAATCTGGTACTGCATTTACATTCAAGATGTCTAGTTAACATAGAGGAAAGTTTATCAGAACAATTACCATGAAAATATTCATAGAAAAGGCACAAGAAAATGTTAGAGAGGTTGGAAAATCACTGGAGCTGAGATGCCAGGTCAATAACATTGCTATTGTTGGAATCTACCTACAAATGGACTTGTCCACACCTTTATAATATGGCTACTAATCCTTAGTGGAGAGTCCCTGGGTAGTAGCCACAGGGTGAATGAATGAATCAGTGAGTCAGGATGCCTGCGAGAGAAAGTACTCTCCAATCCACGTTTACCTTTGTACTACGTTTCCCGAGAATATACTATTCAACCTTATATCCGAGTCCGTGTTATCTTTCTATGGCCCTTCGGTCATAATACTAGCGATTAAAAATATTCACACCACAAAGAGAAACCTCTACCTAAAAAATTTCACAAAAAAGGTTACGCCATAAAACTGGTGACGAAGAATATTCGAACCACAAAGAGAAATCTCAAATTTTCATGAAAAAAAGTTACGCTTACAACAGTTGTACGTTAAACACAACTGATAATAAAAAACAACAAAACAAAAAGATTCGGTTGTCAGATATATTAGAAAGAACGGAAAATCACAGAAAAATGACAACTCAATTCATTTTTTCTAAACCAACAACTCGAAAATACTTACTAGTGAAAACTGTAAGTAAGGTGATTTTTCTTCCACCTCGTTGCTATAATCAAAAGCATTTCATTGTTGTTTGCTTATATTTTCTGTTTTGCAGCGGGATTGTTCAATTTTTTTCTCTCTCTTTCTTAGAAAAAAAAAAAATAGAAGCACCCAGACTGTATTGGTAAAAAAAAAAAAAAGATATTTTTTTTACAGTTATCACCAGCCAGAGCTGTGAAATATCAAGGGAAGGAATTCCTTTTCATTTTCTGCCCCTCCCACTTAAAGAAGAAAAATTGGCTAAATTTCTTTTCTTTTTTTCTGAAAATATGTATTTGAAGACATTATGGAGGACTTTAAAGCAATCATTGTTCAGATGATGAAGGCACAACTTGATCATCAACAGAAGATTGAGGAACGTATGTTACAGCAGCATCAGAAAATGGAAGAAAGACAACTACACCAGCAGAAAGAACAACAGCAGCTTTTCCTTGAATTCCAAAAACAACAAAAATTACTTCTAAAAGCATTAAATAAAAAGGAACTTAGTGAAAACAACACTGCATTTTCTCAGTGGGAGGAGGGCCCGATCACTAGAAGGATTGGTGAGATGGCATATATAATACAGGAACCAAGACATACCCACAAAAGACTCATTAATCAAATTAAAAAATGGCATGAAAAGGATTCTAACAGCACGCAAGATGAAGTGGAAGAACCCATCCAGATCATGTACAACACATTTGACCTTGAGCCCCCCCTCCCCCCGCAATGAAGGTCGGGGAGAAAGAGGAAATTTACCGGTCTTTAACAGTCAATCCCAAAAAGAAAAGGTATTAAATTTCAGGAAAATAATAAACCCTTTTACAGAGTAAAAGGCTTGACGAGGGTATTGTATGGACCTACCTTGCAAATGGACTCGTTTACACCTTTATAATATGGCTATCAACTATGAGTGAATGAATGAATGAATGAGTCAGGACGCCTGTGAGAGAAAGTACTCTCCAGTCCACGTTTACCTTTGTACTACGTTTCCCAAGAATATACTATTTAACCTTATATCCAAGTCCGTGTTATCTTTCGATGGCCCTTCAGTCATAAGAATTACAGATTTTTATTTGGATTTGACCCATAAATTAAACTGCCTATTTTCTAAAAATCTAGGTAATAATGCCGCTAAGATGCAAAAGATTATTGAGAGCAAATGAATCCAAGAAAAACATTACTGAGGTGAGAGGACAATAAAAGAACACGAACTGTTTGATTCATACATTAATTTTGAATCCAGTAAAAATAAAGTCATAAGAAAAAAAGTCATCGTAAAAATGAGATACTAGTGTATGAAAGGATTATTGTTAAAAAATGAACAAGTTGATAAAAGGTTAAGTCTAATATGAAGTATAAGCTAGAAAAGAGAGAGAAAGAGGAAGAGAGAGAGAGAGAGAGAGAGAGAGAGAGAGAGAGAGAGAGAGGAAGATCTTTTCCCTGGTGTTGGGAAGTGAGAATAGCCATCTGTGTTTACTCTTCCTTACGAATCTGGATGATTCTCCAAGAACTTTTTTATGTGTCAAGGATCTAGCATGTGGTGAAACAATTGAGAAATAATTTTACCTTTTCCTTGGAAAATTTGAGAAAACATTGTTGACAAGGAAAGAGATAAGTCTGGTTTGTATTTTCACTGGACAAAGTTAAGTCCTGGAATTGAGAAATAATTTTATCTTTTCTTTGAAAGATTGGAGAAAATATATTGTTGACAAGGAGAGATATTTATATTTTCACTGGATAGAGAAATAATTTTATCTCCGGGGGGGGGGGGGGATTTGGAGAACACATGTTGTTGGCAAGGGGGAGAGATATGGATGGGATTTATATTAACACTGTCAAAGACAACTGGGTAAGTTTAAACAAAGAGCAAACTCTTTTTGAAGGTCAAGGTTATGAAAAGAGGCTCTATCATAGACAAGCAAGTGGTCTGGTTTATATTTTTGTTCGACAGAGATAAGTCCAAGAATTAAGAAATAATTCTTCCTTGAGGAACCAATAGAAATAGAATTATTAACAAGAATAAAAGTCTGCCTTTGCAGCTACATGATTTAGAAATAAGATTTGTCATAAAGACCGTTGTGCCTACCCTTGGAAGTAGGCTGAAGTTGAATGCTGTGAGGGAAGGAAAAAGAGGGAGAATTTAGTGTCACCTGTATGGAATGATGGTACAAGGTATAAAGTTAGAGTTGATGGGGAGGGGTAATCCCTGTGACTTCTCCCAAAGAAGGTGAATAATTCTCAAAATTTGGAAAGTTGATTAGGGAATGCAGAATTAAGGAAACAAAGAAACCTTGTTGAGATTAATGCAAAAATTAGGGAACCACCAAATCACCAGAACCTGTGAGTTCCTGTTGTAGAGGAACATCCTATCCTACCCAGTAATGGATATGGTCCAGTCTATAAAAGACTGTGACTGGGGGGCATACGTCAGCATACGTCACTCGCCTGACGACGCTATGACACTGTCAGCTCTCTGCCTTCGGGTAGAGGGCTCTCTCTGCTTCCGAGCAGAGAGCACGAACACAGTCGTGGTTCCACCGAAGGGTAGAACCACGACTCGGCAAAAATAGACAGACATTTTTTGGCCCGGCTATATGGCCGGGAATACCCACTATAAAATGACCATGTGTCACATCCGGCCTTGCGTGGGAAGGCTAGTAAATACAGCATACGTCACTAGACGGAAGCATACGTCATAGGCGGAGATATTTTCTACTTGATTCCTGTTACTATTCGTTGATTGTTCTTGTACGTCTATTGGTTTATTGTACTGTTGTATAATAAATCTCTTCTAATCTATCTTCAGTGTTAAGTATTATTCTTACACTATTCTTTTCCCTGATATTCCTTCCTGGGATATATCAGTCCCACACCAGGTTTAGACTGGAATGCAAATAAGCAGACAGCATAAGAAAATCAATGATTTGCATGGCAAATTCCTATATTGGTGCCTCTGGTCTTCATGTTAGCCATCACTAAATCTCCTGACTCTAAAGAACTTCAGTTCCAGCTTCAAAATTTTAGACAAGGTCAAGTGTCACTATAGACATTGCTATGGGAATGATTAATTTCTGTTGTACTGAGAACTACATAAACCAATTGAAGATTAATCCGATGTTTCTTTCGTTTATTTCTTTTTGTGTTTGTGAAGATATTTCTTTCCTTAATATAGCTTCCATTATGGCTCAATCCAGCACTTTGATCTTTCACTGCTCTGAGATCAAGAACACAACATGGGGCAGAGTGAGTGTGGATCAAAATGCCCAGTGACCAACAGCCAGTTTGGACCAGCATTGGTATTGACCAGTGCAGGTTTGGCCCAGTGGTTAACATACCCAAACACCAATCACTGTACAGCTAAGTGTGGTTACACTATCTGCTTTAGGTGGCATGTCAGTCAATCAGTAAAATGCCACGCATAATACACGCTCGGGTGATCATGCCTTGAAAGAGACATGACTGTCTGGGCAGAAGATTTTCCTGCAGTAGGTTGCTATTACTTTCTGCAGTAGACTGGTCGCCAACCAAGGCTATAGAAACCAATCTGTTCTGCTATTTAACCCATAGATGGAGGGAGAAGCAGCGGATTAATACTTTTTTCAAGAGTATTTGTGCAGAAGTGAATAC
This sequence comes from Ascarosepion bandense, assembly GCA_037127315.1. NCBI lineage: Eukaryota > Metazoa > Mollusca > Cephalopoda > Sepiida > Sepiidae > Ascarosepion > Ascarosepion bandense. The sequence continues at coordinate 248,487 of JBBBDQ010000944.1, read as the reverse complement.
AACACATTTAACTGGAATTTGAGCTTGACTCTTGGATTTCTCGTTTCGAACCAATATCAACTGCGCCACAACAGTGACCTGTAAAGAAGTTATATTAATTGGTGTTTGTGATGAGGGATTTGACCCTGAGTTGCTGACCAAGAACTAGTGACCAGGTGTCCTGCTCAGCCAAGGCAGGAAGTAGAGAAAAAAAAAAAGAGTAGGAAAAGGACAATTCATTACAGGTGTAGAAACCCGACGGACTTTAGTCGATTGACTATTAGGTTCTAAAACTGGATTTCTTGTTTTTCAAGTTGAAGCCACCACAAGACCAGTCAAGTGACAGCAAGGATATTTTTTGGTTTTCCTGTATTTATCTCATGCTGATTTTCTTTTTTCATCATTTTGCACCTCGCCAGGCAAAGTTTTTTTTTTGTAACTAGGTGTTGTCAGATTGTCTCTATTTTCACTTGTTGATGGTTGATTAGATAAGTTGAGATGAGCAATTACAGGTTTAATTTAAAAGCTGATAGGTCTGTGGAAAGAAATGAGGTGAACAGACCTCAAGTATTGAATTAAAAAAAAAATTTTTTTATAATCATGTCATTTTACTGCCACTGTTGAGCAGGGGTTATATAGGAGGTAAGTTATGAGAAAGAATGACAGGTTACAGGGGGTGTCAGGAAGAGGATAGGAAAAGGATAAGAATACTGATGAGAGTAAAGTGAATGGAGAAAAGAGCAGGAGAGAAAGGACGCAAGTTAGTGATATAGAAGATGACTATTGACTTTACATTTAAATTCTTAAAGATTGTAGCTGTCGGGAAGTAAATGGAAGTGAATTCCACAGGCGGGGAGTGCGAGAGAAGAAGCTGATGGAGTAGAATTTGCGTTTTGCAATTTACTGGTTTCACAGTAAAATGGTGGGACCTAGTTGCTAATATTGCGGCTCAAGCAAATTCATGTATGAGGGGTACCAGTGAGCTAAGTTCATCTGAGCAGAAGGGTTTAGTTTGTAGGAGCCTCGGCTATGTTTATCAGATTAGCCTTGTGCCAAACACAACAGAAGTCCCCACAATTTAAATATCAGAAGGCTGAAAGAACAAGTATATTGTTAGTAAAATAAGTGGAATTTTATTAACTGAACAGAATAACAAATTTGTAAAAAGTAAAATGTTCAGATAGAAAATGTATGTATTTAATTAATTTGTAAGAGTTAAATGTTCAAAGAGAAAATGTACATAATTAAATGTTCTAGAGAAATAGTAGTAAGGAGTTAAGTGAATCCAGAGCTTATAGTTGATAGTAGCAGAATGTGTGGATGTAGAAAGATTAACAGGTTACTAATAAAGTCTGTGTTCCTTTCCTTTTTATGGCCGGTGAGAAAGTGAAAAGAAAAGTGAAGCAATAAAGGAAAATTGTACTTATCAAAGTTAATTTTTAGGAGTCAGTTGAAGATCTCTTGTTTTTGTTGTTGTTTTGTTGACGGCGTGTGAGTGAAGACAAAGAAAGGAAAATTGGAAGGAGAGGAAGAACGAATGTATGTTGACGAGACATGACAGATTTGGTGTCTTGAAATTTCTGCCTTATATTGTGATGAGGTTCTTATCAGATCCCTGCTTCCCTCGGACTGTATTTGGCCGGTCAAGAGATGTGGATAAGTATTTGATCAGGTCACGTGATCAGCTCAAACCACATATCTATTTTCATAGGTGTTAAGAAAATTTGACTTGGGTCATAGTTCAGTTTGCTATTTCCTATCACAATTCAGAATCCTAATTTGCACATCGGCTTGTGAAATTTGTCTTGGTCTGTTTTTTTTCAAAATGTTTTCAGTCATTCTGATCCAATTTGCAAGTGTGCAAATCTACTTTTTGTGTTTCAGTTAATTGTTGGATAATATAGGATTTGTATCCTATATGTTTACATATTTACGGAAACTAAAATCAGAAAATAGTTTATTTATATAGCAAAATCAACACATTAGGAGATATAGAAGTGAAATAAGGTTTTACTGGTGAGATGACATGGTCATACATTGCGTCTCTAATATTGATTGGGCATGAAAAGCTAAACTGTCACATGACAGATATTTTACCCATTTGACATGTGTAAATTATTATATATTCTTTTTCTATGTTCTTTGTTTATTCAAGACGTGGATGATCATGACTCTTCACAATTTCTTGTCCTTCCTGGCTCCTAGCAAAAGTTGTCTTTTGCTATCTCTCCTAATCCCTATTCTGCCAACCATTTACACAAGCTCACTAGATAGGTTATGCACTGCTTTCCTCTGTCAGTCTGGCCATCATCATTATTCTTAATATTTCTTCTTTCTTGGATTTCTGTTGGATAAACATTTCTTTCCAAATTCCAGGCAGAAACCTAAGATCAGAAATGGCTTCATGATATTTTCCACCAATTATATTTTGTTCACCCTACATCATTAAAATTACTTCCCCTCTTATTGTTAAATTCACTCAAAGTTGTTTTCTGTTACCATAGCAAGATATTTGCTTTTAATCATTTCACCCCAAGCAAGGTATTGCACTGCCATTATAGTGCAGGGGGTTACATAGGGGAAGGTGCTGAGAGAGCGATTGGATATAGGAAATGTCAAAAGGTGGGTGATAGACGAGTAAGGAGGTACATAGGAAGAGTGTTTGAGAGAAACACGTAAATATGAATATATATATTCTAGCAGCATAGCCCGGCGTTGCTCGGGTGTAATGAAAGCTTTAAAACTAATCCATGGTCCTGGAGCTCAGACTCAACCTAAAGAATATTTGTGTGAAGTTTGGTGAGAATCGGATAAAAATTGTGGATTTGTATAAAGGACATACAGACAGATAAACAGACACATACACAAACATCTTGCCTTTTATATATATATATATATATATATATATATATATATTTATATATATATATATATATATATATATATATATATTATCGATTTTTTGCACTATTTTAAGAATTGCAACCTTGAAACTTCTGAATATCGTTTCTTATGTCTTTATCTATGAGTGTATCAAATTTGATTAAAATCGGACCACTCCTTGAATAATCCAATTTTTTCGATTATCGATTTTCGATATTTATCGGGGGGACCTCGACACAAAACCTAGCTAAGAACACTCGCAGACGCATATAGTACAACTGTGTAAAGTTTCAAGAAAATCGGTTCAGTTGTTTCGGAGTCTATAGGTAATGGACACAAACACACAGACACACACACAGACAACGTTTCATTTATAAATAAGTTTATATATATATATATATAGTCTAAACAATGTAAATAATGTAAATACTACCTCATCTCAGAAGTCTAGACAAATATTTGTCATTCCTTTTCCTTTCAACCACTTCATTCTATCCATGAAATACAGTGTTATTATATAATGGGTATAATAATTCCCATAATAGGGGAAATACATACTGGCGAAGAAACCTTTTTTTCATAGCTTTTCTCCTATTATACAGCGAATAAAGAAAAGGGACTTGGCCAATACAATGCCAAGCATCATTCTTAGTTTAAAATCATTTGTTGTTCTATGACAATATGTAACATGGTGTACAGACAAAAGAAGGTGATTGGAAATTATTTTTTTTTTTTTACGGACAAAAAAGAGTTAACTAAAAAAACATTTTGATTTTTACGAGAAAGAGTCAAAGAAAACGATGTTGTTTTTTTTGTTTTCCCAAGATTGCAAATTGGTTAAAAATAGAAACGAGATAAAATCACAATTATGATTATTGTTGCCCAGCGCTGGGTTATGGGAGGTCAGATGTCAGGCAGCCTTGTTAAAAGAAGTGAAACAGATTAACATTGCAGGTATGCAAGAGAAATTTTATTTTAATAAATTCTCGGCAAAACTCTGCGAAATACAGCCAATCTAATTAGGAATCAATTGTCAAAACCACCGTGTTGAAATAAGTGTAACAGACCAACATTACATAGACGAAAAACAATTGAGGAAGAAATTTTTATTTTTTTATTTTATTCCTAGGTTCTCAGGTTAAGCTTGGCTAATACAGATGGCATAATTAGGAGGTCCAAATGTCAAGCTCACCCTGTTGAACAGCATAGACAAATTGATTAAAGAAAGAGATTTTTATTCATATTTCCCTAGATGGAAATTCGGCGAGAGAGCAAAGGTTAAGTTGATCTTGTTGAGAGAAGAAAAAAGAGACAATTGTTAATTACTGGGAGGATTACCATTTGAAATTTCCCTGAGAAAGGTTGACGTCATGTAATAGCTCCTCCCAAACAGGAAGGAGGAAATCTTCCATGATTGGAAGTGTGAAGCAGAGAAAGAGGACTGGTCAAATTTTAGGATATTTGCATAACACCCCTTATATGCCCTCACCACAGCAGTAAAAAGGGACACCCATAAATACAAGAACCCACAGCGGCTAAAGTCAGTTTCCGGCAGTTCATGTGAGCGCCGCTCGGAAATGAAGTGAGTTTGAGTTCCCGTTCTGCAACCGACGCCGCAAACCAAAGTTCCGGAGAGTTCCCAGTCAGTTGCAGTTGGAGATAGAGTAAGAGGCCACTACTGCCGCTACCCGCAGTTTGAATTCAAGTGGCTGCCTGGAGTTTGAAGTTGCCAGTTGCCAACCTAAGTTTAAAGCAATAATAATCAAAGTTATCCACTGAAGAAAAACTCCGACAAACTCCGACAATGTACTTGTGCCAACCTGATGATAATAATAAGAAGAGAAAACGCCAACGAATATTTTCGAAAAGTACAAACAATAGTGTTTGAATTTACCAGTTACCTGATTATCAAGTCTGGCCCGACTCAGAGAAACTCGCCGAAATTTTCGTTCCATCGCTAATTATTAGGAATGGGTTGGGAAAAAGAAAAGAAAAAGAAGAACTGTAATTATTTTATTTTTATTTTTTTGTATATAAATACCATCTAATGATTTATTCAGGTGTTGTTCATTTTATTTCCAAAATTGGTGCTGTTTTATTTCCACAATCGTGTGCACATATTCAATTTGTTTAGCTTGCCTGAGATACCCCAGTGATAATTCAGCCTAATTCTTTTAAGATCAAAATCATAACGTGGGGGAGAGAGATTACATTTGAAGAGGTCAACCCAAAGACCAGCTGCTGTGTCACTGCCATCAACAACTGACGAGTGTGGGCTGACGGCTTGTTCTCAGACCAGGATTGATCCTGAAAAAGGGACAACAGGCCAAGGTCCCAGTACACTCCACATCACAGCTCTTCCTAATCAAAAAAGCAAGTGATTTCTACCTATTATGTTAAGGTAGTATAACTTTTGTGCGTATAGGTCAAGGGAACAATGAGAGGACGTACGTACGCATATCAGTCAGTTAAGTGCCATACGTGATACACGCTTGGGCGATCATGTCTCGAAAGAGACATGACTGACTGGGCAGAAGATTATCCCGCAGTAGGTTGCCATTGCTTTCTGCGGTAGACTGGTTGCCGACCAAGGCTATAGAACCCAATCTGTCCTGCTATTTAACCCATAACTGGAAGGAAGAGATGGATTAATACCTTTCCCAGGGGTATTTGCGAGTAAGTGAATACTCTTTCAAAAATTACTACTATGAACATTTTCTACAAATCTTGATACCCATAACTTTATCATTGAACATGAACTCTACCCTTAACTCTACCCTTAACTCTACCCTTAACTCCACCCTTAACTCCACCCTTAACTTCTTAATAATGTTTCTAATTGTGCATTAACTCCTACAACTTATGTTATTCTTTCCTTTTAATAAATTTTTATTTTAAAATGAAAAATGTATATTTTATTCTTACTTAATTCCACACAATTCCACATATTCCAACCTGCCGACAACCAACCTTCTGATAATGATGACAACGTTCTGATGATGATAATTCTGCATAAAACTTGAAAGCTGTAGAGAGTTCGGTAATGTCTGACACAAGGCCGAATCAAATAAAATTAACCAGCTCCCTATGGCTTCAGAAACACAGGCCAATCAGTCATACCAACCCCTCAATAATCCTCTGCCATCTCCTTGGCATACCTGACTTGCTACAGGCATTCCCTTTCAGTCATACCCGTAACCTCGTTACATATTGTAGTAGTAGGGAGCTGGTTGAATGTTTATTAAATTGGCCTTGTGTCAAACATAACCGAACTCCCTACAACTTAGGATTTATTAGAATCATCAGAAGGTGGATTGTGGATGTTGGAATGTGGAAGAATAAAAGTATACCTTTTGTATGTCTAAACAGAAATTTATTAATAGAAAAGAATAACATGAATTTGTAGGAGTTAAACGTTCAATGAGAAATAGTAGTAAGACATTAAGTTTATCAAGAGTTCGTAGTTGTAACTTGTTTGTATGTAGAAGATTAACAGGATGATAATGAAGTCTGTGTTCCTTCCTTTTTATGGCTGGCGAGAAAGTGAAAAGGAACATAAAACAATAAAGGAAATTGTACTTAACGGAGTTAATATTAAGGAGTCAATTGAAGTACCTTGTTGTTGTTCTTGTTTTTTTTTTGACGGCGTGTGAGTGAAGATGAAGAAAGGAAAATTAGAAAGAGAGGAAGAACGAATGTGTGACGGGAATTTACATGTCCGGGTTGGCAGATTAAAATTTCTTTAGTTACATCTTGTGGCCTCATCTCTAATTCCTGCTCTCATCTGACTGACTCATTTAGCTTTCTTTGCTTTTAGTTTTTCACACTGGATTACTAACTTTTCTCAGTTTTGCAAATCACTTCCCTTCATGGTTAGAAAATAAATTTAACATCTGGTATCGAAATTTGTCTTCGTCTTTTTTTTTCAGTATGGGGTCAATTTTTTTTCTATTCGGCAAAATCACGATTTTACACGTCATTGTGAATTTTTGTAAAAGTGAAAAAGAGAAGAGTTGCTTTAACTTCATGTTCACGACGATATAACAGACCTACCAGCTACGACAATCCGTTGTCACCTCGATAACATATTGCATCTGCTTTGGAACTCAAGACAAACGACATAGTACTCTAAATTGAAAACAATTTTGGCAAACCTTTTTGGGTCCACATACTCATATACATCGACTTATACCTCAGCCTGATCACCCTATTGCCCCTTTTACACACTCTTTAAGCGACACCCAGCTCGGCGCCCTCGGCCTTTGTCTAATGACCATATAAATACTTAGCTTCCCAAATTCAGATATTATAATTTTATCATTAAAAAATTATAACTCAACAGAATTTATAAGATTATTTGAAAAGAATGCTGAGAAATATTCAACTAATATACAGGAGCAATTCTATGGCAAAGTTCTGGAAAGGATATTTTAGAGTATCTACAAAAGTGTAGAACTATACTGTAAGCTGGTAAGCATTTTCTTTTTATTATCAATTAATATTATGAAAATATATTTTTCTCTATTTTAGATAATAAATTGTCTATATATTTTAGTTTAAATGTTTTTTGTCTCAATTTCCATTGACATCCATTGATTAACAATTTGAATAGTCATCTATTACTTAAATTAATTGGAGTAGATAGACTAAACTATCACCCGGTTCATACTCCACCCACATCTATTGAACAGGTGAAGAGGCTCATCCCTTGTTCCCTGTTTAGGATGTGGTTTCCGGCTTTCTCTTTTCAAATCTTTTCACTCTTATATAGCCCCCTGCACATCAGTGGCATTACCACTTTGCTCGGGGTGATATGATTAAAAAAGAATAATAATAATGCGGCCCACAGATCTTGGTCTCACACGGTCATCCATCCTGATATTCCATAGAAGAAATCCCAAAAGACAAGCACAAGGTTAACTACTGAAATATTTTAAAAATTTTATTATGCACTACAAAGAGAAAAAAACATATTTATATCACACCAACCCATCCGTGAATCAGAATAAGATCTAGGGGAATTGTTATAATATTCCTAAAACCAAATCTTCTGATTCATGTTATACAAATTTCAATCACTGGCCGGATGTGAACACTTTGAAACCCAAGGCTGAACTAAAAACTTTGTTAGCTACGCATGTGCCCTGCACTTAACTTCCATTTGACTTACATATCCAAAGAAAAATACAATTCAGAATTCTCACCAATAGCAACCACTCCCGCCTAAAGAAACAAAGAAAAATTGAAGCTGACCTGAGCCTAAGAAAAGAATATAAAAACTCATCAAACGTACTTCATAGGCAGTCAGCTGGCACACCAGACACGATTCACAACAGTGACCTCTATCTCTAGTGATACCCGCTAAAAGCCGTCATCACAATAATGTACAACATACTCTCCCTCTCTTAACATGAGAACGAAATTTTATGACTCTACTTACCTCTTTCTTTCAACGAGAGACATCCACATCGATTAAACACTTGTATTATTTTTCTGTTAATACAATTATTTATTTCCTAAACCTCTGTTGTTTCTTCTTTGTTCTGCTACACTTAATATAACAATCTTCACTTTAAAAATGGCTTTAGTTTTTTTTTTTTTTAAGAAAGCCAGCTCCCATTGTCAAAACATCTTGTCACTAGCATGCCACAATGGTTTGTAGGGGCCTCGGTCATGTTTTTCAAATTGGCCTTATGTTAAACACAACCGAAGTCCCCACAATTTAAAATATCAGAAAGTTGAAGGTTGGATGTTGGAATGTGGAAGAATAAAATATTTCGTTTTGTATGTTAAAGTAAAATTTTATTAACTAAACAGAACAACAAATTTGTAAGAAAAAAACATTCAAAGAGAAAAAAGTACGTAGTTAAATGTTCCAGAGAAATAAGTGGCATAATGTGTGTATGTAAAACGATTAACAGGTTACTAATAAAGTCTGTGTTTCGTTCCTTTTTATAGACCGGTGAGAGAGTGAAAAGGAAGGTGAAGCAATAAAAGAAATTGTACTTATCAGACTTTAGTTTTTAGGAATCAGTTGAAGCATCTTGTTGTTGTTTCTTTGACTGCGTGCGAGTGCAGACGAAGAAAGGAAAATTGGAAGGAGAGGAAGAATGAATGTATGTCGACGAGACATGACAGGGTCGGCATCTTAAAATTTCTTTTGTTACATTTTACCATGTCGTCTCTATGCGCCCATCTGACTGACTGACCGACTGACTGACCGACTGAGTTTTCTTCCCTCTTCACTTTATACTGATTCACCTTTTCACATTAGACTGCTAACCTTTCTCTCAGTTTTGCAAATCGCTTCCCTTCATTGGTTAGAAAATAAATTTAACATCGCGAAATTTGGCTTCGTCTTTTTCTTTCAGTATGGGGCAAATCTCTTTCCTATTTGTCAAAATTAAATTTCACAATTGATTGCGAATTTTTGCTTTGGTCTGGGTTTTTTCCAAAATGTTTTCAGTCATTCTGATCCATTTTTGCAGGTGTGCAATTTTACTTTTTCGTTTCATTTAATTGTTGGATGATATAGGATTTGTATCCTATTGGTGCAGTGGATATCGGCTCGGAACGAATCCCAGTTAAATTCCTTGCGTTCACTTACGCATAAATAACATTGGGAAAAGTATTAATCCGTCTTTTCCCTCCGATTATTGGTTAAATAATAGGACAGATTGGGTTCTATAGCCTTGGCTGACAACCAGTCTACCGTAGAAAGTAATGTCAACCGACTACGGGATAATCTTCTGCTCAGTCAGTCATTTTTTTTTCTTTTAATCATTTCCCCCCGAGCAAGGTGGAGATGCCACTGATGTGCGGGGGATTACATAACTGAAAGAAGATTAATTAGAAGAGAGAGAAGAGGAGTATAAACCAATTAGAAAGGATCAATAGAAAGATGAAAATGCAGGTGTGTTGACAGTTTCAAGGGTGGTGAGAAAGGGAAGGATATACGGGGTGGGGGAAGGGCTAGGGTCAAGTGGTTAGTAGATGAGTATTGACATTGCATTTAAATTTCTGGAGATTGTAGCCGTCAGGAAAGCAAGAATAAGGGAGCATGTTCCATAAGCGGGAAGTGCAAGAGAAGAAGCTGGAGGAGTAGAATTGTCGTCTGCATTTGGCTAACCTAACTGTGAATGGGTGGGACCCAGTTGCCAATCTGGTTGCACGAGTAAACACCTGTTGCGGAGGCACCAGTGACTTGAGTTCATCTGAGCAGAAGCCATGAAAGTATTTATAGAACAGACAAAGGGAGGCCACATTTCGTCGGTGGGGAAGTGGCTGTAGTCGAGCCGCTAAGTCAGCACCTATCACGTTACTGACTCTCCTTTGGAGCCCGTCGAGAACACTGACAGCAGTACTCCATGCACGGTCGAATGGTAAACTTGTATATATGCAGGATGGATTCAGGTGGAAAAACATCCTGGATCGACAGTGACCCAACCTTCTTAGCAGTGGATTTAGCTATGGATTTGATGTAGCGGTTCCATTTGAGATCAGAAGAGAGGGTAAGGCCGAGGAGGCGCAGTGTATTGCACTTAGGGAGGGTCGCTTGGTCCATGCTTATGGGAGGCAGGAGAGGTTGCCTGTGATGGTTGACAGACAACAGCTCCTGTCTCTTTCGAGACATGATTGCCCAAGCGTGTATCACGTGTGGCACTTAACTGACTGACTGATCCTATAGGTTAATGAAAGTGAGTCAGAGAAGGCATGGTCATAGCCACTCTCCCATACTTGTCTCAGGCATTAAAATTAAAAATAATAAGTTTTTTAATCATCAATTTTTTACTGGAAAACACACACAAAGAAATACAATGTATGCCTTTTTAATTTAAACATTCTAATTTTCAAAATCAAGTGTATGTGTTTGAAAGAGACATTCTGATTTTGAGAAACGCTTTTTTGGAAATATTTCAGGCAGTGAGCAAATAATTCTTGTTTCAAGTCAACTTAAAGTAAGTTTAAATTCGGTGATTTGAAATAAAATAATGTGTCAGTTAGGTGTATTTTATTTTTGTAAGATTTTTAAAATCGAGAATTGGCTTCTGTTTACAATCGATGAAAAATGGCGGAAAATTTGAAATTTTAAAAACCTAAAAAAATTTTTAAACCTAAAAAAGTTTTGATTCCGATCAATATAATTTCAGTTTGAAATACGCCAGGGTATTTTGCTTATTGTAATTAGTAAATTTAATCTCTTGGCTTTCAATTAAAGCTAGAGAATTAAAGCTTCAAGAAAACTTTTTATTTTTAAAAATTCAATTTTTTGAGGTATCGAAAATTTGTGGAGGTACTTAAAGGATTTTAGTGTAAAAATTTTAATTACATTTTTGCTTGAATATTTATTTAAGAAATTCACATCTCTTGTTCGGATCTCTCGAGGGCCGTAACTTTTTTTTCGGGTCATGAAATAAAAACGTAAACAAAGTAATTTCTAAGGAATTAATAATCGATTTTTATTTACAATCCAATTACTTTTTTTTAGTGGATACACGTATTTGAGTGGAGATGTAAAAAAGAAAGCTAAAAAGAAAAGGGGTTGTATAAAAATTGCCAAATAAACTAATTAAAATTGTAAAAAGAAAAATAATTAATTTAAACCTTTTAAAAATGATAAAGTTTCATTATCAGTGAGCGAACGTTTAAACGTTCAAAGCCTCTTAAATGTAGATGACAATCTTGCCATTTCGAGAAGGGAGAAAAAAGTTAGGGATTTTAAAGCGAAATTTTAAAGCAGGCCAATAAATGTAAAACATGCCTTTATTTCCAGTTTATTGCTTCTTTTTTTTTTTTTTTTTTTTATTCGAAATAAACTTTATTTGTGTACGTCGAAAACATTCTGATATGGGCAACTTCATTTCCTGCATTTCATCACTTTGTTTATATTGCAAAAAGAAAAAAAAACGAAAAAAAAAAACGAGAGAGATGGTTATCTGCGTTAAATACGGATGATCAAACGAGTATAAAAGTGATTAATAAATCCGTAGTTACTTGATTCAAGAATGAGATTCACTGCCTTAAAAAAAACAAAAAACAAAACAAAAAACAAAGCAAAGAATAATACTGCACGAAAGAATTAAAAATAAAAATAAATTGCTTTAATATCTATCTATCTATCTATCTATCTATCTATCTATCTATCTCAGTCTGTTCATATCTATCTATCTATCTATCTATCTATCTATCTATCTATCTATCTATCTCAGTCTGTTCATATCTATCTCAGTCTGTTCATATCTATCTATCTATCTATCTATCTATCTATCTATCTATCTATCTATCTCAGTCTGTTCGTATCTATCTATCTATCTATCTATCTATCTATCTATCTATCTATTACAGTCTGTTTATCTATCTATCTATCTATCTATCTATCTACAAGTTTTGTTAAAACTTTCTTCAAGTCTCTAGTTTGAGATTCATTTTCATGTGTTATCTATCTATCTATCTATCTATCTATCTATCTATCTATCTATCTATCTATCTATCTTGTTGTCTAAAGACCATATCAATTTCTTGTATAATTACTGAAGTTAAGCAATATGAAGCCTAGTCAGATTGGGAATACCAAGTGCTGTAAGCTTGGAAATGGTGGTGGTGGGGGGCGTGTAATTGATAACAGCTCGGAATTGTAAATCAGAGAGTTAAGTTCCAATTCCATTTTTTTTTCTACATTGGTGTTGTGGGGTTTCATACATTGACACCCACACACACACACACACACACACACACGCATGGTCACTCGGTGTCCACGTGATGACTGGTTCCCACCAAAAACGATGCTAATAAAAACGGAAAACATCACGTGGTACACTAGTTAGGATTTCGTCCCGGGACAAGAGCAAACACGTCTTCCTAACTCACACAAACACACGCACACTAATTGCGTGTAGCAATTAGTGGCGCAAAAAATTTCTTTTATTTTTCTTCTCCTACATTAACACTATGCACATTAACTTTCATTCAAACAGGACTTTACAAAAAATAACTTCCTACACATAAATCCACAATTTTTCCAACCTTCGTCAGTAGAAATCCACCGACTACTACATTCGCATGTAAGTCTCTCTCTCTCTCTACTCAACGCACACACAGACACAGAACTTTGTCTTCTGTCTGACTTTCTTCATCAAGGATTTGAACTTTGAACTCTTTACGAAAATCTTAACAATTGTTACAAACCTTTCTTTCAGCTAGAAAAAAAAACTTCATACATCTTATTTTGTTTCTACGAACAGACGAAGGGGAATGACTCTTTCCTTTTCACTTTCTTATGCATGCTCTCTCAACCCCATGTAACCTTTGTCAATACATTGTTTCTCTGGTTACTTTCACCTTTTTGTTCTTTCTTAAATCCTGCTTTAAGATATGACCAGGGTTGCGTCGAGTCGACTCATAAAACTTAAATTAGTAAGTGGATGCCTCGTCCACTACAGTGTTCACCTTGTGCAAAAGCCACACCAGCTAGAATGCTACAAAGTAAGAGACACAGTTCATGCAAATATTTATGGGAGATAATTGTTACACTCAGACAGGTTAAGATTGGTTTTATTATTTCCACTTATGTGCAAATACCCTGGGAAAGCAATGAATTTGTGTGGTATCCCTCACACAGAAACGTGCATTAGGTCCTTTTGCAAAAACTATAGATTTCATTGGATAATAAATACTACTATGTTTTGTTACGAGGATGCATTTATATATAAAAATAATATTAATAATCTTTAAAAACTTTTAGTGAGGGATTCATTTGAGTCCTACTTGTTATTACAAAAAAGTTTTAATTCACGAAGTAGTCGTAAAAATAAGTAAATTAGAAATAGAATGTTTGGAAAATGCTATAATGTGCGTCGTGGTCCAGTGGATATTGGCTCGGAACGAGAAATCAGGGAGCCGAGTTCGAATTCCAGCAGAATTCATTGCATTCACTTATGTGCAAATACCCTTGGGAAAGGTATTAATCCACCTCTTCCCTCCAGTTATGGGTTAAATAACAGGACAGATTAAGTTCTATAGCCTTGGCCGGCAACCAGTCTACCGCAAAAGTAATGGTAACCTACTGCGGGATAATATTCTGCCCAGTCAGTCATGTCTCTTTCGAAACATGATCGCCCAAGGGTGTTTAACGTATGGCACTTAAATGGCTGATAATTTCCAAGAAAATTCGAGTAAAATCTAAAGAATTCTAGAATATGCAAATTAGGTGTTAGCCCTTATAAAAATAGGTTTTGGTAGGAGAGTAGTCAGTTGATAACAGGATTTGCTGACATTATCAACTCCAGCTTTAATTCAAGGATTTATATCCAGCCGAAAGAATCTCTAAGAAAGGTTGCTGACCAACTAAAACCTGAAAGAGAACCTTATGGAACTATAAGGGTAAATAGATATTTTTGACTCTTTCATTGACCAAACTAATAATTGTTCTTTATATACACATTTGAGGATTTCCAAAAAGTATAGCACTTAAACTTCCTTGCTATCTTAACTGGGTAAAGATATTTGACACCTTCCTTCCCCTTTGTAACACTTCACCTGCCAGTAGTAAACTCTGTTTTTTTATAGTGGTTGCTATATGTTTTTCTTATCCTCATTTGACCCATGTAATTTACTCATCTGCGATTGGCTTATAAATTACTACTGTTATTATATAGGACAATTTAACAATCGCAGTCGCTTTAACCTTTCATCTCAAAAGCAGCTTTCACGTGTGTTTAGTTGATTGGTTAATTTTTAGCCAATCACAGATTTTTCTTATATAAACAAAGTTTCTCCCATGCTTTCTCTCATTTGATCCACTTTCTACACATAAATACACTTGTTTTCACAAGCTTAATCAGTAGACACACACAGGCCTGAATGCTATGATATAGTAGACCTTTCTCTCTACTCACCCCTGCATAATGCCCACGCAGACACAGAACCTTGTCTTCTGTCTGAAACATTTTCTTCTCAAGAACTTTTGATCTTTGAACTCTTGACCAAAATCTGTACCATTTACAATTACAGTCCAAATAATTGTATTTCTATTTGTTCTTACATGAAAATCTTAACAAACTCTTTTTTCAGCTCAAGAAAAAACTTCATACATTTTACTTTGTTTTATTAACAGATAAAGGGGAACAACTCTTTCCTCTTTACTTTACCTTGCTGTGTATGTACTGATATTACATGTATTGTCGTTTGTTGAATATATTTTAATTTATTGGTTACAAATTGGAGTTGTTGTTTTTATTATTTCTTGTTGGACGAATCGTAATATAAATCGTCAGAGGACCAAAAATCTTCTGCAATCTGTATATTTGTAAATATTTTTATTTAATGTTTTGGTAAATTAAATATTTGTTTTTGATTTATCTTTGAGTTTTGGTTAATCAAAATTTTTTTCTTTTTGTTACACTTAACATGTAACAGTTTCTATAGGTCAATTTAAAAACTGAAGCTTACATGACAATTTACCAATCGCTTGATTTTCACTAATCAAGTTTTGTGCACTTTTGATATAAAAGAGGCTGCAACTCGATTTCTTGATTTTTACAAAAGCTTGTGTTTTAATTGGTCAATTCTATCCAATAGAAATCTGGGCTCAAGACATAAAGTTTTCCCATGCAGTAAAGTTAAGTCAGTTTGATACATATATAAACTCTAAATTTTGTCTCTTCAACCAGTGAGTTTTCAATTGCCACATGAGTCCACACTAGTCTAAGCTTCACCTATTTGAATGCGCCAACTCACTCATACTGTAGCAGATAAGAAAAGAATTAAAATCAACTCCCTTCTTCAGTCAGTCAGTTGAGTGCCATACGTGATACACGCTTTGGGCGATCATGTCTCGAAAGAGACATAACTGACTGGGCAGAAGATTATCCTGCAGTAAGTTACCATTATTTTCTGCGGTAGAATGGTTGCTGACCAATGCTCTAGAACCCACTCTGTCCTATTATTTGACCCATAACTGGAAGGAAGAGTCGGATTAATACCTTTCCCAAGGGTATTTGTGCATAAGTGAATGCAACGAATTCAACTGGAATTCGAACTCAGTTCCCTCGATTTGTCGTTCTGAGTTGATATCCATTGCACCAGAACGCACATTTTTCACTTTTACAAAAATTCACAATGACGTGTGAAATCCTGGTTTTCACAAATAGAAAAAGGATTGACCATCTGCTTAAAGAAAAAGTCGAAACCAGATTTTGCAAGTAGTTGTTAAAATGATTTTTGGCCAATGGGAGTGACTTGCAAGACCAAAAGGACTTTGTGAGCAAGTCCAAAAATCTGAATACTTTAAAAGGCCCCGGTCAGCAGTGTCAAGACACAGAGAGTCAGATGGGAGCTGCAAGACGAAACAACTAAAATATAACTTCAACTTCAAATCGACCCGGAGATAAAGTCAGGTCGCACTTTGTTCTCTTTATCCTTATCTCTTTCAACAATTACTACTACAAACATTTTCGACATTTCTTGATACCCAAAACTTTATCATTGAACACAAACTCTACACTTAACTTCTTAATAATGTTTCTAATTGCATATTTTAATATACATATATATATATATAAATTCTAATTGCATGTTATTCCTCCTTTTAATAAATTTCTATTTTAACATTCAAAATGTATTTTTTTTAATTTTTTTTTTTTTATTAACCGTATCACTCCGAGCAAGGCGGTAACGCCACTGAAGCGCAGGGGGCTACGTAAGAGTGAAAAGATGGGAAAAGAGAAAGCCGGAAACCACATCCTAAACAGGGAGCAAGAGATGATCCTCTTCACCTGTTCAATAGACGTGGGTGGAGTGTGAACCGGGTGATAGATTAATCTATCTACTCCAATTGAAAAAAAAAAAATAAATAAATAAATAAAAGAGTGAAAAGATTGGAAAAGAGAAAGCCGGAAACCACATCCTAAACAGGGAACAAGGGATGAGCCTCTTTACCTGTTCAATAGATGTGGGTGGACATCAGCGTCTTAAAGGATGAATAGTATTTAAGGGTTAAAAAAAAAAAAACTAAATTTTAGCTTAGTAAAATGAATGTTAACTAACTTTTATAGCAAGGATCAATGTAATGAGAATTTAGTTGATACAATTCAGTACAAGACTTACCCTTTTGTAGGTGGCTTAATAGAACCAATAGATATAAATAACATTTTTATTTCATTATAACTTTGTATAAAGCGGAAAGGGGTGATTTTTACTATGCAAGACTAGATATGTAAAAATATATTTTCGCAAACTGCTTGCAAGATTTTTCTTCAAAGTAAATTCCATTCTGAAGACAACTCTTAAAAAAAAACTATAATTACTGTATATAAGGGGTGGGTAAACTTGTTTAATGTAAGAGTCACATATACTAAAGTTCAGGGGTTTAGGAACTGCAAGACATGAACAGAATTTACACTGCATTAATGTACATGACAGGCATTTAGCCCCGTTACCTATGCCATCAGTCTTCCGACATTCCTCTTGCTGACCAGAATTTTCTTTAATCCCTCTGCATCCGACCTATTCGAACAATGCCTGACTCAGATCTAGCATTAAAATTAGGACTGAAATCTTTAAATCTTATGTTTTAATTCAATGAGATCTCAATTCATACTCAGTAAATAATTATACATTTTGAAATATCTCTTATTTACCTTTTATATTAATTGTAATGAGAAAAGCTGTTCAACCAACATATTTCCATGGTTAAAGGTCAATGTGGCTTACAGGTAGTGGTTTGGCTACCCCTGCTGTATACAGAAATTAGCTACTGAATTAATTCAAAATCAATGTTGTAAATGAAAAAAATTTGTTTCAAAAATATAATATCGTAAAAAGTTTTTCTTTAAAGAACAGAAAAAGAAATCATCTTATGTGTTATAGTTACTATAATAAGAAATAAAAATTGATCCCATGAATTTTATTACGTCTTCTTAATGTGCTGTGCCCTGTCAGGATGTAGGTGATCATGGAGTTCCGCTTGTTCCTATCCCTTGTCACTTTTAACATTTTCCCTCTTGGTATCTTTCCCAAACTCCACACCACCATCCACTTACCTAAATATATCTTGTGTTGCTTTTTCCTGTCTCTCTCTCACTCTGTCCCTGTGAGTATTAGATCCTCCAAGCCTTTCTTCCTCCTTACATGTCCCCAAAACTTCAACTGACTCTTCCTGATGCTAAGTATAAGCTTCCTTTTACTTTGCAACCTCTCCAAAACGTTGTTGCTCAAGTTCAGTCCATGGTATCTGCAGCATCCTTCAGTAGAACAATATTTCTGTTCCTTTGGGTCTCTCCTTCATCTTTGAGATCATCCAGCATTCATTGATCGCAGTATGACATATTTTATTATTCCACTCTTCTACACTAATCCACAAATTCCAACTGACAACCAACCTTCTGATGAGGAAAAACCTTCTGATGATAATTCTGCATAAAACTTGTAAGCTGTAGGGAGTTCGGTTAAGTCTGACACAAGGCCAAATCAAAGAAGAATTAACCAGCTCCCCACACTATAATACTTTGAAACTGCCAAGCTGAAATAACTTTGAACAAACACACTACATTTCTTAACACAACTGTCCTCACATAGAATTTTTTTTTTTTTAATCATATCATCTTGAGCAAGGCGGTAACACCACTGATGTGCAGGGGGCTATGTAAGATTGGAAAAGAGAAAGCCGGAAACCACATCCTAAACAGGGAACTCTTCACCTAATATTTACTTAAGAACTTTTAATCATCTAAGATATACACTATACAAAGTAATTTAATTACAACTGGAACACTTAACAAGAAAGAATTTTTTAAAAACAATTTCTTTTCAGCTGAAATCTTGTAGTTTAAGTGAGACAACTCTTTATTTGACTCTGATCAGTTTTTTTTATCCGGACTCACATATCTGAACTTTCAAATGCAACAGTTTAATCTTTTCTTATATTGCTTAATATCCAATCTAAACTTATTTATAAATGGAACTTTGTCTGTGTATATGTGTGTGTGTGTGTCCGTTACCTATAGACTCCGAAATGTCTGAACCGATTTTCTTGAAAATTTACACAGTTGTACTATAAGCGTCTGCAAGTGTTCTTGGCTAGGTTTTGTGTCAAGGTACCCCCGATAAATATCGAAAATCGATAATCAAAAAAATCGGGTTATAGAAAGAGTGGTCCGATTTTTCATGGCTTCTGCTCGGATGAGCTTAAGTCACTGATGCCTCCTCAACAGGTGTTTACCCGTTCAACCAGACTGGCAACTGGGTCCCACCCATTCACAGTCAGGTTAGCCAAACGCAGACGACAATTCTACTCCTGCAGCTTCCTCTCTCGCACTTCCCGCCTGTGGAACTCACTCCCGTATTCTTGCTTTCCTGACGGCTACGACCTCCAGAAATTTAAAAGCAAAGTTAATACTCACCTACTAACCACTGGCCTCTAGCTCTCTCCCCTCCCCTGTATAATCTTCCCTTTCTCTCCGCCCATGTATCTGTCATTGCACCTACTTTCTCAGCTTTCTATTGTTCCTTTCTAACTAGCTTGTACTCCTCACTCTTTTCTAATTAATCTTTTTACATTTATGTAACCCCCTGCACATCAGTGGCGTTTCTGCCTTGCTCGGGGTGAAATGATTAAAAAAAAAAAAAAAAAAAAAATACACCTATAGACAAAGACATAAGAAAGGATATTCAGAAGTTTCAAGGTTGCAGTTCTTACAATAGTGCAGAAACTTTGATATCGATACCAGGAAATCAAAATTTGACTTACATCCATTCATTTTTCTTTCAGGCTATGGTTTCACTTTAACTGGAAACAACTATTGCTTTTTAGACTTTCATGCCAACGTCTAAAGAGTCTGAGTTCAAGGACCATGGATTAGTTTTAAAGCTTTCATTACACCCAAGCAATACTGCTAGTCTTCTCATAACTGGTTTATTCTTAATCATCAACATTGTATATTTTTGTTAATACAAGCTATATTATTATGATAACAATGTTATTTTTCTTCATCAATTCAGTTAAGTGCTATTCGTGATACATGCTTTGAGTGATCATGTCTCAAAGAGACATGACTAACTGGGCAGAATATTATCCCGCAGTAGGTTGCCATTGCTTTCTGCGATAGACTGGTTGCCAGCCAAAGCTATAGAACCCAATCTGTCCTGTTATTTAACCCATAACTGGAGAAAAAAACAGATTAATAACTTTTCCAAAGGCATTTGTGTGTAAGTGAATGCAAGGAATTCAACTGGAATTCGAACTCAGCTCCTCAATTTGTCATTTTGAGTCGATATCCACTGTACCACAATGCACATCCCTTCATCAATTACTTTCTCAAAATATAATATAAAAGAATGTATGTTGAATGCATATTTGTCCATGTTTAATGCTGACCAAATGTTCCTCCCCAAATCCACCTTTTTTTCCCCAGTTTTGAATTAATTATTAGAAATTGTATCAGTAAAAATCATTCAGTCAGTTAAGTGCCATACGTGATACACGCTTGGGCGATCATGTCTCGAAAGAGACATGACTGACTGGGCAGAAGATTATCCCGCAGTAGGTTGCCATTGCTTTTATCCTAAAAATATTTTTCAGCTTTAAATAACCTGCAAAATTTGGTAATCTGTAAAAAAAAAAATCCTGGTGCTCCTGCTGCATATTGAAAGATTCTTGATAAAATCCAAAGAAGAATCAGCAATATTATTGATCCTGACCTGACATCTCAGCTTCAGTCATTTTCTCACTGGCATAGGGTATCTTCTCTGTGCCTTTCATGGTAATTGTTTGGATGAACACTTTGCTATGGTACCTAGACTTTGTTAGACTCTTTCCCATTTATGGCCCATTATATTTGAATTTTCCATAATAACAAAAAATTGGTGACAGAGCAAATTTTTTTTGTGGAAATGATCATACTACACATGTGATTTTTTAAGTTTTATTTGAAAATTTACATATTTTACTCTGTAAATAGATAATACTATTTACATCGAGCCCTCTGGCTGAATCAGTCTTAATATTAATAAGATTAATATTAATAGGATCTCATTTGGGATTTTACCTTCATGCCACTTTCTGTTTGGATTTGAATGTGTGTGTGTGCGTGTGTGTGTATGTGTGTGTATTATTCCAAGTATAGTGGGCACTTCTTATTTGAAATAGATGTTCCATTTTAATTTATTAAACAGTGTGCACCATATCTATGAGCCTGAATAAATTTAGTCTTTTCTTTAGTATCTGAAGATTTTTTTGTATAATTTTGGTAAATATTTCTGTTAAAATAAGATGCCATAGTTATTTTCATTTTTGTGTAATTTAGACGACAATTTATCCATCGCACCACACACACACACACACACACACACACACACACACACACACACATATATGTATGTATATGTTCATATCTACCTATCTATTGCAATCTGTTTTATCTAGCTAGCTATGCCTATTGTAATCTATCTGGCAAGCTGTCCTGTTAGATATCTCAATCTGTACCTATCTCTCTATCTTTGATCAAAGTGATTTAATTAAAAGAACACAGAGAGTGATCCAACAAAAAGGTGATGAAATGTAACATGAAAGCTTGTCAGTAACAATAACAGCAACAACAACGACAAAGGAGTGGTTGAAAGCCATTTGCAAGTGAGCTGTTTTGCCTGAATAGAGAGGATTTAGCCTCTTGTCCTTCCAGGGCACAGGATCTGTAAATTCTTATCAGAAAAAGAGCAGCTTTGAAAAAGGACAAAAGGAAGGTGAATGTTTTGATGGGATTTCATGAGACAAGAGAAATAAGGACAGATTGAGAGTTGCATGGTGAGTGTTACCACCAAAAAAAAGGAGTGATATCTGCTGATTCAGAGGATCAGTAGTATGAAAGTCTCTTCAGAAATAAATTGGGTGATTTTCAAAGATTCATGTTTTGTATTCATCAATTTCTTTTTCATCTTATATTGATATCAAGAAGTTTGTATCAATTATCCTTGAAACTCATCAAAGTATAATTTGAAAATAAAACGTGTTTGTATTTATAGCTTAAGCGAACCTGGACTAGAAACGTATGAGGTATAGCTGATAATCTCCATGTCATAACTAATAATGGTCAGATCAACTATTGCTATTATTGCCAGCAGTTGTTACAGAGAAACAGGATTACCAAAGCCTTCTGTTTTAAAAAAAGGATTAAATCTTGTAATTCTTTTAAATTAAAAATGATTTATTTCATAAATAAAAATTCCTTTCAAATTGGCATTTAAATTGAATATTTGTTTATAAAATAAACAAATTTTGTGAATTTTAATGCTTCCAAAACGAAGCTGCTATCTATTAACCATTACAGACAATCGCTCCTACCCCCCCCATTAGCATCGATCAGGCTAGTCTGCCTGAAAGCAAAATACTGGGCCTCCTCGGGTTAACTCTCACAACAGACCTCAAGTGGAATGGCTATATAGAATCCATAGCTAAATCCGCTGCTATGAAAGTCTGTTCTCTGTGTAGGGCCAGGAAGTTTTTTCCGCCTGAAACAATCCTGTACATATATAAATCTACTATCTGCCCGCGCATTGAATACTGCTGCTATATCTGGTTGGGTGCTTCTGCTATCCACCTAGGGGTCCTTGACAAAATCCATCAGAGAATCTGTAATGTGATCGATCCTGACTTGGCAGCTCAGATACAGTCACTTTCTTACCGGCGAAATGTGGCTTCCCTGTGTCTCTTTCACGGCTTCTGCTCCGATGAACTTAGCTCACTAGTGCCCCCTATATATAAATTTACTTGAGCCACAAAATTAGCAACTAGGTCCCACCATTTTACTGTGAAACTAATAGGATATAAATGCATATTCTACTCTAACAGCTTCTTTTCTCGCACTTCCTGTCTGTGGAATTCCCTTCCATTTACTTGCTTCCCCGACAGCTACAATTTCCAAATGTAAATGTAAAGTCAATAGTTATTTCCTGTCTCACTAACCTTCATCCTCTCTCTCCTGCTCCTTTCTCTGTCCACACCACTCATCAGTATTCTCATCCTTCTCTTCCCCACTTCCTGACATCCCCTATAACTTGTCACTCTTTCTCATAACTTTCCTCCTATGTAACAGTGGCAGTAAAATGTCTTGCTTGGGGCAATATGATTATAATAAAAAAATAGATTTCTCTAAGCTATATTTTATGAGAGGAAAACAATGAGTAACACTAGTTAATTAGATTGCTGAACTGAAAAAAACCAAAAACAGAATATGGTTAGGTCTTGAAGGCTATCACAATGTGTTTAGTAAAATAAAGGAAGGTAAAGAAGGTGTTGGGTATTACCTATTTATTAGTCATTTCGAGATCAAAGCCTCATCTTCAAAATGGTAGGAGAGCTTGTTTTCACATCCGCTCATGGACTAGACTGTGCTTTTCAACTAATGGTCACCCTTCACTGCTACTGCTCTCATTAATTGTCGTAAGTGTGTATTTGTATGTGTACATGTAAGTGTGTTTGTGTATGTGTGTGTGTGTAATTATGGTTTATATGTGTGTGTGCATTGACCGATAGTAGAATTTGGCTTTTTTGCATCTTTGTTAAAGTGATAGTGGGCGGCGTTTTATGATCTGATGAGATATGTCTGCTTTAATTTACAGTTTGTGTATGTCCGTCAACAGGATTTGGTCTTTTCCCATCTCTGTCAGAGTGGTAGTGGGTGTCATTTTATGACTTGGTATTATATATCTATCAGCTTTTTCCTTTTTTTTGCCATCGGTATTCATTCTAGTGTGTTTTTGTGCGCATGAGTGTGTCATGTATGTGTGTTTATGTGTGTATATTTTTTGTATTTTTTTTTTAATTCTTTCTTCATTTTATATATATATATACCTACATACCTTTTCCTGGTATCATTTGTGCATGAGTGTGTGTGTATATATAGATATATATATGTGTGTGTGTGTGTATGTTCCGGTGTATAGTATGTTGGAGTGTGTGTGTAAATATATGTGTGTGTGTGTGTGTGTTCAGATGTATAGTATGTTGGAGTGTGTGTAAATATATATGTGTGTGTGTATGCGTGTGTGTATGTGTTCCGGTGTATAGTATGTTGAAGTGTGTGTGTGAATATATATAAAAACATAGAAACATTTCTATCTATTTATTTATCTATCTGTTTTTATGTAGTTAGCATATCTTTCTCTCACTCACTCACTCACTCACTCACTCACTCACTCACTCACTCACTCACTCTTTAAAAAGACTATATGTTTTTATAAACCTTAAAAGTTAGCTCCACCACTTTATCGCTTTTGCTCCCATTAACATTGAGCACCATTTTTATCTCCATATTGAAGAGTCATTCCAATTTTTCTTTCTCAGTTTTCTTTTCGATCTTGGCCATCTAGGATAACCTTCACCCTGGGTGAGTTCAGTTGGTATTATCACAGACAATTTTTACCATCTTGAATTCACCCAGGTGGATAACTATCCTTAGTTTTTTCCGTAACAGATACTGATCGCCTGAATATCTTGCATACAGGCATGAAACTTATAGTTGTGATTAGTCATGTTCTAGCAGGAAATAGTTTATAAATATTCAGTTCTGCTTCAATGCAAAACATTGAAAACTTTTTTCAAAATAGTCCCTTTTTTATCTTTGAGTCACTGATTTTCTTGAAGTATTTAATGCTCTGTTATATGGGGGCATTTTGTGGAGCAGTGGTGTAGAGCACTTTAAAAAGACCATGTGTCGGATATAAACCTTAAAGTTTAGCTCCACTAATGTGCTACCTTTGCTCCCATTAACACTGAGCACTTTGAAGGCATTTGGCAGGTCAGTTGACCAAGGTCACAGTGGTGTTGACTGAAGAGGCCTGGAGTGGATTAGTGCAGCTTGATCAGGTAGAAATGTCTGCTATTTTTTTATTCTGGTCAAATTAGAGAACAAACAAAAATGGCAATAATCAGCCTGTGAGACGGTATGAAAAGATGATAAATTGTTGCTATATGTTCTTATGTTGCTTTTACAGTGGATGCGTAAAGAAGGTGAGTCTTGATAAAGCCTAGTGTTGATGGATTTGTGGGGCTGGCTGACTGAGGTGGAGATGTCAAGAGAGGCCTGGAGTGAATTACTGAAGCCATGAATCTGTCTTTGCCAATACAGAGGATACGGAAAGTCTGTACATGAGAGCAATGTGGGAGTTTGATGGAAGTTGGATCTCGAGCAGATATGCATGTTGGCTCAGTTGATTGAAGTTGTAGTGGTGATATGAGGAGCCTACCAGATGTTGACAGCCAGCCTGTTAGCCATATTGTGCCTGTCATTTATGAGTAGCTTTCTTAAAAGCAAATCTAATAGCTCGTGGGGTCATTTTTTTTTTTTTGCAGCAACATTTATGTTGTATTTTAGATTTTTGTGGGATTTGTTTTGGGGTCTGATGTGGTGCTTGGAGCACCTGTGCAGAAGATGAGTATTCTATTTTTGGTTTTGCTCTCTTAGAACTCACATCTGGAGAAGAGTGACTCAGAAAGAGATCTAATTTGTAGTAGAATATATATATATATATATATATATATATATATATATATATATTGTCATCCACAGACGGATCTGTTTTGCTGTATCACAGCTCATCAGTACGGTTAGACTCCGATTGCTTTTTTACCCAGGATTGAAACCCGACCGAAATGGCGTCAGTCGGCGACTCTACCCCTGGGCTATGGGCATTCGGTGGAAGTAGGCAGACTTTTTAGTGCATATCATATATATATATATTTTATTTTTCTTCATTTGTAAATGAGTTATTACACAACCTAGGTTTGTACCATGTGGTGTCTTCAGGCGATTTACAATAACTGATTTTACAGTTTTTTTAAAAACGCTCATGTATCAAGTATATTTTTGAATGCTCACATAACAAAGAATTTTTGAACACACAATTTTCAAAATTAGAAAATTTATAACATGGATATATGAACCTAATAAGTATTTTATGGTATGGTTACACTTAGTCATAATTTCTGTTCTTTCCTAAACAAAAATGAATTACTGAATGAAATGTTGCCTCATCTGTAAACAAAACTAAAGAGACAAACAATGGATTGGCAGCTTGCACAATAAGCCATTGGAAAAAGTTCTTCCATGATGAGTGATCAGAAGGTGAAAAAATCCTGCAGATGTTGTGAATGATACAAATAGAGGATACCTTCCATGTTGTACTATAAGATGTATGACATGCTAGGGCTGATAACTGGATCATCTCTAACAGCTTTTAAAATGTGTTCTTCATTGTCACACATACTAGAAGACCTCAGTCTTTCTTGATTCATAGTTTGTGGTGCTATAGATCTTGTCTGAGTGATGCAATGCTAAACAGAAGCAAAGATTAGAGAAACTGGCTGCCTAAAAACAAATCAATTGAGTGCCCAACATAATTATATCCCTAAAACAAAGCCACTAAAAAAACCAATATAAATATATGCTAAGAACAAATCCCTTGAGATCCCAATATAAGTATATGCCTAAAAACAAATCTATTGAGATCTCAATATAAATATATACTTAAAAACAAATCCATTAATATACCAATATGAATATATGTTTAAAAACAAATCCATTGAGATCCCAATATAAATATATGCTTAAGAACAAATCTATTGAGATCCCAATATAAATATATGTTTAAAAACAAATGCATTGAGATCCCAGTATAAATATATACCTAAGAACAAATCCATTGAGATCCCAATATAAATATAGGCCTAAAAACAAATCCATTGAGATGCCAATATAAGTATATGCCTAAAAACAAATCCATTGAGATCTCAATATAAATATATGCCTAAAAACAAATCCATTGAGATCTCGATATAAATATATACTTAAAAACAAATCCATTAAGATCCCAATATGTTTAAAAATAAATCCATTGAGATCCCAATATAAATATATGCCTAAGAACAAATACATTGAGATTCCAATATAAATATAGGCCTAAAAACAAATCCATTGAGATCCCAATATAAATATATGCCTAAAACAAATCCATTGAGATCCCAATATAAATATATGCATAAGAACAAATTCACTGAGAGCATAATATAAATATATACCTAAAAATATATCCACTGAAAAACCAAAAAAAATTTATGCCTCAAAGATCCATTGACAGCTTCATATAAATATATGCTTAGCAACAAATTCACTGTGAACTCAACATGCGTACATCCCTAAAAATGAATCCACTGAATGCCCAGTATAAGTATATGCCTAAACACAAATTCACTGAGAGACCAATGTAAGTGTACTCTGAACGTTATTACGCAAAACCATGGTCATATCAATATGTGTTTGTTTGTTTGTTTTTGAGGCTTAACGACCTATCAATCTTTATGGGATCATTTTAAGGTCATAACCAGTGATTTTGGGTAAGGTTATTTTATTTTTACAACATTTTTCTTTTCACGATTCATTGGGATTTGTTTTTAAGAGCAGGGTCCCCAAGTCCTGCCCTTGTTGTTTAACCCATAACTGGAGGGAATGGAAGGATTAATACCTTTCCTAAGGGTACCAGTGCTTAAGTGAATGCAGGGTATTCAATTGGAATTCGAACTCGGCTCACCAATTTCTCTATCCGAGCCGATATCCACTGCACCATAACGCACATCCGTCACTATATGCTTACAGCACCTGGTATTCCCAAGTGGTCACCCATCTAAGTACTGACCAGGCTCAATGTTGCTTAACTTCGGTGATCGAGCGAGAACCGATGTATTCAACGTGATAGGCCGTAAGCCATCAACATGTGACACTACTTAACTAGGAAACAAGTGATAAAAAGGACCTAAACAAAAAATATCTGACACATGTAGTTGCTTAGTTGTAACCATAGAATGCAACATAATAATGATAATTATTTTCCAAATTGAAAGTTCAGCTCTTAACAACCCAGCAATGCAAACTGTAGACAATTTTTAAAGCCTTTTCGTGTGATGACAATCACTGTTGCCTCAAATTAATTAATCTTATTATGACTTTAATAACTGAATTTGTCTCAGACCCCAAACTGATATACATGTATATAAAATCACATTTTATTTATGTCTAGAAATTTGAAGATAATACCTGTCTTAAGAGTATTGATGGTAAATGGCACTACAAGTGCTAAATTTTAAAATTATCTCAAAACTGTTTATTTTCAACAGAATCTTTTTGTGATTTCTTTGAAATTTTTACATTCTTTTTGTTAATGCATTAAATAATATATTTATGAGAAGTGTATTATATTGTTGTGTTGCTTCGGTTTGGTATAATTAGAAGATAACACAAACTTGAATTAATGATGTTTATTTTTGGTATAAAACTTTAGGTTTTTACATCAAGTTACAGCCTTTAAATTTTGTGTGGATACAGGAGCAGACTAGCTAAATTCTCTTCACTGTGGGATGCTAGTAGTAAACGAGCCTATCCCTTCTGGACTCTAGTGGTCAACTGACTAGCGTCTTTCCTTTTTCAAATCTCGTACACAAAACTACTGTCCTTAACTCCTACTTCTTACTCCTACTCCTACCAAAAGAAACAGTTCCTTATTTTGCCACCCAATTTTGAATTCATGGCATCAGTGTGTCTATTTTTTTCTATTTTTAGAACACTCGCCATTTTATAAACCATAACAATAACAACAACTAGGCTTTATATTGGAAATAAGCTAGCTAAAAATCTGTAACTGACCTTTATCACAAAACAGAATATTTTCCTTTAAATGTTCTGATTAGTTTATTAGTTTTTGATAAGAAATCTACCAGTTACAAAACTAAAAAGAAAATATGTAGACAGCAACAACAGTAACTGCAGTCGGTGTAACAAAAATATGAGTTTAAAAACTGTCCAAAGGGAAACACTGCAAGAAATCCAAGAAAACAAATCATTTTGCTGTCACCTAAACTAGACAGTAAAAGAGTGAGTGAGTTTTGCATATCAATACCTCTGTGGGTCATTTAATGCCAAAAAGGTGGGCGTTTAAGGTATTTTTTTTTAATGTTCAGTTATAGTGAGAGGGTTAATTTAGTCAGATTTTAACAAAATTTTTGTTTTTATTCTTTTTTATTTTAGAAAACTGAAAATGTATTCTACTTTTGTATTTAAAAAAATGTTTTGCTGAGAACTTTTTCCTTCAAAAATGTGCTGTGGTAATAATTTTTTCTTCAAAAATGTATATTTTTCTATGAAAGTCTATTTTTATGTCTATATATATATTTATATAAAAGCATTTTTATACTTTCATAGTGTTTTGATCCCAGTTTGAGGGGGTTAACTATTTACCCATAGCTGGGACCCTAACAGGTGCTACCACTCTGGGTCAGGGTGGACCTGGGAACAACAGCAATTAAGAGGTTATTCCATGCTCCTCACAACCTCCCAATCAGAGGCCTTGCTGCCGGATGTAGTTTACCGTCATGCCCAGGACCAGACAGTAAATGAAGAAAATGAATATTTCCTAGGAGAGCAAATGTAATTAGATTTTAAATGACACATGGGATAAGAATTTTAATGACAAATGGGATAAGAATTTTAATGACACATGGGATGAGAATTTTAATGACACATGGGATAAGAATTTTAATGACACATGGGAGAAGAATTTAAATGACACATGGGATAAGAATTTAAATAATACATGGGATAAGAATTTTAATGACACATGGAATGAGAATTTTAATGACACATGGGATAAGAATTTTAATGACACATGGGAGAAGAATTTAAATGACCCATGGAATAAGAATTTTAATGACACATGGGATAAGAATTTTAATGACACATGGGAGAAGAATTTAAATGACCCATGGAATAATAATTTTAATGACACATGGGAGAAGAATTTAAATGACACATGGGAGAAGAATTTAAATGACACATGGGATAAGAATTTTAATGACACATGGAATGAGAATTTTAATGACACATGGGATAAGAATTTTAATGACACATGGAATGAGAATTTTAATGACACATGGGATGAGAATTTTAAAATTTGTAAATGAGCAATGTGGTTTAAAATTGACACAGGCAGCAACATAATCATTATCTCAACTGAAACTTACAAAAGTCTGAGAGAAAAATCTATATTAAAACCAGTAAATGGTATCTTCACAAGTCCTGGGAGGAACAGTCCAAATCATTGAAAGAAGAAGCAGAAGAAGGAAAGGACTAATTCTTATTTGGAGATATGTGTAAAGGGAGATAATTTATTGTCTAAAAAACGTTCATAAAAATGAATTTAGTGAAAAGTTTAAGCAAAATATAACAGGAAACCTGTGGAGTTTGAGCTTTGTTTAACGGCATATCAACCTCTGTGGGTTATTTAATGCCGAAAAGGTGGGGTTTTAAGGTATTTTTTAATGTTCGGTTACAGTGAGAAGGTTGATTTAGTCAGATTTTAATGAAAATCTTTTGTTTTTATTCTTCTTTATTTTAGAAAACTGAAAATGTTTTCTGGTTTTGTATTAAAAAATGTTTTGCTGAGAATATGTTTTTTTTCCTTCAAAAAAATGTGTTATGGTAAAAAAAATTTTCTTCAAAAATGTATTATTGGTAATATTTTTCTTTCAAAAATGTATATTTTTCTATAAAAGTCTATTTTTATACTTTTATAGTGTTTTGACCCCAGTTTGGAGGTTAACTATTTGCCCATAGCTGGGACCCCAACAGGTGCTACCACTCTGGGTCAGGGTGGATCTGGGAAAAAAAGCAATTAAGAGGTAGTTCCATGCTCCTCACAACCTCCCAACTAATATGCTCACAGATCTTTGCAGTTTATGAAAAATTACAAGAGCAAAATTTAAATTCAAATACCTTCTCTGCTTAGGATCTCCAAGTGTTGTATTAGGCTCACAAAACAAATTACCCCACCACACCCCACTAATATAAAGGAATATTTAATCATTAGAACCAATCTTAAAAAGGCTTACAGCCTATCATGTTGAATACACCAGTTCTTGTTCGATCACCAAAGTTAAGCAACGTTGAGCCTGGACAGTACTTAGATGAGTGACCGCTTGGGAATACCAGGTGCTGTAAGTGTTTAGATGTGTGTTGTGGTGCAGTGGATATCGGCTTGGAAAGAGAAATCGGTGAGCCGAGTTCAAATTTCAGTTGAATATCCTGCATTCACTTAAGCACTGGTACCCTTGGGAAAGGTATTAATTCGTCCCTTCCCTCCAGTTATGGGTTAAATAACAAGGGTAAGACTTGGGGACTCTGCCCTTAAAAAACAAAAACAAATCCCAATGAATCTTGAAACTTGAAAAGAAAAAAGTATTACTAGACACAAAAACTTATATAAAACAACAATAAGTTGTTGAAAAAAAAGGTATTACCAGCAATAAATAAATAAAGTTTAGTTGGCAATAAATGACCCGCTGAGGTTGATTTGCCATAAAAACAAAACAACCAACCAACCAACAATCTTAAAAAATACCACTAAAGCAAAAGCATCACCTGCCACCATCATGCATCCACCCTGACTGTTTAAAAGGGCCTGTTGGTGACATCGAAGACCATAGGCAGGCAATCACTGGGTTCACCTGTGGATTACCAAACAAGAAAAATAGGAGCCATGAAGAAACTGTTAATAACAATTACAAAAGACTATTTAATTTTTTTAGATGCATTCGGAAATATAACTCGTTGCATTTATTCGTTATTTATATCTGAAAAATATTCTTAGGGACAATAAATATTCTCGATTTGAAACCATCTTTTCATTTACCATCTTTTATTTTGTTAAATATTTAAAAACTGACAATGGTTATAGTGATGGTAAGATAAACTATGTCCTTATTTGAAAATATTTAGCCTTCATTGACCTCACCACCAATGCTATTTTCAGTTTAAATTTTGTTATATCATGGGAACAATATGAACAACAAGGTAAATTCCAAGTGCAAAGAGTTAAAACAACGTGTAAAGCATAAACAAATAACAGAGTTCATTGTACGGAAAAGCACAATTAACAGAGAGTTCAATAAAACGGTAAGTCAAGATGGAATGGGAATGAAAGTCAAATCATCTCGAACTTCCTTATTTCTTAATCACGTCGACGAATCAACTGTCGGGGGTGATAGGATGTTCCATTATAACAGATACATTCAAACTAATTTTCTGTGTCATTGTTTTGTTTTTATTTATATCACTTTCTTTGGCTGTTTCCTTTAGTCTTTTTCACATGTCAGTTTTATTTTGGTAAGTGGAACTGTGGAACTGTAGAAATTGGTGCAGAAGCAGTCCCAAAATGAAATGTAGACAATGAACATCTAACAACACTAGAAAATAAGTCTATTAAAGGATAACATAGCAATGTTCAGGACAGCTAGTCAGCAGATCAAGCATAGGTATCAATAGCATATAAATACAATAGTGAAATTAAGTATTGCCATATCGGAAACATCTGACATTTATTGGCAGAAGAGTTAGCATATATTTAGGTAAACATAGTTTATTGTACGGGAGAGTACAATTAACAGAGAGTTCAATAAAATGATAAGTCAAGATTGAATGGGAGTAGAAGTCGAATAGTCTTGTACTTCCTTACTTCTTAATCTCTTTGGTGAATCAACTGTCGGGGGTGATAAGATGTTCCATTATAAAAAAATTATAGAATGTTTCTATTAAAACTATTTTTCAAGAAAATATCTGACTCAAGTCCACTAATTGTTATCACTGTTTCTAATACTGATGGGGTTTTCTTCCAACCTTTTGTTTAAAGTTGTGTGGAACATCAACATCTTCATTGTGTTACGTTCTCTTAGAGTTACATGTGATATCCATTTTAGTTATTGCTATTGTTGAAAGTCCTCAAGTGATGTGGTTTCTCTTGTTTGAAACAGTTCTTTGTTTGTGAGTCTGTATCACTAAACCATAAAGTTTAAAGAAAGCCGGTCCTTTCCAAGAACTACGGATTTACTCAGCATTGTGTGGGCAATGTCCATTTTCTTTGTTTAGACGCACTACACAGTTGTTTCTTGTTTGAGAGATTGGTATATGCCATAAAATGGTATTAGTTATTTTTTTTATTTTTTAATTATATCACCTCGAGCAAGGCGGTAATGCCACTGATGTGCAGGGGGCTACGTAATAGTGAAAAGATTGGAAAAGAGAAAGCCGGAAACTACATCCTAAACAGGGAACAAGGGATGAGCCTCTTCACCTGTTCAATAGACGTGGGTGGAGTGTGAACCGGGCGATAGATAGATATATCTACTCCAATTGAAAAAAAAAAAGAAACCAAAGTGAGAAGATTGGAAAAGTGAAAAGCCGGAAACCACATCCTAAACAGGGAACAAGGGATGAGCCTCTTAACCTGTTCAATAGACGTGGGTGGAGTGTGAACCGGGCAATAGATAAATTTATCTACTCCAATTGTTCACAAAAGAGACAGTTCAACAAGCAAATTACAAACTGGAGATAGCAAAATCAAACAAATGAAACAATTTAGATTTTTTTTTTAATCATATCACCCCGAGCAAGGTGGTAATGCCACTGATGTGCAGGGGGCTACATAAGAGTGAAAAGATTGGAAAAGAGAAAACTGGAAACCACATCCTAAACAGGGAACAAGGGATGAGCCTCTTCACCTGTTCAATAGACGTGATATCTGGGAAGTGCATTAACAGAGAACAGAAAGTGCGACATGGAAATCCAAAGGTACTTTTGGGATAGCAAAAGACACCTTCCAAAAACTTAATAGTATTTAGAAACTAGAATTTCATTAGTGTTGTACCGTGAAATGAAGAGATACACAGAGAAATGTAGATAAACTATTTTATTAACTGAGTGGTACAACCAAGGTATATACAATATTTACAGTCTCTCGCAGTAGTAGGTGTTACTTCCCAAAGTCCGTGATAATGACAACAACCGCTGTGCTAAGTTCACATTGTTTTTATACGTCCAGGTGACCAGATGTCATATATTGTAATTAAAACAATTCAGCAGTTTTATACATTTTGTTAGTCACTTATTTTATATATGCTATGTCCTATTATTCTAATACATAATATCAGTTTTCAAAATATGCTATTAAAATATCAATATTGATTACTTCCCTTTATTTCTAAACTGTGATCTAAATGCTTTGGTACTTACCACTTTCAGGGAAGAAACTGGCTTTATTTGAATAACTATACAAATGTGGAAGTCAGAAAGTCTTATTAATTGATGACAATGCTCATCAACATAAATTTGGCAATCCTAAAAATGATAATTGAGTAAGGATTGAAAATTCTTCTTCACAGTGATTATTCAACAGTCTTGAAGACGTTGAATTTCCACTTGTTTTGATCAGTCCAGCATTCTTCATCTGAAATATTTCTTTGACGTTTACTAGTCCATTGACAGATTCATTTTATCAAAACTAAAGTTGTTTTATTTACATTTGAACTAATATCCTCATCACTGTAGTTATTATCACAATGTTTTAGCAGTTGTGTTCTCTGGCCTTTTCAGGAGTCAGTTGATCTGGATAAACTTCAGAGTATTTCATATTGAACCCTTTATTTAATCTATAGGTGTAGATTGTTCTTGTTTTGCTGTACATGTTTAGGGATATCTTTTTTTGCTCCTTCGTTAATACTGCTGTTACTGCTCATTTTGTTTTGCATGAAACAATAGTCTAGTGGATTAAACATTGCTTTGTAAATTTGGTGTCAGTAATTTTGAGTTCAACCCCTGGTGTAATATAGCAATCTGGCCCCACCCGAGGAAGGTTGATGCAATCGATGGTGTTTCCCGTCGGTGAAGGGGTCGGCGAACGACAAGACAGGTGTTTGAAAAATACATCCTGTCGGGGCCTGGAGCGGATGTCGCAGGGTTATGAGTCGGGCTCGTTTGACCTTATTTCCGACAGCGGTGGAAATGACTACGGAGGCAAACAGAACAGGTGTCTCTTGGAATTACGTGGGCGTTGCGTGGGCGAGGCAAAACCGGAAGGAAAAGTCCCGGTTCTAGAAGACTATAAAAAGACCTCGACACACGGATTCGCTAGCAGAGAACGGCCAGTGGAAGCAGAGAGACACCACAGGCAAGACTACACTCCCGTCGACCCATTCTATGTGCGCTCTCACTCTTCCATTCTCTGTTCCACACGGGTTCGTCGTCAGGAATAAAAATATAACCTTATATTTTTATATATGCGTGTTCTCGTTGTTTGTCGTCGTACGGCGATATATAACACTGGACTCTTGAACTGAATACACTTTTATTTAATCTATGAGGGTAAATTGTCTCTGTATTGGAATATCTTGTTTTGTTCTTATTTAGTATTACTCAGTATTGCTCATCCTGTTTCCAAAAATTCTAAGTTTACATTTCCAGGAATGGAATTTGTGGTGATATCGAGCAAGCGAGGGACCAGATGTTTGCCCTCAGAGGTCCAGATAGCAAATGACCAAAACTGGTCTTTGCACATCTGGGCTCCACGCAGAAGTTCCGGTGGGAAACCAAAAATAAATAAATATCAAATTCCTTTTACGAACCGTTTTTGCGAGCCAACGTGAATTTTGTTTATCGTCCAATGAAAAGCACAGAATTAAATCTGGGTGTGAATTCCCAAATGACTTGTTCAGGGCCCGAAGACAAAATAAAAGGACGACACAAGAAAACAATCAGTGGTTGAGAAAATACGAGCATAATTAACACGTCCCTTGACAAACATTAAGCGATTGTATTATGTTGCCTCTCCTTTCTCTCTCATCTTCATCTTCACTGTTCACTGAGCCACTTAATAACTGACCAGTACCCAAAGGACTGAGCAGAGACTTCAAAGACACTCTTAACAAACAAACGCACACACATACATAAGCACAAACTCTTTTCAGCAATTACTGCTATGAACATTTTTAGCGACCTTTGTATTAACCAAAAGACATTACTTTTATTTGTAAAAAACATTAACTGATATATATATATATATATATATATATATATATAAATGTTGTTTCTATACACAATTTGATTTTCTTGTTTTATACCCCTCTTATGTGCGTTGTCATACAGTGGATATCGGCTCGGAACGAGAAGCTGGGGAGCTGAGTTCGAATTCCAGTTGAATTCATTGTATTCACTTACGTGCAAATACCCATGGGAAAGGTATTAATCTGTCTCTTCCTTCCAGTTATGGGTTAAATAGCAGGACAGATTGGGTTCTATAGCCTTAAAAGCAATGGCTACCTACTGCGGGATAATCTTCTACCCAGTCAGTCATGTCTCGAAAGAGACATGATCGCCCAAGCGTGTATCACATATGGCACTTAACTGACTGACTGACCCCTCTTATAGTGGGCTATCTACTAACAAGACCAAATTCAGTTAATCTGTTTCAACATGCAAATACACTTCACTATAATGAATAACCCACTATAAATTCACAATTACTATATCACCAAATTCAAAAGCTAATAGTTTCTTCCACTAGTCTATTGTCTCCGATGTGACAATCCTGAATCTAGAACTTGACACTTTAAACATAGTGTTCTTTTATGCTGCTTTCTGCCGGCAGTTGCTACATCTGACTGGATTCACCACAGCTTCTCTTTTATTACTACTGCTGCTATCATTTCTC
Source organism: Ascarosepion bandense (assembly GCA_037127315.1). NCBI lineage: Eukaryota > Metazoa > Mollusca > Cephalopoda > Sepiida > Sepiidae > Ascarosepion > Ascarosepion bandense. Next base: position 212,052 of record JBBBDQ010000944.1, on the reverse strand, counting down.
TTTCCTTAACCTTTAGCACCCTACATGATTAATATTACTTCCCTTTCAAATGCATTATTTTTCAATGCCTTTAAATTGCAGTATCCTTATTGTTAATTTATCTCAAAGCTGTTTTCTGTTGTCATAGAAGGATATGACAACATAACAAGGCCAACTGGAAAATGTAAAACAGGAGATGAGTAGGTTAAATGTTAATATTCTGGATGTATGTGAAACTAGGTGGCCAAACAATGGAGATTTTGTCAGTGACAACCACAGGATTATATATGCAGGCAGAGAGAAAAATGAGAAAGGAGTGGGAGTGATACTAGATCAAGACATGAAGAAATGCATTCTAGGATACTTTCAGTTATCTGAAAGAATTTTTGTAGTTAAATTGAAAGGAAAGTCTTTCCACATATCTATTTGTTGTGACCTGTTAGGGCCAGGAAGCAAGACACGAAAAGAAGAAGATAAATTGAACTGGTGTATTGGAATAACAGAACATATATACAAAGTAAGAGTGTTATTAGTCAGCAGATAGATGTGTCCATCTGAACTGTCAAGTTTCATTGCGTCTTGACTGCTTCCTTTAAGAAGTCTCGCAGGTTAGTATTTATGAAGGAGGAAGAGTTCATTCCAATGTTGATAGGGCACCATAACACTATTAGAATTGTGTATGCACCAACAACACAAAGTATGGAAGAAGAAATCAAATCTTTCTACTACAACACGAAGGCTCAGTGTAAATCACAAGAAATTATAATTAATACGAGAGACTTAAAGGCCAAAGTAGGTAGGGAGAAGAAAGGAGAAATAGCTAGCAAATTCCGACTAGGAACCTGTAATGAACACGGAGAAAAATAGGTCCAATGGTTAATGGCAAATGACCAGGTAACACCTGTTTCCAAGAACATCCAAGACAATTATGGACATGGTGAAGCCCAGGAGGAGAAGCTAAAAACTAAATCAACTACATAAATATCAATAAGAGATTCAGGAATGCAGTTGTTCACTGCTTAACCTATCCATGTGCCAACTATGAAAGTGACCACTTCCCTGTTATATGTAAATGTTATGGGCAAACACACCTATTCCTCAAATAATGGACTCCCCCTCCTATATTAATAAGAGTTAACAAGAAATTAACAGAAGTTCTTAGGAGTTCTAGAGAGTTCTTTAGAGTGCTATTAGAGTTTAGTAGAACTACTAGTTCCAGTTTGAGCATCGTTAGACTAAGGCAGTTGATATTAGTTGGCAGTTAGCTGAATACTAAAGAGTCAGCTTTCAGTGGAAGATTACCAAGTTTGTAACATTTTGGGAATGTTAAGTCGATTAGCAACCAACATAGCATGATTATAGCCTTCAGTGCGAAAACTACTCCACAACACTAAACTAACAATGAAACCATGGAAACTTAAGAAGACTAACACAGCACTCAAACTGCAATACAACAGATTCCTAAATGACCCAAACCTGAAGTAAAAATAAAGAGATAGTGTGAAAAGAAGATACAGGGTGTCTATAAAGTCCGTGGCCACTTTAAAAAATTTATAACTTTATTTGTATTTGTGATAGAAATAATCTGTAAAAAATGTTATAAAGTTTAATGTACCTAGTTTTAAGTATAGTTATTGTTGTGGGGTTTCCCCCTTTTGTATATGACAATGGACTCGACTAAGTGTATATATAATCCTGCCAAAGAGAGAACAGGTGGAAGATCTGGAATCTCAGTTGTGGTTGCAGTTTACAGTGGAGAGTAATCGTAGAGATCCGTTACAGTTATCGAAGAGTTCCGACAGATACCAAAGTTAACCAGAGACCAGACTAGCACTGAGCTCTGCTTAGCTAGAATAAGTTACATTTAAATTAACATACTATTTAACTTCAAGATTTGTATATATTTATTTCTACTAATAGTATTCCTGAATTGACTAACCCATGTTCCAGTTTGTATATTACGTTCATTATAACCAACCTTCTATTTCCATACTGGTTTTTGTTGTTCATAATTTTGTTTATTATTTTCCTCCTCTGGAATCCACAACAAATTGGTGACAAAGATTTCGAACACGAGTCGCCACAATAAATCAGTGACGAAGACTCAAGCTCACGTATACTCCAAGTTGCACAACAAATTGGCGACAAAGATTTTGAACACAAGTCACCATAACAGTTATTGAATAATTTTTTACCACAAAATTTGCAACAATTTTTAGATAAGTAAAAAAGTACTTTCTTTTTTTCAGAATCAATTTGATCCATGGCTTCAACTGACATGTGAAAGCAATTGTGTATACAACCACACCTAATTCATTAGAAGATTTGAAAGCTAAAATAACTAATGTGATTTCAGGCATTACTGTAAATCAGTTGGCAAATGTTTTCTGTGAACTGCAAAATCATATTACCCTTTGTATTGCTACTGATGGAGGACATATGGAAACTTAAATAAATTTCAATAAAACCTTAAAAAGATAGATTTAATTTTTTCTAATCCTTTTTACAAATTATTTCTATTGCAAACACAAATAAAGTTATAATTTTTTTAAAGTGCACGCAAACTTTATGGATGCCCTGTATGAGGGGAAAAAATGAAAACTGAAATTTGAAATGGGACACACTAGGAAAAGCTTTACCGAAATAGGCAAACATCTCAAAAAGAAATTAGATGAAAGAAGGAAAAATGAATTAATCACAAATGAAATTTTCAATATGATGCAACGGAGACAGAAAACAATGCCAAGACAGGGAACAGAATACAGGAAACTACACAATGAAATAAAAAACAAATGTAGACAGGCTAAACAAGAATGGCTTGACAGAAAGTGTGCAGAAATAAAGAGAATAATAATTCACTAAAGAAGATAGACATAAAAATAAGAGAACTAATAGGACAAAAAAACATCCTCATCAACAGGATGTATAAAATCCAAGATGGAATGCTCATATTAGAGAAAAAAAAATACTTCATCAATGGAACAAATATATCAAAGATCTCTTCCACGACAAAAGAGAACAACTGGCGATACACAGAAATACCAGGCTTACGGCCATATCATGTTGAAAACACCGGTTCTCGCTTGATCACCAAAGTTAAGCAATGTTGAGCCTGGTCAGTACTTAGATGGGTGACCACTTGGAATACCAGGTGCTGTAAGCGTTTAGTGACGGATGTGCATTGTGGTGCAGTGGATATCGGCTTGGAAAGAGAAATCGGTGAGCCGAGTTCGAATTCCATTTGAATACCCTGCATTCACTTAAGCACTGGTACCCTTGGGAAAGGTATTAATCCATCCCTTCCCTCCAGTTATGGGTTAAATAACAGGGTAGGACTTGGGGACCCTGCTCTTAAAAACAAATCCCAATGAATCTTGATACTCGAAAGAAAAAGTATTACTAGACACAAAACTTATATTAAAACAACAATAAATTGTTGAAAGAAAAAAGGTTTTACCAGCAATAAATAAATAAAATTTAGTTGGCAATAAATGACCTGCTGAGGATGATATGCCATAAAAACAAAACAACCAACAACCAACAGAAATACCAACAGGATGGAAATATTAAAAACCAAATTAGGAGCTCTACTGGTCAAATTGAAAAGAAACAAAATGGCTGAGCCAGACTGAATTGTAATAAAGATGCTAGCTGCAATAAAACATTTCAACATAGACAAGGTTAAAGAATAATAAATGAAATCTACAATGGTGCTGATATACTCGAAGACCTAAGCAGATCTATTTTCATAGCACCGCCTCAGACACAAGGTGCAAATTTCATCAAACAATCAGCCTAATGAATCATATAACAAAACTGATAATCCAAATCCTAGTAAATATAGTGTGCAGCAGAATCAGGCCAGAGATAGGACAAGAATGGTGCAAGTTTGTCAAAGACACTGAAACAAGAAACACAGTATTTATGCTTAGAATGTTATCAGAGACAGAAATATAAATGTAGGACGTTCACCTGTTTTATAGAACTACACACAAGCATTTGGCAAAGTATCTGTCATAGTTGCCCAATAAACCATAACATATTCGAGAAAGACATTAGAATAATCAAGAGTCTAAACTGGCAGCAAATAGTCTGCTTACAGACAAGAAATAAGTTCAGCAGATATACAAAAATAGAAAGCATTGTAAAACAAGGATGTGTCTTCTTAATAGATTTATTCAACCTATACAGAGAAGCAATTCTGAGAGAATGAGAAATCTTGCCAGGATTCATCATTTGTGGCCACAATCTTAACAATATAAGATACTAGCAGTATAGCCCAGTGTTGCTCAGGTGTAATGAAAGCTTTAAAACTAATCCATGGTCCTGGAGCTCAAACTCTTTGGACGTTGGCATGAAAGACTAAAAAGTAATAGTTGTTTCCAGTTAAAACAAAACTGTAGACTGAAAGAAAAATGAATGGATGTAAGTCAAATTTTGATTTCCTGGTATCGATATCAAATAAGTTTTTTTCGTCGTAAACTGAATTTTTGAAAGCTAAATAAGTCCTCTGAGTAAATGGTATCATGGCTGAGACTAAGAACTACAATTATACCTACTTAGAGCCAAACCTGAAGCAAAAACTAAAATAAAAGGGCTGAAAAAAATACAGACATAAAAGCAGATAAGCAGACATGCACACAAACATCTTGCCTTTTATATATATATATATATTATCAATTTTCTGCACTATTGTATGAACTTCAACCTTGAAACTTCTGAATATCGTTTCTTATGTCTTTGTCTGAGTGTATCAAATGTGATTAAAATCGAACCACTCCTTCTATAACCCGATTTTTCCGATTATCGATTTTCAATATTTATCGGGGGTACCTTGGCACAAAACCTAGCTAAGAACACGCGCAGATGCTTATAGTACAACTGTGCAAATTTTCAAGAAAATCGGTTCAGCCGTTTCGGAGTCTATAGGTAACGGACACACACACACACACACACACACACACACACACACAGTGACAAAGATCCATTTATAAATAAGTTTAGATACTGTGCTCATAGCAAATATGTAAAGAAAACTACAGAATGTAGCAAAGGAAAGTGAAAAGAACGAACTAAACATAAACAACAAGAAAAGTAAATGAATGCTCATCACCAAAAAGGAGGAGCCCAAAATGCAAATTACAGGTTGGAGGTGCTAAAATCAAGCAGGTACAGAAAATTAAATATCTGGGAAGTGTTTTAACAGAGGCTTGAAGGTGTGACACAGAGATTCAAATATGCATTGCGGTGCCTAAAGATGCATGCCAAAAGCTAAGCAGAGTATTAAGAGACAGGAAAATTTTGTTGGAAATAGATAAAAAGATTACTGAACTGTTATGGAATATCTGTCCTTCTGTATGGCGATAAATACTGGACAATCTCCTCAAAGATGAAGAGACTCAAAGCAACAATAATGTGGTTCTACAGCTTCCACTGACACTTCTATGTTGCAACTTTGTCCTGTTCACGAGGTAGCTACTGGCACAGAAGTTTTCCTTTGCTCATTTCCCTGCACTCGTTTCAGAATCACATATGTTGTCTTGAAAGCCTGTCAGGAAAGCTAGTTTCACCATTTGATCCAGTCCTCTCCCTAGATATCCTGCCAGACCCACCAACATTTTTATATTATTGGTATAGACGTCCACTAAATCCTCAGTTCATTTCACACTTGAACTTTTCATAAACTTCAAAAAACCTTTCAGTTAATGCTTTCTTTAGTTTGCTCTTTATTATGTCCTCGCCTAACTGGTCCTCATCACTCATTTTAAGGTAAAGGGTAAGCGCATCTCCCTGCAGAAAAAGTGGATGGTAACTAGCAAGGTCTGGCACTTTTTGAAGCTTGGTGACCAATTTCACTTTTTTATCCCTGCAATTACATTACTGTCAGGCTTATGGCCATATTACGTTAAATACACCGGTTCTCACTCGATCACCGAAGTTAAGCAACATTGAGCCTGGTCAGTACTTAGATGGGTGACTGCTTGGGAATACCGGATGATGTAAGCGTTTAGTGACGGATGTGCGTTGTGGTGCAGTGGATATCAGCTCGGAAAGAGAAATCGGTGAGCCAAGTTCAAATTCTGGTTGAATACTATGCATTCACTTGAGCACTGGTATCCTTGGGAAAGGTATTATTCCGTCTCTTCCCTCCAGTTACGGGTTAAATAACAGGGTAGGACTTGGGGACCCTGTCCTTAAAAACAAACCCAACGAATCTTGATACTTGAAAAGAAAAAGTATTTCTCGACTCAAAATTTGATATAAAAACAACAACAATAAATTGTTGAAAGAAAAAGGTATTACCAGCAATAAAATAAATAAAATTTAGTTGGCAATAAATGATCTGCCGAGGTTGATATGCCATAAAACAAAACAACCAACATTTCTGTCTCTGCTAAACAGTGATATCACATTTCTAGCCATTCCAAACTCCATGTTGCTGAAATAGCTTGTAGTTAAAAAAAAACTCTCCCAGGATCTCTGTTGTTCTTCCTTACTCTTAAATCTCCTTCTTCTTTCACAACCTTTTGAAATGAACAAAAACAAAAGTTGCCAACTTGTATTTTCAGTCACGCTTTATTGCTTTTCTTTCTTCCTCTAATTCTTCTTTCGTTCTGCAATATTTTTCCATAAAAATCACCACCTGTCACCACTTTTTTGCCTCCTCCATGAGATAAGCAATATTCCATTTTCCCTTCTTCATTCAAACTACAGTATCCGTTCCCCCTGTGAATATCTCTCATAAAATATAAGGAAACAAAAAGGAAAACTGTTTAGTGTCATTGTGGAAATCATGAGAAATGTGTGCAAAATATTGAATATAATGTTGGAATTCAACATATAAGTGTTTAAACTTATCAGAATACATGGAAATAAAATATGAATATGTCGACTGAAATATTAGATTGGCCATTAAGAATAGAGGAGAATTTGTTTGCGATCATTTGATGCCTAATATTAATCGGCATTGGTAATGGCCTTGAATGCTTTGCCAAAAATCGGTAAGAAGCTGATAGGGCAATAATTAGAGCGGTCCTAGGGTTCTCCAGTATTCTTAAATATATGAACCAGAGAGGAGGACTTCCTGCAGGCAGGAAAGCAAGAAGCAGAGCAGCAGTAGTCATGGAGTTTGGAGAGGACAGAGTTTAACATTAAAAATAAATTAAGATATCTTTTTATTGAATTTATTTATTTATTCTTTTTAATCATTTCACACCAAGCAAGGCAGTATCACCACTGATGTGCAGGGGTCTACATAAGAGAGTTAAGGTTTTAGGCAAGAGGAGAGTGAAGACAAAGACGAACCAGCTATGGGGGTGAAAGAGAAAAGGCAAGAGAAGGATATGAACACAGGAGTGAAGACAGTTATGATGGTAGAGAGAAAGGAAAACCACAAGATACATGGGGTGATGTGGAAAGAGCTGGAGTTAAATGGATAAGAGATGGGAATTGATTTTGCTTTTAAATTCCTGGAGGTTGTAGCCATCAGGAAAGCAAGTATATAGAAGGGAGTTCCACAGGCGAGACATGCGAGAAAAGAAGCTGTTGGAGTAGAATTGTTGACTGCATTTGGTTGATCTAACTGTAAAAGAGTGATACCTTGTTGCCAGTCTGGTTGCCCAAGTAAATTCTTGTGGAGGGGGCACCAGAAATCCAAGTTCGTCAGAGCAGAAGCCATGAAAATATTTATAAAAGAGACAGAGGGAAGCCACATCTTGCCGATGAGAATGTTGTTGGAGTTGTGCTGCCAGGTTGGAACCAATCACATTACAGATTCTCCTTTGGAGCCTGTTGAGAATACTGAAGTGAACAGCAGGGGTGCCTGACAAGATATGACAACAGTATTCCATGCATGGTCGGATGGAATATCCATCAACCATCCGACCATGCATGATTTGTTGACCTCATTAATGGAAAGGATATGTTTGATTAGCATCAGGAATGACTTTGATATTAAGTTGGAGAATTGGTTGATGAGCAGCAAAAATGATTTTGATATTTAATTGCAGAATTTGTGTGTTTTATTCGTAAATCACCGTGCTCCTCTACATTCAGTTTGTTTCTTTGCTTTGTTGGGCTAAAACAAGCTTCAAGTATGCATGAACTTGGGAATGTCAGTAAAAATGGCTTAACCACTGCAGTAAGCTTGGGGTATTTAGTAGCAGTATAGCGGGTTATCCATTCTTTTCCAGTTTATAGTTGGAGTCTGTCCTAGTGAAGGGTAGTTGTGTATTGTTGAAGATTGACGGAATTTGGCCTTGTTATAGATAGCCCACTAAAAGTCATAAGAAGATTATAATTCAAGAAAAGCAATTTGAGTTGAAAAATAACATTTTATATATGCACATATCAATTAAGGTTTTTACAATTAAAGTAATACTTGAAGTATAGGTCCAACGGAGGTTAAAATGTTCATGGCAATAAAATGCTGAAAAGAGAATTAATACTTAGGAATGTGGGAGTGTCGTGAGTAAGGAATGTCTTTGATGTATTCGCTCCTTAGGTCAGTAAGTAGTTTTGAGATAGGGAAGAAGGTAAAGAGGTAAGTGAGGCAAACATAGTAAGCCACTTGACTTTGGTCAAGGGGGCTACTAATTACACTCCTCTCACTCTAGTCAGTGTGAGTCGGCCTAGAAAGAACTAGAGTCAAGTGGTTAAGAGATGAGTATTGACATTGCATTTAAATTCCTGGAGGTTGTAGCCATCAGGAAAGCAAGAAAATGAGTATAACCAATCTTTTCTCCCAAAATTAATAAATAAACAGATTTTTACTGTGTTCATTCAGATGTTTTCTTTGTCTTTTTTTTTTCCTTTCTCTCTTTCTTTTTTTCTTCATGAATTTTTTAGTTTGATTTCTGATGAAAACATTTTTCCTTGCCCAGATTTTCACTATGATTGCACGGATCAGCTCGGACCTGTGCCCGGTGTGCTCGGTAGTCAGATACAACCATGTATATATATATATATATATATATATATATATATAGAATTCGTTTTCCTCCAGCTATAGCAGGACAGATTGGGTTCTGTAGCCTTGGTTGGCAACCAGTCTACTGCAGAAAGTAATGGCAACCTACTGCAGGAAATTCTTCTGCTCAATCAGTTATGTCTCTATTGAGATATGATCGCCCAATTATGTATTACGTATGGCACTTAACTGACTGATCTTAAAATATTTTTCATTGAATAATACAGATATATTCATGATATATTGTGTTTACTGACTTTCAGTTGTCTAATTAGTTTCTTGATGTTGAGATGAAATTCAGCAAGGAAGGTGCCATAGTTTTTTTTCTCCCAAGTACTTTTGATCTTTTCTAAGATCATCTTCAGGGGTAAATTACGATGGCAAATTTATTGTAACTGTGATAAAATCTGTATTTTGTTGTGATGGTGATTTTTAAAAACACTTGTAAACACTCTCTGTTATAGTCAATTTAGAATTTAAAATTTATCCGTAACAAGTATTTCAACCAAACAGAAATTGGCAGAAAAGTTAACTGGCATTAAATAATGTTATATGCTTTTTAATATGTTGTTGCTATATTCATAGTAAAATTTTCTTGAGTGTTGGTTGTTTGATTTTGATATAGAGTGCATCAAGAATTTCAAGTTTTGTTTATTATTTTCATGGTGTAGCATACTGGTGTTGTCAACAGCTATTTTATTGACAGGGTGTAATGATTAGCAAGATTGTCATGCTAGAGCCTGTTACAACTGAGTCAGTCAGTGAAGTGCCGTATGTGATACACACTTGAACAATCATGTCTTGAAAGAGACATGACTGACTGGGTAGAAGATTATCCCACAGTAGGTTACCATTACTTTCTGCAGTAGACTGGTTGCCAACCACGGCTATAGAACCCAATCTGTCCTGTTATTTAACCCATAACTGGAGGGAAGAGATGGGTTAATACCTTCCCGATTTCTCGTTCCGAGCTGATATACACTGCACATCCTACAAATGAGTAGTGAGTTTGATCCTCACTGGGCACCCCATACTTTTGGCCTTGTGCCACATATAAGTTCCACTTGGAAAATGAAATTTTCCTGTATTGTGAAGGTGGGGAGAGAGAGAGAGTGAAAGAGAGAGAGAGAGAGAGAGAGAGAGAGAGAGAGGGAGTGAATGTGGTGATAGGAATCAATGCTGCATGGTAACTGTCAGTTTCATGTCTCTATGCAAACTTCAGGACAAATTCCACTATAATTTATTGTTAACAAGGGCAGAATTAACTAAAAGTATCAGTAAAAGTAATCTAGCAGTTTAAGAATTACAACTATATTGAAAAAAATATTTTCATAGTCTGTGTGTGTGTGTGTCCGTTACCTATAGACTCCGAAACGGCTGAACCGATTTTCTTGAAAATTTACACAGTTGTACTATAAGCCTTGTCATGAAGAACTCTGTTGTGATGTTATAGTGAGGGGTGAAGTAATGACTTGTGCGTACATTTTTTAAGTGTGGGAGAGTTGCGTATGGTGGTAAGCCCCACTTTCTCGTCTCTGCCCATCTGGTCCCGGTGGCAAAACAAAATCAGGACAGCCGGAGATGGATGGCGATGCAGTGGATTGCCAGCAGTGTCTCACTGGGGAGACTGTGCCCCAGTTGCGTTCCACAGTTATTTGCTGGGACTGCCTTCATGTCCGTTGAACCTGTTGAGAGACACCCATTAGATCTGGCATGCAAGTCTCCTAGGAAAAGATCCGCTCCGACAACAAGAACAATCAGGTTCTGGTGGATTACAATGTAATAATTTAAACTTATTTATAAATGGAATGTGTCTGTGTGTGTGTGTATGTGTGTGTGCGTATGTGTGTGTGTCCGTTACCTATAGACTCCGAAACGGCTGAACCGATTTTCTTGAAAATTTACACAGTTGTACTATAAGCCTCTGCAAGTGTTCTTAGCTAGGTTTTGTGTCAAGGTACCCCCGATAAATATTGAAAATCAATAATCGAAAAAAATCGGGTTATAGAAGGAGTAGTCCAATTTTAATCAAATTTGATAAACTCATAGACAAACACATAAGAAATGATATTTAGAAGTTTCAAGATTGCAGTTCTTACAATAGTACAGAAAATCGATAATATATATATATAAAAGGCAAGATGTTTGTGTGTGTGTCTGTTTATCTGCCTGTATGTCTGTATTTTTTTCAGCCCTTTAATTTTAGTTTTTGCTTCGGGTTTGGCTCTAAGTAGGTATAATTGTAGTTCTTAATCTCAGCCATGATACCATTTACTCAGAGGACTTATTTAGCTTTCAAAATTCAGTTTACGACGAAAAAAACTTATTTGATATTGATACCAGGAAATCAAAATTTGACTTACATCCATTCATTTTTCTTTCAGTCTACGGTTTTGCTTTAACTGGAAACAACTATTGCTTTTTAGTCTTTCATGCCAACGTCCAAAGAGTCTGAGCTCCAGGACCATGGATTAGTTTTAAAGCTTTCATTACACCCGAGCAATGCCGGACTATACTGCTAGTATTAAATATTTTTATCATCATAATAGCTGAATTAATCATATTTGTATGAAAAAGTTAAAAGTTGAACTTCCAGATATCAAAAAATGAATTCCTTTAATACTTTTAAAACTCAAGCTTTTCATTCAGATTTTGTCAGGAATGTTCGACGAAAGAGACAATATGTCCCATATTCGATATTAAGTGTTTAAACATTGGAAAACAAGAGAATGAAGACTTTGTAACTTATGCAGGCAATGTAAATTCACAATGTGAATTGCATAAATTAGACGACCTTTCAGTTTAATCTTTGTCCAGGGGCATACAGTGACAAAGAACAAAGATATCAGATCAAGGATTCTGACAGTTATATAGCAAGACCCTCAAACTACGCTACAGAAGGTTATTGAGGAATGCCAGGGGCTGATAAATGTAAAAAGAGACAATGCACGGATCGAAGAAAAGAATATTTCTTGAATCCAAGTGATAAAACAACCAAAATTTGCAAAATATAAGCCAAGAACATCCCAGTGTGATGCCTGTGGTGGTAGTGGGGGGACCACATTTTAAGAAAGGACTGTTTTTTTAGGATAAAGTTTGCTTCGAGTGTGGCTATGTCAGTCAAAAGTAAACAGCTTCCACTGTTGTTATAAACAGAAAAGGGAGATGCAAAAATTTAAATCAAAAGTAAATGTTTTATCCAAGAACAAAATTGAAAAGGGTAAAAAACTGAAATACGTAAATACGAAAATAACTGGTTCTACGGTGAAGTTATTGTTAGATAATGGAAGCAACTTTTCTATTGTGAATGAACAAACATGGAGGAAAATAGGTTGTCCATCATTTGTGAGTACCAAAAAAATTGCTAGATGATTGCCATGTTTATGATGTTTCGGCTGTTGTACGCCCCGGCCTTCTTCTGGTGCTTGGAATTTCCAACCGAACCCTTTATTTCGATTACTGGAGTATATTATTCTCATTCCAAGTGCTATGCCACTTCCAGTAGCAATGTAAGTATCTTTCCTTAACTGGAATGAGAATGATATACCCCAGTAATCGAAATAATGGGTTGGGTTCAAAATTTCTAGCACCTGAAGAAGGCCAGAGTGTACAATGGCCGAAACGTCGTAAATATAGTAATAAAGATGAAGACAACATTCCAAACGATGTAAATAATGTCAATTTTCTATGTAAGTATATAATCATTTTATCCAAGAACGAAATTGAAAAGGGTAAAAAAAGAAAATACGTAAATACGAAAATAAATCATCGTACGGTGAAGTTATTGTTCAATACTGGAAGCGACTTTTCTATTGTGAATGAACAAACATGGAGGAAAATAGGTTGTCCATCATTTGCGAGGACCAAAACAATAGCTAGAAGAGTGTCTTGAGGAAAAAAGCCAAACTTCAGTGGCGAATATAACTGCAACGTATCATTTATGGACACGACTTTCAAATCAAAAGTCTATGTTCTTTCATTGCCATTGCCACAAGAAACATGCGTGAGAGAACTGACAACTGCGGGTATATTGTAAAAGGCTTTATTTCCTTTACAGTCCTTGTGCAGCTGTGAAAACTGCAATTAAGACAAAAAATAACATGAGCACATGGAGGAAGAATGTACACAAGGATAGATAATTACAAAATTCGAAAAAATAAGAAAATAAACAATGAAATTTACATAAAACAATTGTAACAAAAAAGGGAACTTATAACAAGGGTTTAAATCAACAGGAATCGTTTGCGTCGCCAAAGCAGTACATTTTTACAAATTAAAAAAGGGTTGAAAAGGCAATAAACATTTAGAAGATCTAAAATTTCATTAACTATAAAATTTGTGTAAGGTTTGCTGAAAATTGAATGGAATAAATTACCTCGTTGGCACCTCGTGTGGTCTATGGCAATTGAGTTACTTCCTAACAGTACTGAAAATGAATGTGCTGCCACTGGAGATAACAAATTTAGGTCTGACCTCTTAGAAGGTTTCAATCCAAAAGACTGTTAAGGGGGTTTCTATTTCTTACGCAGAGACCAAAAAATCCTATATTTTAGAAAAGGTTGCCGTAAAAACAGCTTATTTGTTATATAATTTTTACTTACTTATTCTAACTTTACTGTTTTGTCTCATACTTCTCATTTAAACCCCATTATTGTTTTACGTTATCCTAAAATATAAGGAACTATATTTTCTGGCTACATTTGCCCCAAGGGGTGATAAGGTCGCCGGTTAAGAATACAGGGCTGGCTTCGTCGAGAAAACGAACCTGCTGATTTTTACCTTAAGGTTTGGTAACAAATGGTGCCTGGCGGCAGCTACATTCCAAGTACAACAAATTTATTTCGTACGGATTGGATTGTGCTTTTCAATTTATGGGGATTACCTGTAAATTCATTTTGCGACAAAGTGGACGGGTCAGTAATGGAAAAATCTGAAGAAACTGAAAAATTTATTTCTGATCTGAAAAACAAATTTCCACGCAAGTTTTCTGACGGTCTCGGACAATGCCCGAAAACCGAGGTCAGGTACGAACTTAAAGACAACATTAAGACCAGTATTCAAACCAAAAAGGAATGTACCCTTTTCAGCTTTAGATTCTGTAAATCAAGAACTGGAACGGTTAGAGAAAATGGGTGTAATTTATAAAGTTGACTACTAAGATTGGGCTGCGCCTACAGTGTATGTAAGGAAAAAATGAAGATTCAAGTTTGTGCAAATTTTTCAACCAGATTAAATGACTATCTGAAAGACCACACATACCCGTTATCTTTACCAGAGGATATTTTTTCTAAGCTGAATGTTGGCAAAGTATTTTCTAAATCTATCTGACGCATATCTACAAGTGAAAGTGGATGAACAGTTCTCAAAGTTATTAGCAATTAATACACGCAAGGGACTCTACAAGCTAAATTATCTCCTGTTTGGGTTAAAGGTGGCTTCCAGTTTGTTTCAACAAATAAAAGACACCATGTTAGCGGGTCTAAAATTTACTATAGCGTACCTAGACGACATCCTGCTAAAGAGCAAAAACAACACACCAGACAAAAAACATACCAAAGCAGTTCCAGAAGATTGATGAATATGGCTTCAAGCTAAGTTCAAATAAATGCGAGTTTTTCATGAAGCAGATCATATATTTGGGGCAAATAATTGACTAAAACGGAAGAAGACTGGACCCGGAAAGGGCCGAAGTTATTAAAAATATGCCACCACCAAACAATATCACTAATCTTCAGACATTTTTAGGCTTGGCTAACTATTACAATATCAGGATTCCCAAAATGTATGATCTTAGAGCACCACCAAATTACTTATTGAAAAAGGGTACAAAATGGATTTGATCTGAAGAATGTGAAGATGCTTTTCAGAAAATAAAAAGTTGTCTAGTAACAGATTTATTGTTAACGCATTTTGACCCTAAAAAAGAAATAATTGTAGCATCTGACGCTAGAAACTATGAGATCAGAGCGGTAATTCTTCACAAATTTGAATAGGGAACTAAAAAGCCCATAACCCATGCTTCCAGAACCTGGCTTCCAGCAGAACAAAGTTATAGCCACATCAAGAAAGAAAACTTGGCCATAATTTATGCAGTTAAAAAATTTCACAGGTTCATCCATGGAAAGAAATTTGGACTACAGACGAATCATAGACTTTTGTTAACAATTTTTGGTTTAGAACAAGAAATATATATTTATATACCCACACACACTGCTAACAGGTTACAGTGCTGGCGAATAATCTTGTTAAACTGTGGTGATACTGAGCAAAGCAAGGGACTGAATTTTTGCTCTCAAAGATCCAGAAAGCAAATGACCAAAACTGATCTTTGCGCACTCGGCTCCATGCATATGTTCCGGCAGAAAACCAAAAATTAATAAATATCAAATTCCTTTTCGCGAGCCTATGCGAATTTTATTTATCGTCCAATGGGAAGCCCAGAAGTAAATACAGGTGTGAACTCTCAAATGACCTGCTGGGACCCACAAAGACGAAATAAAAAGCCGACACAGGACGCATCACCAGTTGAGAAAGTACGTCCCTTGACCTCGTCAAGTGATCACACTATGCTCGCCTCCTTTTCTCTCTCATCTTCTTCTTCGCTGTCCCCTGAGTTACTTACTCGATCTACGGAGTGGAGACATCAAAGATATTCGTAACTGACAAACGCTCTCACATACATACGCACAAACTCTCTTTTCAGCATTTACTGCTATAAACATTTTAACGTCCTTTGAACCCATCTTAAAGACATTACTTTATTTGTAAAAAAAAACTCAATTGAATTCTGTGTATATATAAATGTTGTTTCTATACTCAATTTGATTTTCTTGTTTATACCCCCCCCCTATAGTGGACTATCTACTAACGAGGCCAAATTCAGTTAATCTGTTTCAACACACAACTAAGTTTTACTAGAACGGATAACCCACTATAAAACTACAACTTTAAGATGGAATACCTACGCTTGAAAAAACTAAGACATGTCTACGGTTTATCTAGGTTGATTCGAAAATTTGCAGAACCATTGGAACACATGGTGATAGCTTCTTTAAGGGATGAAAAGGAATTGTCAGTACTACTATGCAATACAATTCATGAGTTCCCCGTGACTCTAGAAGATATAAAAAAGCAGCTGAGAAGGACGAATTCATTAAAGAAATGAAGAAACAGGTATGGCTGAAAGAAAAACATGAAAAAAAATCTAAAATATCACCTTTCTCAATCTGCAAGCAAGTGCTATTATTTTATTTTTTTTATTTTTTTAATCATTTCACCCCAAGCAAGGCATTCCACTGCCACTATTGTGCTTGGGGCTACATAGGGGAAGGTAAATAGGAAGAGTGGTTAGATATAGGAAATGTCAGAAGGGGGGGGGGTGATAGATAGTTGGGTGGGTGGGAAGAGTGTTTGAAAGAATGGAAGTTAGTTTGTTAGGAGGTGTCTATTGACCTTACATTTAAACTCCTGGAGATTGTAGCCGCCGGGGAAGCAGTCATGTGGAAGGGAATTCCACAGTTGGGAAGTGTGAGAAAAGAAACTGTTGGAGTAGAAGTTGCGGTTGCATTTTATCAGTTTCACTGTAAAAGGGTGGGACCTAGTTGCTAATCTAGTATCTCATGCAAATTCGAACCTAGAGGGCACCAGTGATCTAAGTTCATCGGAGCAGAAGCCGTGAAAGTATTTATAGAAGAGACACAGGGAAGCCACGTCGCGCCAGTGAGAGAGAGACTGCAGGCGGTCTGCTAAATCGGTATCGATCACATTATAGACCCTCCACTGTACCTTGTCTAGAAGCCCAAGGAGAATAGCAGGGGCACTGACCAGATATGGCAACAGTATTCAATGCACGGTCGGATGGTAGATTTATAAATGTGCAGGATAGATTCAGACGGAAAAAACCTCCTTGCACTGCACAGAGAACCGACTTTCATAGCAGCGGATTTAGCAATGGATTCGATAGAGTCATTCCACTTGAGGTCTGCTGAAAGTGTGAGACCAAGGAGACGTAGTGTTTTACTCTCTGGGAGGCAAGCCTGGTCCATGCTAATATTATATTCAGATAAAGTGGTAATACCATATACACTGCAAAAGAATATCTTGAAGGAATTTCATAAAGGTCATTCGGGCATATCAAGAATGAAACCATTAATGCGTAGCTAATCATATTGGCCTGGGATGGACCAGGAGATTGAAGAAATGGTAAAAGCGTGTAGTGGTTGTCAACTGAAAATGAAATTTCAGCCATGGCCTAAAGTGAATGTCCCATGGACGAAGTTACACATCAACTATGCTGGACCAATAAATGATTACTACTGCCTTATAATCAGGGGCAGTTTCTCCAAGTGGCCGGAAATATTCAAGTGTAGACATTTGACATCCGCAAATACTATAAATGTACTTAACTTTTTAGTCATTTTAGTGTACCAAAAACTTTAGTTAGTGACAATGAGACACAGTTTACCAGCAGAGAATTTTAAAATTTCTGCATATCTTTGTCCATAAACCACATTATGGCCTCTGTTTACCACTCGAGATCAAATGGGCAAGCAAAAAGAATCGTAGACACTTTTAAAAGAACTCTAAGAAAGAAACAAGGCATGAGTACTGATGAAAGGAGTACACAAAATATTTTAGTGGTTTACAGAATTACTCTCAATATGAACATAGATTCAGGTTTATCGCCAGCTGAACTGATGTTCATCATCAGCCGAACTGATGTTCATCGCCAGCCGAACTGATGTTCATGAGAAAAATTCAGTCAGTGTTTGACAGGTTGTTGCCTTGTACAATGAAAAGAGTGATAGAAAAAGAAAACTTTGCAGCCAAATTTTATAAACCAGGAGCCAGAGTTTCTTAAAAAATTATGAAGGTGAAAAAAGCTTCTGGGAAGATAGAATTATCACCAAAAGACTTGATCAAAGGAATACATGATCAAAGGAAGAAGATTTGAATGTAAGAGACATTTAAATCAGTTAAGGCCAATACAGACGAAAGATGTTACGGCTAGTGAAGAATTACCAATGGAGGTAATATATGACGCATTTGAAATACCAGTTCTCATATCTCCAGTAGTCTTGATGGAAGTATCTCCAACCCCACCATTGCTGGAAGTGACAGCTTCCCGAAAATCGATAATGCCTCAAATCTCACCAGCACATAAATTGGTGAGATGTAAAAGTACAAGGAAGAGGTAAAAAGTCAAATAATTATGTTCTGACCCCCAAAAGCAAAATTATTGAACAAAATTTAATGAGAAAATTAGCTCAAGGGAAGGTATTGTAATAGTGTGGTGATACCGAGCAAAAGTGGGGGACCGGATGTTTGCTCTATGAAGGCCAAATGACCAAAAGTTATCTGTGTGCAGGTAGATCTGCACAGATGTTCCGGCTGAAAAATAAAAATTAATCGAATATTAAATTTCCATTTCGCGAGCCTATGCGAATTTTATTTATCAGCCAATGGGAAGCCCAGAATCAAATACAAGTGTGAAATTCCAAACGAGCTGCTTTGATCCAAAAAGTAGATATAAAAAGCGGATACAGACAGACCCCAGCAGGCAGACCCCAAGGAGAAGAGTGTAATCAATATCCCCTTGACCTAAGTCATGTGGCTACTACGCTTGCCTCTTTCCTTCTCCCCTGTCTCAAAACTACTTACTGACCTAAGGAGTGACTACATCAAAGACATTCCTCACTGACATGCTCCCCACATTCCTAAGCATTGATTCTCTTTCAGCATATTATTTGCCATGAACATTTTAACCTCTGTTGGACTTATATTCAAGTATTACTGTTATTGTAAAAACATTAATTGATATGTGTATATGTTATGTCGTGAGTAAGAATAAATAACTCAACAACAGGAATAGGTTAATCGTTGTATTCCATGAAAATAGTATTTACAAGGGTTATTAGTATCCAATACAAGAATAGAGGTTAATAGTCTCAACTGTCGTAAGACGTAGTATGAGCAATGAGTACTTCCGGGTCGTCACCGGAAGTCTACGACTGACCTGTCGATCGGCTGCTCGGCACACTCTCTATGTCGTAGATGCCACCATTACTTTACATAGTAATGGAATAGTCCATTATAGCCGAATAGGCGCGGGCGTCCCAACAGTATATATAAAAATGTTATTTTTCTGCTCAAATTGCCTTTCTTAATTTTATAATCCTTTTATGATTTATAGTGGGCTATCAACCACAAGGCCAAATTCCGTTAACCTACAACTAGAAAAAGAATTGATAAGTAACCCACTATAAACTGGTGACCCCAACGTGATATGAACACGCACAAAGATATTACCACTATAATAGAATGTCCCACACTTCCTATCGTCTATGTGGACTGACTATATTAGTAGCGATATATAGTGAGCACAGGAAATACCTGTGACTTGCTTTGGCAATTATTAGCCTGCCACTAGATTCCCTGTCTTGCCGTCATGTATTTTCTTTACAATCAACCTCTCGTCTTTCATCTACACATACAACAGACAAAAATCATAAATGAAAGTGATTTTACCTTCACAGCTTGTCAATGTTTATTGTTTTAAAAAGTGATGTTTAGAATCACAATAAAACCTAAACATATGATGAAAGTGAGTTTACCTTCACTCCATTGTAATGAATATTCTTTCAAAAAGTGACGTTTAGAATCATAATGAAACCTAAACATGTAATGAAAGTGAATTTACCTTCACAGCTTGTTAATGTTTATTGTTTTAAAATGTGACGTTTAGATTGACAATGTAAACCTAAACATATAATGAAAGCGAATTTATTTTCACTGCCTGTCAATGTTTATTGCTTTAAAATGTAATGATTTGAATCATAATGAAATCCGAACATAAAATGAAAATGAATTTACCTTGTAGGGATAAGAAATTAAAAACTAAAAGCATTGTGGAATAACCCAACTAAGAAAAACTCACAAGTCAGTGTGAAAAGCAAATCCTGAATCCTGATTGGATTAAAAACAGAAAATTCATAATGACGTTATTTCACATCTTAAAGCGAAAATGCTTGCTGGAGCCTGTCACATGACCAGATTTAATTACTTAAGGACATTCTGTGACCGGTTAAGGGAGTCAGATGAGAGCCATGAGACGAAATAACTAAAATGTAACTTCAACTTCAAATCGACCTGGAGATAAGGTCAGGTCGCACCTTGTTCTCTTTCTCTCTCATCTTCTTTTTCTTCATTGTTCATCAATCCACTTGACTTGGCAGTGCCCAAAAGACTTCAAAGACACTCCTAACAAACAAACGCACACATATACATACATATGTACGCATATACTCTTTCAACAATTACTACTACGAACATTTTCTACAAGTCTTGATACCCATAACTTTATCATTGAACATGAACTCTGCCCTTAACTTCTTAATAATGTTTCTAATTGCACATTAACTTCTACAACTAGTGTTATTCATTTTTTTTTTAATAAACTTCTATTTTAACATTCAAAATGTATATTTTATTCTTACACTATTCCACACAATTCCACATATTCCAACCTGCCGACAACCGACCTTCTGATAAGTCTGATGATGATAATTCTGCATAAAACTTGTAAGCTGTAGGGAGTTCGGTTAAGTCTGACACAAGGCCGAATTAAAGAAACATTAACCAGCTCCCTACACTACAACCTTCACTGCTTGTCAAAGATTATTGTTTAAAAAGAGATGATTAGAACCATAATAAGACCTAAACATACTGCGAAAGTGAATTTAATTTCATTGCTTGTCAATGTTGATTGTTATGGTTGTTGCCTTGTTAGAGTTTCCGTTTAAATCAGATTACAAGCCCTTGGAATTCTTATTCAGTCTGTGAAAGGAGTTACCAAGAGTAACGTCTGTGACACGATAACTAGGTGTATATTAAGGTGGATTTGTAAAATATGCATTTTATTATAATAGATTAAGAATAGAAAATGCTTAAGAATAGAAAAATAGTTTAAAAACATGTGCTTTGTTTAACAAAAGCACTAAGTGAAAAAGAAAAGGAAAAAAATAAATAAATAAACGCTTTTTCTTTTATAAGTAAATTTTAAATATTTGACTAAGTGATTTGATGTGATAGGTGACCAGGTCAAAAACTGTCTTTACTGTATCTTGACCACACATTAAGAAAATAAAGAAAAGATAATAGAATTTTCCCTTTCTCCAGGCAATAAAAAAAACTGGTGGTAAAGTGTCAGGGCTATAAAAACATCCAACAGCCTTCACAGGAAGCTTTATTAAGATAAAAAGATAAAAAAATCCTGGAAAATATGTTGGGGGCTGAGTGTAGATGGGATGTCTGTGGGATGTTTACACATCAAAGATCAAAGGAATCAAAATTTAAGTACCTTGAAATTTTGGACTTACAGTCACCAATGCTTATCTTTTGTTTTAAGCCGATCGTCTAGTGGACTTCCGATTATTTCAATATAAATACAAGTGATTTTTCTGAGCTGATCAGTTGAGTTCAGCCTGGCGTGTGCTTGAAGTAGCTACGTGTGTCAGGCACACTGAAGAAGGGAAACTCTGTTCATCTGAGTCGGTCAGTTCGGCATTTGATCTCCATTAATTAGAGTTAGAGCTGAGTGTCACATCGCCTGCCCCAACTGAAAAACTAACTCTGAATGAAATAAAGCATCGATTTAACTCATCTAAGTTGTGGAAGTTCATTCCTTCAATAGTTTATCTTGTACCCCCAGCTTGAGACTTCGACTTTTTCAACCAACCCTCGGCAACATCACAGCGTGGAGAACAGCCACCGGAGAAATTGTTCAGACCTCCATCTGGGGTGGTACACATCATCAAAGATTTTAAGGTAGGCCATTAAAATCATGGCATTCGATTTTGACATTATGTATGTTAAAGGAAGCACCATTCTTCATGTGGATGTATTATCAAGAATAAAATTTCAGAATGAAAATGAAAAGGAACGCAAATATTTGCCTGATAGAGTTATACAATGGGTAGAAATGAATGTATTATTCTACAAAACACTCAGCATAGAAACCCAAGAAGACCTGATACTAAGTAAAATACTAAAATGTATAAGAAAGAGTATATGGAGTAACTGCACTATAGTGGAAAGACCTTTCAAGCAATCATGACATGGATTAATGGTAGAAAAAAAGCATTATATGTAATGTAGACGCAATAGTACTTCCCCAAATTTTAAGGAAGAAAATAATTCAGTGTGCATGATGATATACATTATGGCATCAGGGTGACCCAAAGAAGGTTAAAACTGCAAGCTTGGTGGCTGGGATATTCTATAGATATTGAAAAACACATAAGAAGATGCCCCAAATGTACAGAAATTAAGACATTTAAACAAACCAAACTACACACATGACCTAAAGAGGGGGAGCCATAAACAAGGGTCTATATGGACCATGCCCACATTAAAGATATTAGTTTCTTTTTAATCTTAGTAAACTCATTCTCCTGCTGGCCAGGAAGTAATAGAGGTGAGAGATAAGAAAACTGCCAATGTGAAACAAATATGGAGAACAATATTTGCAAGAAATGGTGTATCTTAAGTCCATTGTTACTGACAATACACTGAAATTCTGTGATGAATATTTAATGTTTTGGTTAAAAAAAAACAAAAAACAAGGAGGCAGAGCCAGAAAGAGCAAGGTTCATCTTACAAAAAGGACAGAACACAGACGTACTAGAAAAAAGTGGCAGCCAATATTAGCACACGTTGTTCAATTTAGAACCAAGTTTGAGTCTGAAGGCATAGAAATGCAAAACAAAGAACAAGAGGAGACAGAGGATGGGGAAACCAAAACAAAACAGAACATGGAGAAAAGTGGAAATGAGTTAACATACTTAGAAGAAGAATAACTATCTGATCAGGTGCTTCTGCTATTCATCTCGATGTTCTCGACAAAATCCAACGAAGAATCTGCAATGTAATCAATCCTGACTTAGCAGCACACCTCTAGTCACTTTTTTACTGATTCGATGTGACTTCCCTCTGTCTTTTCTACAAGTATTTTAATGGCTACTGCTCTGGCAAGCATATTTCCCTTGTGCCCCAACCATCTATTTATATCTACTACTACACTGGTATCAAGGTCCCACCCATTTACTCTCATAATAGTTAAATGTAACCATCTCTTCTACTCTAACATTGTCTTTTATTGCACTTCTCATTTATGGAACTCCCTTCCATTTGCTTTTTTCCCTGATAGTTAGAATCTTTAAAAGTTCATGTACAACGTCAATTGCTATCTTCTGTCTCCTTAATTCACATATTTTTCTTATCCTTTCTTTGACATTCCTTGTACCTTGTTTTTTTTTCTTTTCTCTCAATGTAACCCCCTGTGCACTAGTGGTGGTCCTGTCTTGCTTGGCATGAAACAATTATAAAAAAAAAAAGGATTCAGTTTCCAAATCTCCTTAGGTTACCTGGATCAACATGCAGCTGATGAAGGCTGAAGGACATGACTACTGAAACATTAGGATAACAACAACAAAGATGAGGACAATAATCCATGTGTAAATAGTGTAAATAATTTTTATTTTGTTTGAAATTGATTAATAGAATATATTCTAATAGATCCGTATAATTTGTTAATTTGTACAAATCTTAATTTATATATTTATTTTTGAGCCTTACATTGTGGAAGGCTGAGAGGTGAAAGTTTGGCCTTGTAAAAATATTATTCCCCTCCTTCACTAAGAAAAAAGAAAGAAAAAGAAGCAGTGTAAATTGAAAATGTTTTTATTCCAGGAATTGAAATTGTTGAGGTGTTTTACATAAGAAATTTTTAAATTTTTAAATTAAAAAAAATTTTTTTTAATTTTTTAAATTTGAAAAATTTTTTTAAATTTGAAAAATTTTTAATTTTTATAATTTTAATTTCAAATTTTTTTAATTTCACTTTTTTCTTATAATAGAATTTTTTGTATGAGAGGAAATAGAGTAAACACAGACAAATTTCTCACTAGTTTAACTCAGACTTTTACTCCACTGGTTGGGTGCCCCTGCTATACACCTAGGGTTCCTTCTGCTCCAATAAACTTAGCTCTCTGATGCCCCCAATATATAAATTTACTCGAGCCACAAGATTAGCAACTAGGTCCCACCCTCTTACTGTGAAACCAATAAAATGTAAATGCAAATTCTACTCCACCAGCTTCTTTTCTCATACTTCCTGCTTGTGAAATTCCCTTCCGTTTACTTGCTTCCCCGACAGCTATAATCTCCAAGAATTTAAATGTAAAGTCAATAGTCATCTTCTATCTCATTGACTTGCATCCTCTCTCTCATGCTCCTTTCGCTGTCCACTCCACTCTCATCAGAATTCTCATCCTTCTCTTACCCACTTCCTGACACCCCCTATAACCTGTCACTCTTTCTCATAACTTTCCTCCTATGTAACCCTCTGTGCACCAGTGGCAGTAAACTGCCTTGCTTGGGGCAATGTGATTATAAAAAAAAACAAAAAAAAACAAAAAAAACTACAGACTGCTTATTTTTCATTCTCTTAAATTGGTTGATAATCAAGACTAGTGAACCTATGGAAAACTGAACAGGGCAAAAATTTTGCCTGGTAAAAATATTCAACTCTTCTACAAAGAAAAGGAAAGGAAAAGAAGAAAGCAAAGTGTAAATCCAAATATTTTATATTTCAGAATTTGTTAAGGCATTTTTGTTATTAATCCAGTTTCTTCTTATAAAGACATTTTTTTATACAACTGGAAATATATGGAATGTTATGGCTATTAATGTTGGGTTGGTTCTTTCGCCTAAACATCCAAAACTTGTTGCACTGCTAAAATAGATAGGCAAAGAGAAAAGGAAAGATACAGAGACACTAGAGGGACAATTTGAACACTGATTTTATTTTTGGTTCCAACGACCTCTTGTTGGGGAAATTCCTTCCCGAACAGTTTGGCACGTCTTTACCATCCAAAGTCCAACAGAGAAAGAGATCGAGTTTATTTTTGGCACTAGGAGGCCTCTCTTTTTGCGCATGTGTCAATTGTCTTTCCTGTCAGAGGACTCCTGGGAGATTTTTATGTTTATTTTATTTCGTACTTTTATTTTATTTTGTATTTTTATTTATTTCGTAGTTTTTATTTTATTTCGTATTTTTATTTTATTTAGTGTTTTTTATTTTATTTCATATTTTTATTTAATCCCTACAAATATACTAGACACAGAAAAATTTCTTAATGACGCCTCTTGTTAATCTGACTGTTACATATATCTGCTACTCAGTTTATCATGCAGACTGAATACTTGATATGTTGTCCTTTGATTTATTAATGCACTAGTAAACACAAAATAGGTATCAATATTTAACAAAAAATATACTCAGCTCTATTTTAAAGTGTGTTACATGAAGAGTATAAAATTTCCAATAACACAATAGCTATAACTGTTTAACAGCTGGAACTTTGTAGATTGCTAATTTTGTATATGCTTTAAATTCTGTGCAATTTTTATCCTTCTTCATAAATAAGTTAAATTTTAAGATAGCATTCATTCAATAGGGATATCAAATTTTCTTAATAATTCTTAATAATTCTCAATAAAAAGGGGTTTGTATTTGATCTGAAACTGATTATCAGATTATGTTCTAATAATGTATCTAATATAATTTGAAACTGACTAATGTGTCAATTTTTACAAATCTGAATTCACATAGATTTATGAAGTTTTTCTTTACAAACACTACAAAATATTTACTGACTAAGACAATGCCTGTCAATTCCCAAGTTTGACAATATTAATGATATTAGTTCTGCTTGATATTTTCCTTGATGAAGCAAATGTCTTTAATAGAGTAAAAACAAACTTATAGTATATGTGGTTACATTACAATAATATGTGAATGTTTGTGGTGATTAATATTTGGCCTTGTCAAAACTTTTAACATAGAAGAAGGAAATGAAGAAAGAAAAAGGAAATGAAGGAAATTTTTAACATAGAAAAAGGAAATGAAGAAAGCAGATAAAGTACAGTAAAAATGTCATATAAATGAATTGTTAATACGGTTTTACAAAGAACAGTTTGAGTCAAGTTTCTTTGAAAGTTTTCATCCTATCAGAAATAGACTAGACAGGATGTTTTATTGACTACTTGGTATATTGTCTCATATTTATACTAAAATCCAAGACTAAGTAGTACACACATAAAATTTAATGGAAATATATTAAATAGTATTTAAAAGTGAAGAATATAACATTTCTGGTAACTTAACTTTAAATGTTTAAAAGTTGAAACTTTGCTAATAACTTGAAATATGTTTTGAAGGCTATATAAATTTTCTCTTTTTCTTTGAATTATTAGTTGATTAAATTTTATTAAAGTTAGTATCTACTCTGTAGGGATGTTGTATTTTATTAATACTTTTTAATAAAACAGGGTTTTTATTTTGTTTGAAATTGATTGATAAACAGGATATGTTTTAATAATATGTCTGCTATAATTTGAATATGTTTAATTTGTTTATTTAATTAAATTCTAATTTATATTGATCTTTAAAGTTTTTCTTCATGAACATTACAAATATGTTTTTCTCAAAAAGTAATTGAATCTTTTTTGGTTTTTGTTATTTCTTTATTTATTATTTATACTACTCTTTTCTCTCATCTCATTGCACATTTATTAAAAAATGCAAGTGATTTTCATCCCCTTTATATAAAACAGACATTACTACATCTGTGAGCTGAAAAATATCCTCATCCACTTTAAAGAAACTGTATTCATTTAAACAAAATGTACTTTTAATTCAAATTTATTTTTTCAGATTGCATTGTATTCTTTTAAGGCTGTTCCAGAAGGAAACAGGCACACTAAACTGTATTATAAAAAAAAAAACACAATTTGCAATTAAATGTTATTCTAATATTTAAAAAAAAGAATTTTCTGTATTGCTGTATGAAGAAGAAATATATTTCAGAATACATGCATACTATTTGTTTTATTGATAATGATGCAATGCTAAAAGGTAGATAAATAGCTTTCAAAATTTATACTTAATTTTTAATCATAAATAATGCTTAGTTCACTAGGTCAACCAACTGCAAAATATAATTTATGGCACGTATGTTCTTCTGTAATAGTAAAACATTGATTGTAAGCCAACTTCCGGCCAACTAACACTGAGAATCGTGACGTCATCACGTTATGGCGCAGGAAGTGTGAACAGGTGCCTGTTGTCATTCGTTAAAAATGGTTACAATGGATTTTAAGGCCAATACTCTTGTAAGGAGTAATACTGTGATGTTGTCTAGTGGAGTCACTCTGGTCAAGGTAGATCTCTTTTTGTTTATCTTTTTCCAATTGTTCCCGTAAGGGCCTTTTTTTTGCAGTAGTTGTTGAGGGACTTGAAACACGTAGTAAAAAGAAAAAGAATCAAGTTTAGTGTAGAGAAGCTCTTAACAAGGAAATAATCAAGTTTGAAGCACTCCATACTTGGGTCATTTTTTCGGACACATTTTAGTTTTTATTGCATGTATATTTTGTAACATTATTTCTCTTAAAATCTTTCAATTGTGCTGATAGAAAACTAGAATATTGCTTGGTACTTATCCCATCTGACTGGGTAGTAAGTGGGTAGCCTCGAGAATCTCTAATTTAATAATCGTGTACCACTGTTAGTTTGTGTATATTTCTCTTTCTGTATTTTCATTTTAAATTATAAAATAAATATAAATATTTATACATTTCTGTGTTAGATATAAGTTTTAAATATGTTTTTTTTTCTTTTTTACTGACCTTTTAATTTTTTTTATAATGATGGCTTTATTTTGAGCTCTCCCTAAAAAAAATTCTTTCGTTAAATCAGGACAGCTAATTTTTTATAACACGACAATACAGACAAAAGATTTTTTTAAAAGCAAATATATTGCTGTAATAAATACATTCATCAATGTATAAAAAAAATATTTATTTTGTCGAATTAAAAAACTGAATGTATCGTTCTTTATATTGCCTCTTTCCTCTCCTCTTTTTACTTTGTTTATAGAAACGAGCCAATATGTCCAGGGTATTTGATCAGATTTTTTTCATTATTATTATTGTTATTTTTAGGCATAATAACTACAGCAAAAAAAAGACTGAATAAAAATTAAAAACACTGTTTGGGGGTTTTGGCGTTTATTTACTAAATAAGTGATATTTCCTTTTTATTTTACTTTTTTATTTCAAATTTGCACAGTAAAAAAAAAATTCTCAAATATTTTTCTACCTTCAATCTTCTTGAAAATGTAACTTTTTTTTGTATTTTTATGTAACTTGTAAAGATCACAAATCTTTTTAATATTATTTGTTTTGATTTATATTAATAAAAATAAGGTATGCCGATTGTGACAAGGTTCTCATTTCAATAAATAAACAAAATTTTTGTTTATTTATTATGGAAATGTTATTTTTTTTTTTTTGTTTATGGAAAATTTGTTACAAAAATCATTTACATCTGAATCTGATTATTCACGTGCAGTATTTTTTAGCCTTTTTAAAATAAGTTTGTTTTATTTTTTCAATTTTAAACATAAGTTAATGTAGGGGAAAATAAATAAATATATATATAATGTGTGTGTGTGTTTTACTTTCTGTATCAAAAGGCGCCAACAAATTCTTTCTTGTATTTTCTAGAGACAAAGTGACACGGAGACCAATAAATATTTTCGTATTTTATTTTAAAAAAAAATACTTTCTTCCAGCAACAAAAATATTTAAAAAATACCTATGTTTGTTTTTTAATCTCTGATGTTTGAAGGTTATGTCTTTATTTATTGTAACCAGCATCCTGTTTATTCGGGGAGGAAAGATCACGAGAAATTTTAAGTAAAAAAAAAAAAATGTTGCTAAATTTAAGTAAAAAAATTTTTTAAAAGGATCGTTGTTTTTAATCAACGATTAACTTATATCTTTTATTTTTATATAAATTATTAAAATTTAAAAACTTTAACAATTAAGTACATTTTTATTTTATTTTAGAGCAAACTTTAAAAATATGGCCTTTATTATCGCTATCATTGACAAAATTCTTTAAGATGGACCAAAATAGAAAATATCTGTTTTCGTTTGTTTATTTTTATTTTAACAATGTTTTCGTTTTTAGCTTTTTTTTTGTTGTTATGTAGATTTAACAATTTATTTGACTTTTTCTTTGTTATAAAGAAGTGCCCACGAGGGATTTTAACCGACGTGTGGTGTGGGGGTGGAATAGACGATAGTGGAGGGAAGGTTAGTAAAGTTAGGAATTCCTCAGCAAAGAGAACCCTTTCTTAAAAAAAAAAAAGAATCCCAAGAATGATCGAAATGACACGATTTCTATGTTTATTCCTTTTTAGAAAATGAAAATGAGTTTGTATGTTTATAAAAAGTATCTTTATTAGGTTAATTTCAACTAAATTAATTACAGTGTTTCTTTTTTTTTGTTTTATTACCCTCTAAAAAAAAAAATCAATTTTTATTTATATTTTTTATTAAATAAATAATGTGGATAATCTTGTTTTGATGTGGGGAGATAAATTCTTTAAAAATTCCCTTTATTAATATTTTTTTTTCTTTTTTTTTTTAAATCTGATTTCCAATGACTAAATTATTGATATATTGTTTAAGAATGTTGGATAATTATGGAAAAAAAAATCGCATGGAATCAATAAGTAGTGAAATTCTTGTGTTTTTGATTTTTTGATGTGTTTATTTATTTTTAAACGAATATGATCACGTGATCAAACAATCTATCCCTGCTTCATTATTGTTTACTTGGGCATAAATCGTGTGATTGTTTTTAATTTTCTAAATTAATTACTAAAATTGATAGTTTTAGGGACGAGCTCGTTAACCACTGCACTTATTTATATCAGGTGTGTTAGCTCTTTATGGAATAAAATTTGTTTGTTTTGTACAGACAATAAAAATTTTTGATGTAGAATTTTTTCTGATTTAATCTGGAAATTCAGATTTTTTTTTTGAAAACTGAAAAAATAAGTTAATTCTAAAAAAAAGTAATAAGTTCTTAAATTCCAGTTTAAAAAATATTGCAAGAATCCAGCTATCACTCAGACTCTAAAGTTTTTGTCCATGTGGTTTTAAATGTGCACCATTTGCGATTTTCTGACAAATATACTTCTTAGATTCTTGTCGGATTTAAGGATGAAGAAGAAAAAAAAAATGAAATATTTAAATTTAACTCTTTTCCATTGTAGATAGAACTTGTGAAAATTTGACATTTGTTTATCTTCGAAAGTAAAAACGTGGAGAAAAAGGAGTGGAAAGCAAGTTTAAGAATTTTCTCTTACAAGGCCAATGATCGACCATGTTTGATGTTTGTTTTTCTTCAATACGAAAAAAAAAACGTTTGGCTGAAATTTTCTCTTAAATTCACGATTTAGTTGCAAAACCAATGATTATTCATCACAAGTTTTGATTTGAATTTATCCTAAAATGAAACCAGAAAAAATTAAGTGAAGTAAGAAGACATAGGCAGAATTAATTTTTATTTTTTTATCATGACATTTGTCTTACTCTTCTTGTCAATCCATATCTCTTATTTAAATTTTGCTGTCATCTAGAGAAGTGTTCGACTTGCAAGTATTTTCAAATCTTTATGGTTTTCTTAATTTAACAGCTTTTAAAATTATTTACCGCTCTTTTTAATTTTTGAAAGTTCTATCTTTGACATTTTTTGTTAACGTCAAATTCTTTTTTAGCTTTTTCAAATACAATTTTTCAGTTCAATTGAATGTTGTTTTTCTATTTTTTTTTTGTCATTCTCTTTAAAACGAAAAGTAAATAACGGACTAAAATAAAATTAAAATATTTTAAATTTGTTGAAGAAAAAAAAATCACCCACGAAAAGAATTGCGTTTATTTCCTTGTCTCATATCGAAAAAATTCAGTTTTCTTCCTCTCGCTAGCCTTCCTTATTGTCTTCGTGAGGATTGTAAAACTTTACTACGTTTGCTTGTAAAAAGTAAAATAATTTAGCTCACAAATTAATAACGTGATTACTTTTTGTTTTCTATCGGAAAAAATATAGAAATCACTGTTTTTACACCGTTTAAAAATGAAAGAGTATTGATTGAGTTATAAAAGAAAAAATTAGCAAATTATAAGTTAAAAAAAATGTTCTATCCATAACCCACATTTTTTTTTATTTACTAAAAAAAAAAAAAATCAAAATTTGCATGTGCAAAACAATAAACATGGTACTGAGTTCCTATAAAAATCATTAATCTTTCTATTTCTTGTACATATTGGATTTTCAACAAAAATATCACGTGTATAAAGTGTGGAACATGAAGGTGATGATTTTTTTCTTATTTTTTAATAAAATAATTTTAGTTTGAAAGTTTGTAAGTACAAGTTTTAACCAGCTACCCGAGAATAAAAAAAACTCAACAACACCTATTATAAATTTGATTATATTCCTTAATCTTTAAATGCCAAATTTAAAAGATAGAAAAATATTTTTATATAGCAATTGAAATAAAAAGGTTTCAGTTTGAAATTCCAATCCTCTGAAGAAGGCCCGAGCGTACAAAGCCGAAACGTTGTGAATATGGCAATAAAAATGAGGACAACAGTCCAAACTATGTAAATAGTACAAATAATTACAATACCTCATCCCAGAAATATAAACAAATATTTACTTTTCTCACTTTGTTTTCAAATCCCAAAATTAAAAAAAAAAATCCTGTTGAATATTTTTTCAAATAGGTGGAAAACATGGATTTCGTTGAATTTTCCAAATTTAACTCGTTAAGGCTTTCAATTTGTAATCCTTACCATTTGATATAACGGATCAGTTCGCCTCGGTGTATCATCTTGTCTGACTCAACAAATGTAAGCCACATGAATAATCAAGGTTGGGCTGACCAGGAAAAACGAATATTGATAAGTTGTCTGTTGAACCCACACACAGAGACTTTTAGTTTCATATTCCCCTTAATTCAATTTTGAACATTTTTTTATTTGTTGAAGGAAACTCAAAGACCCTGCTGTAATAAATGATTTCTAATATCAAAGATTATGCTCTTTTTTTTTTTAAATTTATGGGTAAAATATGAGGAATAGAGTGTGTGTAAATATAAAAGTGAACATGGAAAGTCAGCACCAGATTGGCAAAAGTCTGTTTCATGCTTGGACACAATCTTCAGGCCATTGTAGTTTTTAATTTGATTAATTTGTAACTTGGAGATTGGCCTGAGTAAGCATGAAACACTCACCATTTGATGTTGACCTCGCTGTCCATTTTTATTTATTTACCTATATATAGTCATCCGCAGACAGATGTTTTACTGTATCACAGCTCATCAGTACACTTAGACATCTGATATATAAAAACACAGTATCCATTAAATAATAATAATAGTAAATAAATAAAAATTATCCTAAATACAAAAGGATGAGCAAAAGCTGATGCAATCATGGATGATGATGCAATATTTTTCAAGGCTAATTTGTTAATCCCACCCCATTTCAACTTGGATGTATGGATATGTTTTCGGGCTTCTTCCGGTATAGAAATCTTGAAACACATATTGGAGTAGATAGACTAAACTATCGCCCGGTTTGACACTCCACCCATGTCTATTGAACAGGTGTAGAGGCTCATCCCTTGTTCCCTGTTTAGAAAGTGGTTTCCGGCTTTCTCTTTTCCAATCTTTTCACTCTTACGTAGCCCCCTGCACATCAGTGGCGATACCACCTTGCTCGGGCTCACTGGAATGGCCATCCAACGAAATTAAATTTCGAAATTTTTGTAATTTGTACCTTTTGAAATTGGTTTGTGTGATTCAGAATTAGTATAAGATTATTCGGATTTTACAAAAAATATTTGAAGATCTGGTTTAAAAATGTGGGTAATTTATTTGGGACAATGGCTGACAACTTTTATTTGTTTTTTTTTTTTTTGTCTCCTTTATTATTATTATACATCATATAGATTAATATGAAAGAGAATGATAGACATGTTTTTGACCTCATTTTGTGTGTGTGTGTGTGTGTGTGCATGTCTCTCTCTCTTTTAATTAAAAAGCCATGACTTACATATAAGATTAAATTCGATTGAACACCTGTTTCCAAATCCAAAGAAACTTATTGGGTTATACCTATTTTTAAGTCAACCTTAAGAAAATCAATTACTACTGGATTAAAGAAATCAAAAGAATAAAAAAAACATTTTTTATGAAATGCTTCTAAAATTTGCAGTGACAAGTACATCCTTGTGCAAATTAATTGAAACAAAATAATGTCTTCCTAGGATCTTTCACTCTTTCCCTCTTCATGTATACATTGTCTTTTGGTATTGTTTCTCTTTTATAACTGCATTTTCTGTTACGTTTTGGACTAATGGATCCAGTGTGTTTCTCGCCTTGATTACACGACTGACAAGTGAAAGGCTGATACCAACAATATCTGTGGTCTCTCTGTAAGACTTGTCAGTGAGTTCGTACAGCATTACAATTTTCATTCACTTCCTTGGAGTAATGTCCATCACTGACAATGGCTGTAGGACAACTAATGAGCAGTTGAGACAATAGTTTGGGTGTGATAAAGATCTGATGCAATCATCAATGGTGCAATATTTTTCAAGGCTAAACAAATTTTATCATACACCCTGAAAATATAGATTCATATTACTACACACCACTGAAAATGAGCTAATCTGATGAAAAACTGAAATCAATTACACCCTGTCACTCCAGTGGGTCTAAAATTGACCATATGGTGAAAGAAAAGAAACTAAAGCAGTTGTTTCGATTAATTTGTACAAAGCTATATCTATTGTATAAAGAATGAATTGATCTAAATCCATTAGCACTAAAAAAAAAACCCCAAAAAAACCAACCCTTATTTAACTTTTTCAAGCATTGCCTTTAAATCTACAATTGTCTCCTGTTGTAGAAATCCTTCCTTTTTTTTATTTGACTCATTCAACAAATAAATGACATTTGCTATTTTTTTTTTTTTTTAAACTTTGCCCCTAAAGACACATTCAAAAAGTATTTATAATTTAACAAGTGGTCAGCCTAAAAGATTCATGTACTGGGTGCAGTGTGTAAGTTGTTGCCATTTTATATTTTTAATTTTGTGCATGTGATTTTTTTATTTTGTCAACTGCACTGTATAGTAGGGTCAGTTGGACACTGTGAGAAAAAGAACACCATAACATAATTCACTTCACCAGAAATTTGGAATGAGCATGCTATACTGCTTGGCATTCGCACTAGAATCTCCAATACGAACATTCCAGATTGTCTGGGTGTCGATCTGAGGACAGTGCATAGGATTCGGAAAGAGTTGAGAGAGTCTAATGATGATTATGAAGGTGTCTGGAGGGATCACTAGTGATGGTGACATTATGCTTTCTTTCATCTTCCTACAGGGCCTCAGTCAATACTGAGGGCTATATCAAATGACTTGAGAAGGTAGTGCTTCCCTGGTTCAAGATGGTGGCTGCTGGAAGATAATCTGTCTAGCAACAGGATTCTGCACCATGCCACACAGCCAGAACCTAGTCATGGCTGTCAGACATTTTCTGCAACCACATCACTCCTTACATCTGGCCACCTAACTCCCCAGACTGCAACCCCCTTGATTATTATTTGTGGGGCACAGTTGAGTGAGAGACCGACAAAACTCCTTGTACCACCAAAGAAGAACTAAAGGCAAGAATTATGGCAGCCTTCTTCAGCTTAAACAAGGAAACCATCCAGAAGAGTTGCAGGAGATTATGAAACCAATAGCAATTTTTATTGAAAAAGTTTACATTTAAAATTTCAACATATTTTTGTGTAATTTTGGTAAAGATAGCTGTTAAGATGAGATGTCGGTGTTATTTTCATTTTTGTTTAATTTAGACAACAATTTATCCATCGCATCCTGTAGATTGAGTTGTGCAGGTAAGATTTAAATTTTCATAACTTATTTTCTGGAAGAATTTTGAGCAAAAGCAAAAATGTGGATATTTGATTTTTCAAAAGTTGTTTGTTTATTTTTTTGGTCTTTCACTTGAGCAGAAAGTGTGTTGCATGTACATATGTGGTTTGACTATCCAATTAAGCAGTGTACAAAAATCTTTAAAAAATCTTTTTTTTTAATCTTTTTTTTTCACTTGGATCATTCAAATAATTTTGATAAGGTTAATTGCAGAAATAAATTTGAAATTCAGAGAAGTTTGCAATATTTTAATTCCTAATTGTTTCAAGCTCAAACAATTTGTTTTAAAATTATTAAATTGTTTTTTTAATTCACACTTACTTCTACAACTTGTCATTTTTCAAGGAAGTTTTTTTTTTTTAGATTAACAATACTTAACATTTCTTTTATACAAAGTAATTTTCATTTATAGTTTTTAAATTAATTTCTTTTTCGTTGTCTTTTATAATGAAATATATTTTTCACTTCCGAACATTATTCTAATTTCTTGCAATGTTAGTTTATTTAACATTATTTATTGATAAGTTTCAGATGATGATTGATGTTTTTGCTTTGGTCATGTACAGTGAACAAAAAATAAGAACTCTCAGATTCCACCAATGTATTTATTGGATACAAAGCTTTTTCTTTTTTCTTAAGCATTTGCTCTTCATAGTAAAAGTAAGGAAGATTTATTTCTGTTATACAGAAATATTTTAGTGAATGATGCCATTTGTATTTCTGTTTTACTAACAAAATTAGTTGGGTTCTTTTGAAGAAATAATTTTTCATTGCCAAAAAAAATGTCCAAGGTGTGTGTAAGAATCTTACAGAACAACCAGCCAGTAATCAAATAGAATAGAAGTTGAATCCAGTCAGTCAGCTTGGGCGATCATGTCTCGAAAGAAACATGACTAACTGTGCAGAAGATTATCCCGCAGTAGGTTACCATTGCTTTCTGCAGTAGACTGGTTGCCAGCCAAGTCTATAGAACCCAATCTGTCCTGTTATTTAACCCATAACTGGAAGGAAGAGATGGATTAATACCTTTCCCGAGGGTATTTGCACATAAGTGAATGCAATGAATTCAACTGGAATTCGAACTCGGCTCCCCGATTTCTTGTTCTGAGCCTATATCCACTGCACCACAACGCACATCCGGCACCAAGTTGAATCCAACTGACCAAAAAAAACCCTCAGGGCAAATTGGTAGATGGTTTAAATAACAACCTGGGAGATTCCATTCTGTAAGCAGTGATTGGCTGATAATTTCAGTGTGTACATTGAGCTCCATAAATATTGAGCACAATATCCACCATTTGTCTTTGGGCCACATAGGGACATGTATTCAGTTACAACCCTGTTTAGTTTTGTCTGCCAACTGGACGCTAGTTGGACACATCAGGAAGGTGAGTCTCACAATCTTGAATGTTCACCTTCCTACAGGGAGACAAAAGAAAACCACCATGTTGAAAGATAAGTTACTTGACTTCTACAGTGTAACAGAAACATCTAATCTAAACTTATTTATAAATGGAACTTTGTCTGTGTGTCTGTGTGTGTGTGTGTGTGTGTGTGTGTGTGTGTGTGTGTGTGTGTGTGTGTGTGTCTCTTACCTATAGACTCCGAAACGGCTGAAACAATTTTCTGGAAAATTTACACAGTCGTACTATAAGCGTCTGTGAGTGTTCTTAGCTAGGTTTTATGTCAAGGCACCCCTGTTAAGTATCGATAATCAAAAAAATCGGGTTAAAGAAGGAATGTTCCGATTTTAATCAAATTTGATACACTCATAGACAAAGACATAAGATACAATATTCAGAAGTTTCAAAGTTGCAGTTCTTACAATAATGCAGAAAATCGATTATATATATATTTATAAAAGTAAGATGTTTGTGTGTGTGTCTGTTTATCTGCCTGTATGTCTGTATTTTTTTTCAGCCCTTTTATTTTAGTTTTTGCTTCGGGTTTGGCTCTAAGTAGGTAGAATTGTAGTTCTTAGTCTCAGCAATGATACCATTTACTCAGAGGACTTATTTAGCCTTCAAAATTCAGTTTACGACGAAAACAACTTATTTGATATCGATACCAGGAAATCAAAATTTGACTTACATCCATTCATTTTTCTTTCAGTCTACGGTTTTTCTTTAACTGGAAACAACTATTGCTTTTTAGTCTTTCGTGCCAACGTCCAAAGAGTCTGAGCTCCAGGACCATGGATTAGTTTTAAAGCTTTCATTACACCCAAGCAACGCTGGGATATACTGCTAGTCTCCTATAAGACATCAATGCTAATAATGTTGTCATCTTGCCAATGTCTTATGTAGGGGTATTTCTGTAGCACCCTGTAATTTCTACTTTCTGTAATAATTCTACATTGGGAATTTATCAAGAACAAATGATTTTTGTTTTTTTTTTCACTACTAATTGTTTTATAATGTTAAAATACATGACTCGTGTTTCTGACTAATAAAATAACTAATTTTTAATTGACAACAAAGATTGTAAAATAAACATTTTTTTTCATTTAGTATAATAAAAAGAAATAATATTTTAAATTTATTAAAAATTGATTAGAAATTTACACTCATGATAAAACAGCTGTTGTTCAGATGTTGACCTCTTACTCAGCACAGATGGGTACTTCTGCTAGAAGATAAATGTACACCTGGAAAAATGCTCAAAAACAGTGCTCTTAGAAAATATGAGTTCTGTTGCTTTTTATAAGTCTTTATATACATTTTATGTTTTATCCAAAATTGTAGATTTTAGTATTATTATTATTATTATTATTATTATGACGAAATGTTAAGTATTGTTTAAACACTAGTGTTCTTGTAAAAGTGACAGGTTGTAGAAGTAAAATGCCTGATGTGTGTTGTGGTGCAGTGGATATCAGCTTGGAATAAGAAATTGGAGAGCCTAATATGAATTCTTTTTTGTTTCCATCATTTTCAAAACCTCGTCATTGAGCATCAGGAAGAGACAACTAAAGTTCCTGGGACATACAATGAGGAAGGAGGGCTTGGAAAACCTGATACTAACAGGCCAGATAGAGGGAAAAAGAGACAGAGGAAAGCAGCGGATAACAAATTTAAAAGGCCTGAGCAGGTGGATGACAGAACAGGGGCTGGGAGATGTTACAGGAGAAAGTGTGCTAAGAGCCACCAAGGATAGTGAGATATGGAAGGCCATGATCACCTACGTTCTGAAGGGACAAGGTACATAAAAGAAAGAAGAATGTGAATTCCAGTTGAATTTATTGCATTCACTTATGTGCAAATACCTGTGGAAAATGTATTAATATCACTTTCCCTCCATCTATATGTTGAATAGCAGGGTAGATTGGGTTCTATAGCCTTGGTTGGCAACCAGTCTACTGTAGAAAGTAATGGTCACCTACTTCGGGAAAATCTTCTGCCCAATCAGTCATGCCTCTTTCAAGACATGGTTGTCCAAGCATGTATCACGTATGGCATTTAACTGACTGACTGTAGTAGTAAATGTTCTTCAAATATTTAATCATAAAACAAATTCATTTGGAGCTTGAAATAATTTTTAATTAAAATATTGCAAACTTCTCTGAATTTCAAATCTGTTTTTGCAATTGATCTTATCAAAATTGACTGATTTAACAATAAATAAAAGCAATATTAAAAATCTATTTAAATTTTTTTTTTTTTGTACTTAGCTTGGTTTGATAGCCAAACCACATTGGAAATAGCAACAAGATTTCTACTCAGGTGAAGAATCTGCATGTTTTTAAAAAATCTTTATTTTTACCTGAGGCAAATATATATATATATATTATTATTATTATTTTTTTTTTAGTATTCTTTCTGATAGGGAACAGAAGATAGTTGTATGTTTGTTTTTAATTAATTTTTTTATTTTTTTTATTTTTATATATTTTTTTGTCATACCTCTTTTTCTCTATTCTTTTGTATCCATTTCCTTTAGGATATGGGCAATCGTGGATCTCCATAGTTTCCTGTCTATTGTACCACTTACAAAATTTTGTCCTTTTGCTATTTCTCTTAATCTCTGTTCTGCTAATCTGCTTGTTTATTCATTGCCGTCTTCTGTCCCTCATCTTCAGTATACCCGGTGAGTGTCAAATTTTCTAACCCTCTTTCCTAATTACATGACCAAGGAATTTCAGCTCTTTTTGTTTCCATTTTCTCTAAAACTTTGTTGTTTTTCACATGTTCACATCCATGGCATTCTTCCCATTCTTCTTTAAAACCACATTCCTGTTGCTTCAAAATTCTTCATGCATACTTTGCCTCCTTAGCATTTTTCATTTTTGTTTATTGCCTGCTGATTTGACGTTTGAATTCCAGGATCTCTGAATCCTGTTTAATTTGTTGGTGTTAATTTTATATTTGACAGGGTTTTTCGATTTGTAAAATTTGACTTTTTAAGATTTACTATAGACAGTGTGCTTGTCTGAGTGGCTCCTATCTGGCTTTGAAAAATACAAGATTCCGTGAATTGAGAGTTTGAAATTTAATTGATGGTTCTAATCTATAATTGATGCCATTAGAAAATCTTCAGTAGATGTAGATGAAAAATTACCTTTCTAGGTTAAGTGCAATGAAAGTGGTGTCCAATAAAAATTGATCTGTAATTTGGTAACTTGGCTGACTACTTGTAATTGCAGCATAATATCATTTGCATCTCAATATCAGAGTGGATCTTTTTGTACCTGACTTTTAAGAATAATCTCTGTAGCATTTTATATTTTGGTGAATAAACTTGAAATTATGGCAGTTTCAATTGACATCACAGCTTGTAACAAGACTAATGGGTATTTTCTAGTCAGGATTTATGCTATTTAAATCTGAAATAAAATTGCTTTCTCCTTATCTGCTTAATACAGCAATTGATCTATACAGACTTATAAATTATCCTCTCTATCGTGCAAAAGTTAAAGCAATTTAAATTTGGCTGAGTGAGAGCCATGACAAATAAGTTTGCATTTTGTATGCATTCATGACCTTTTATGACCTTGCTCTCAATTTAACTAATTTAAAAGACTTTAACCACCAGCTCTCAGTCATAAAATAAGAGACAATAAAACTGTCTATGGCCTTGAGAATCCCCAGGAATATATCAAACAGATTTATAAAGGAGACAAACAAAAGCAAGATGTTTGTTACATAAGTCGTAATGTTAATTGCAGTTATGTGAGTGTCCAGCACTGTAGTTAATTAAGATAAAAAAATAAATGCAATGTAAGAATTATTTCTAGAAAAAAAAACTCTATTGATCAAGATAATTTTTATGTCCATCACTATGTTACATATTTGTCTTCTATGTGATTTCTCTTCAGGACATTGGTGATCATAGCTCTGCACAATTCCATGTCTTTTGTAACTCTTTTTGTCAAATCTGCTCCACCATCCATTCATTCAAGTTTACTAATCTTGGGATTATTTCGAACTTTTGTTCTCATCTTGGTTGATATAGGTGTTATAGACATAACATTTTGACCAAGTACCCTCTGATGTAGATTATTTCGTTGATTATTGCAAAATATCCTGTGAAATCAATTATTCTTTCATGTTTGATTTTGGTACTCTCACTACCAAGTCCAAGGATCGAACTCATGATACATGTATAACCAACTACTATATCCTCTACGCCACTGTGAA
Source organism: Ascarosepion bandense (assembly GCA_037127315.1). NCBI lineage: Eukaryota > Metazoa > Mollusca > Cephalopoda > Sepiida > Sepiidae > Ascarosepion > Ascarosepion bandense. The sequence goes on along the minus strand of JBBBDQ010000944.1, from coordinate 171,543 downwards.
CTTTAGTGGTGTATTTTTGGAGCCTTTTATATTCAGTGTCAGATGGATTTTGACAACTGGATTATGTTAGTGGGTTTGTGCCACTTATCATAATTTCTATTTATTTCTGAGATAAGTAATTTTCAATAATCTTGGAATTATTTCGAAATTTTGTTCTCATCTTGATTGATATAGGTGCTATAATAGACATCTATGATGATCAGAGGGTCAGTCAGTTAAGTGCCATATGTGAAACACACTTGGGCGATCATGTCTCAAAAGAGACATGACTGACTGGGTAGAAGATTATCTCACAGAAGGTTGACATTGCTTTCTGCGGTAGACTGGTTGCCAGCCAAGGCTATAGAACCCAATCTATCCTGTTATTTAACCCATAACTGGAAGGAAGAGATGGATTACCCTTTCCCAAGGGTATTTGCATGTAAGTGAATGCAGTGAATTCAAATGGAATTTGAACTCGGGAAATGTTGTGTCTATTATAACATCTATATCAACCAAGATGAGAACAAAAGTTCAAAATAATTCCAAGATTATTGAAAATTACTCATCTCAGAAATAAATACAAATTTATTAAATAGGTTGAGCAGTACTTTCTTTTGACTTTCTTACCATCAATCTGTCCTGTGAGTATCAAATTTTCCAAGCCCTCTCTCCTCGTGTGCTCCAGAAATTTCAATTCTCTCTCTTTGATGTTAAGTATAAGTTTATAGTATCTTCAGCATCCTTCTTCAGAACTACATTTCTGTTTCTTCAAGCTTCTTAATCTGTGAGGAGATTGTTCAGTGTTCACTGCTATATAGGATGACTAATACTACCTAATAGTTCCTTACTATTTTTTTTTGTTTCTAATTGTTGTATCGTGGCTTGTACCATGTCACATCTGGTCACCTGGACGTATAAAAACGCTGTGCACTTAGCACAGCGGTCGTCATTATCACGGACTTTGGGAAGTAACACCTACTACTGCGAGAGACTGTAAATATTGTATATACCTTGGTTGTACCACTCAGTTAATAAAGTAGTTTATCTACATTTCTCTGTGTATCTCTTCATTTCATGATACAACACTAATGAAATTCTAGTTTCTAAATACTATTAAGTTTTTGGAAGGTGTCTTTTGCTATCCCAAAAGTACCTTTGGATTTCCATGTCGCACTTTCTGTTCTCTGTTAATACACTTCCCAGATATCACGTCTATTGAACAGGTGAAGAGGCTCATCCCTTGTTCCCTGTTTAGGATGTGGTTTCCGGTTTTCTCTTTTCCAATCTTTTCACTCTTACGTAGCCCCCTGCACATCAGTGGCATTACCACCTTGCTCGGGGTGATATGATTAAAAAAAAAAAAAAATCTAAATTGTTTCATTTGTTTGATTTTGCTATCTCCAGTTTGTAATTTGCTTGTTGAACTGTCTCTTTTGTGAACAATCATACAGTCGGTCTTTTTGCAATTTGGTGCTTAGTCTTTCTTCTCACCTCGTTTTTATCACCTTCTATAAAATGTGAAGCATAAAATGGAAATCATTGTCACCACGAAGCTAATCACTAATTTTAAAATAAATTATACCTCAGTAAAGATTGTTCATTTTCGCTGCATCTCTTTCTTCTTCAAAATTTATCCATTTTTTTTAATTTATGAGATCGAGTTTGGTCAATTTATTTCTTGTTTGTTTCCTTCTTTAATAAAATTAATTGCCATATTTCTTAATGTTGTCAAAAATGGCAACATATACAAAACAGATATTGTTTTTACTATCATTCAATTCAAGTGCCATACAGGTTGCCAGCCAAGGCTATAGAACCCAATATGTCTTATTATTTATCCCATAACTGGAGGGAAGAGATGGATTAATACCTTTCCCAAGGGTATTTGTGCATAAGTGAATGCAAGGAATTCAACTGGAATTTGAACTCGGCTCCTTGATTTGTTGTTCTGAGTCGATATCCAGTGCACCACAACACACATCCTTTAAAAGTGAGTTTTTAAATATGTTTATACTAGCAGTATAGCCCGGCATTGCTCGGGTGTAATGAAACCATTAAAACTAATGCATGGTCTTGGAGCTCAGACTCTGCTTAAAGAATATTTGTGTGAAGTTTGGTGAGAATCGGATAAAAATTGTGAATTTGTATAAATGACATACAGACAGATAAATAGACACACACACACACACACACACACACACAAACATCTTACCTTTTATTTATATATATATATATATATATATATATATATATAATTGATTTTCTGTACTATTGTAAGAACTGCAACCTTGAAACCTCTGAATATCGTTTCTCATGTCTTTGTCTAGGAGTGTATCAAATTTGATTAAAATTGGACCTCTCCTTCTATAACCCGATCTTTTTCGATTATCGATTTTTGATATTTATCAGGGGTACCAAAACCTAGCTAAGAACACTCGCAGACACTTATAGTACAATTGTGTAAATTTTCAAGAAAATTGGTTCAGCCGTTTCGGAGTCTATAGGTAATGGACACACACAAAGTTCCATTTATAAATAAGTTTAAATTTAGATCCTAAACTCCAACACACCACTTTGAGCTAGACAAGTGGTTAGAGAGGACTGATCCAATCAACTGGCTGGTCATGTCAAACCTTAAGTCAGGCTATTAAAACAAGCAAAATGATCTCACATTTACCATGTTAAACTGACTTAATCAGTGACTGTAGGTTCAATCAGACTGGAAAGAAAGGAATCTAACATGGTTATTTCAACATCCGAGGAAAGCTCATACTTGGGTGGATGTTCCTGGATATAACAGATGCTTGAAACCTTTCCCATGTTTGAGTATACCAGTCATGCAACCCTTGAGGAATGAGGCAAATGGGATTCCCCCTCCCTCACCATCTCCCCCATATGGTGCTCAGATGTGGGTGGGAGCATGGCTGATTGATAATGATAATAATGAAGTCAGTCAGTTAAGTGCCATACGTGAAACACACTTGGGCGATCATGTCTCAAAAGAGACATGACTGACTGGGTGGAAGATTATCCCGCAGTAGGTTGCCATTGCTTTCTGCAGTAGGCTGGTTGCCAGCCAAGGCTATAGAACCCAGTCTGTCCTGTTATTTAACCCATAACTGGAAGGAAGTGACAAATTAATACCTTTCCCACGGATATTTGCATGTAAGTGAATGCAATGAATTCAACTGGAATCCGAACTAATAATGAAGTATGAGCACAAAAAACAAAACATCCAAGACACTACATATATATACAGACACAAAATCATTAAAAAAATTTTTTTTGAAATCATAGCAACAGTGCTAATGGAAATCAAACTAATAACAGTTGCCACCATTTGTAATAGAAAACAAATCTTAGCATGTAGGATAACTCAAAAAAAAAAAGAAAAGATAAAAAACTAGAAATAATATGTTAATGATAGAAGTCAAAGAAAAACATGGCACTGAAACTCTTCTAAGGATGACCAAATTTCATGATATAAAAATAAGGGTCGACCCACACACCAATTTTTAAATTCCTCTAAAGGTGCGGTGAGAATTGTTGAACTCTGACTGACACTGGAGGAAATTAAGAACAATAATTCTATCAAAAAACAAAACATTACAGACATAAAAATAATATCTATTAAAAAAAATGATAGAATTGTAGATACCAACCCTGATATCATTACTTTTGATGCACGAGAGCCACTACAGGAAATAAAAACTTGATATAAAGTTTTGAAGGTAGAAACATATATTTCACTTCCATTAAGATGCTTCAACTGCTAAAGATATGGACACTCTAAGAATAATGTACAAGGAAATTTGTATGAGGGGAGAATGATCCTAATCACACAGAGATCACATGTCTAGCTGAAATCAAATGCCCTAATTATAAAAAAAAGCATAGGACAACTTCCAGGGATTGTATAACCTTTGCAAAAAGGAAAGGTATATTAAAATAAAACACAAAAAGAAGTCCCTACTCACAAGCGAGGAAATACATCAAAACAAAGTCCAATACGCCATCGTAGACAAAAATTACCCAAGCAACATCAAGCTATATTTATGAAAATCTAATATCAAACATTGCACTCACTTATGCACAAATATCCTTGGGTAAGGTATTAATCCATCTCTTTCCTCAAGTTATGGGTTAAATGACAGGATAGATTTGGCAATCAGTCTACTGCAGAAAGCAACTACTTCGGGATAATATTCTGCCCAGTGAGAAGACATGATTGCCCAAAGCATGTATCATGTATGGCACTTAACTGACTGAATATCAAACAAATTATTTAAAATACAAAAATTAATATTTTTAATTCAAGGATTAAAAAAACATATTGAAAACATTAAAACCAATTGTAAACTTGGAAACAGCCCATACCACTGAAACAAAATCATCCACAAACAATATAAATTCAATGCAAAATTCACTGGCACCAACATCTCAGTGACAAAACTTCTCAAATGAAAAATTCCGCAAACAGAAAAGTGACAGAGTAAAAACCAGTCAAGCCTCAATACAAAATCAAAATCCAAAAACAGAATTAAAATCAAATAAACAGGACGACAACCTACAGAAACACAAGCATCATAAAATGGAACCCTAAAGGTGTTAGACCAAACTATAAGGAAATCAGACAATTCCATACAGATTACAATCCAAATGCATGTAGAAGACTATTCTCAAAGAAACTGACATCTTTAAAGAATATGAAACTTATCACAAAATAAATGTATCAACAATAGAAGAAAAAAAAAGGGTAGAATTTTATCAGTTACTATTTATTTTGAAAAAATATATTATTAAAAGCATTAATACGGGAATTGAAAATCCCTATATGTAGATGATCTCTCAATATTCTACTCATAACCAAACATGCTTATCTTGAAAGATATGTACAAATATGTTTAAACAATATGGAAAAATGGACGCTTAATTCCCATAGTCCAACAAATAAAATTAGGTACCTCCACTCATTTTTTAACTTTTAAATTGAATTTTGAAAAATAAAGTTTCTTAAAATTTTTGTTTTAGTTTTATTTGAAAGATAAATGATTAAATTTACTATTTCCAGTAAGCAAAGTACTCTAGTGTATTTCAAACAGAAATTACATTGAAAAATTTTAGATTGCAATCAATTTTTTAATCTCTCAATTTTTTGGCCAGTTTTGAGCAATTGACACATTTGTAAACAAAAGTTAATTCTTGGTTTTAAAAATCTTGCAAAAATAAAATATACATCTGTGACATATTATTTTTGGAAAATTAGCAAATTTAATGTTAAATTTGATTTGCATAAGTATTACTTATTTATAGCATGAAATTTAGAATAAAACTATTTCTTAAATGCAGAGTTGAACTTTGTAATCTTTCCACCATATTTGAAATGTGTTGACAGATTTACAGATGTAAGATAAGTGTATGGCAATCACAAGTGACATAGGAAAAATTTCATGCAATTATAAGAGGAAGAAACCCTGAAACACATAACCTTTTAATGTACACATAAAAATTACTATACAAAAAGAAAGCTTCATATACACACAAAAAAAAAATTAATTATTTTAAAAATACAAAGGCATGACGATTTGTATTAAACATTTTTAATTTTCAATTAGTAAATATAATCTTCACTTAATAAACTGATGACAACAAATCTTTGAAGTATTTTTTTAAAATATTTTTGAATCTATGAATTATTATAATTAAAAAAAAATTAAAACAATTCTTTTAAAATTTCATTATTAATTGAAAAAAAATTTTTTTTTCTGACTATAATGACCTTAATATATATATTACTTATTAAAGCAATTTAAAGCTTATCAAATTAAATAGTGTCATAGTTTATTGTATTTTTTAGTTTACTATTGGGAGAAGATTTTTGGAAATAAAGGCAAAATATTAAAAAAGAAATACATAATTTACATTCTCCAATGAGGCCTGTGTTTAACTAATAAAACCAGTTTTCCCAACAAAATTTAATTTCTTAAAATTTCATAAATTTACATGAAGGTGGGTAGTAACAGATGTAAAAAAATATTTTATCAAGATTTTTTTAAAATAATTTCATAAATAATTTCATTCATTTGTGAATAAGTCCTGAAAGTTTTATTAAAATCTGACAATTGATTTTTGTAAGAATTTCCAAATTAATGTATTTGTCACTGAAAAAAAGTGAGTTATGTAATATTATGTTTTCTGTTATAAACTCTTGTAATGATTTGGTTACCTGCTAACTAAAATCAAAACAGGATTTTTAACAAAATTTCAGATGGGATTAAAAAATTAAAAAAAAATAATTAAAAAAATACTTTTATCTTTCCTCTTAATAACAACAAACATTTTAACGGAAAAAGTTTTTTATTAAGTTTGGCACATTTTTTAAATCATACTATGCTGTTTTTTCAGTGATTTAATAGAGGTACCTAAATAAAATATGTAGCAATCATACTAAATAGCAAACTTAACTTCAAAGCACATATTGATTACTTTAAACAAAAATGCCAAAACGGTTTTGAAGATTCTAAAAGTAATATCAAAACTGATTCAGAATTAAAGTTAAATAGACACTTAATTCCCATGATCCAAGAAACAAAATATCTAGCAATCATACTAAATAGCAAACTTAACTTCAAAGCACATATTGATTCAGTCAGTTAAGTACCCAATTTGTCCTATTATTTAACCCATAACTGGAGGGAAGAGACCGATTAATACCTTTCCCAAGGGTATTTGTGTGTAAGTGAATGCAAAGAATTCAACTGGAATTCGAACTCGGCACCCCCCGATTTGTCGTTCTGAGTTGATATCCACTGTACCACAATGCACATCCTGATTGATTACCTTAAAAAAAATGCCAAAAGGCTTTAAAGAATCTAAAAGTAATATTGAAACTGAATAGGGGTGCCAACCAAAAGGTAATGCTCAGAATATATAGATCACTCATCAGATGAAAATTAGACTATAGATACATCATTTACTGTGCCACATATGAATCCCATCTTAAAAAAAAAATATATATATATATATATATATATATATATATATATATATATATATAAGCCATACAAAATCAAGGACTGAGAGTATTTCGGAGCTTTTCGGCCCTCACCCATGCAAAGTCACTATACAGTATCTCTGAGATGGGGTTATCCTTCTAATATGCACTAAAACTAGAATCCAACCCAAATAACTTAACATTCCAAAAAATATATGAACCTCAATTTTTTCAGTTCTATAGAAATAAGCAAACAGCCACCGCTTCACTTGAACTTTGAATTAACAAAGCACGAGAACAAATAAAGATCTTGATAATGTAACACCAGTCATAGTAAATAAGGTAGCTCGATGGACAATCTCCCAATCTTACATAGACCTAATATAGACACAAAAAAAAAAGAAAAAAAAAAACACTATAATCAGCAAAAGTATGTACTGAAAATTAAGACAAAAAAACTGTGGCTATAAACCATTCTACACAGATGAAACAAAAGTCCATGTAGAGTAGGTACAGCAGCCACTAACGGACAAATTCATAAATAAATCAAGCTACCAAACAATGCATCCATCTATACAGCTGAACTACAAGCCACAAAAATGGCACTTAAAATGATAGAAAATTCAAAAGATAGGAAGGTTATAAAATTCTGTCTCCCTATCTAGTTTAACAGCAATTAAAGAAAAGAACACAAATCATTCCTACATTAAAGAAATTCTAGAAACCTGTCATCACTTAATAAAGCACAAAAACTATAATATTGGCTTGGATTCATAGCCATATAGGCATCAAAGGAAATCATGAAGCCGACACACATGCAAAAGAGGCAATAGAAATGAAAATAACTAATATCAAACGTCCATATACAGATTATAAAAACAAAATTACACAATACATCAAAAGAAAATAACACATCACTCAATAAGTCTCTAGCCTGACATATAAATGGGGCCACTAATAAAAAATTCATATGATTTTTATGAAGTACAAACCTTCAAATGGCATGTGATAAAATTTGGGCACAATCGGATTATTAGTTTACAAATTACAGTTATTTAAGTGAAGCTACTGTTGCAAATTTTCAAAACAATGGAAAAATCTGAATTTTGTGTATTAATAAAGCATTGCTTTTTGATGGGGAAAAAATACTGTTCAAGCAAATCAATGGCTTGATAAGTGTTGTTCAAACTCTGCTTCATTGGAAACAACGGTTAAGAGGTGGTATGCTTTAAACATGGTCGTACAGACAAATGATGCTGAATGCTCAAGTCGCCCAAAATTGACAGTTGTCCCGGAAAACACCAAAAAAATCCACAAACTTGTTTTCGCCAATTGTAAATTGAAGTTGTGTGAGATAGCAGAGGAGGTGAACATATTAAAAGGCAATGTATTCATCATTTAGCATGAACATTTGTCAATGAAAAAACTGTTCAAAGTGGGTGACATGTTTGCTTACAGTCGATCAAGAACAACAACATATCGACGATTCAGAGTATTGTTTGCAACTGTTTCAACACAACAAGGAGTTTTTGCATAAATATGTGACAATGGATGAAACATGGATCCACCATTACACTCTAGAGTCAAATCGGCAGTCAACTGAGTGGACAGCAGCAGGTCAAAAGCAACCAAAGACGCAGGCAAGGTTTTGGCCTTCGTATTTTGGGATGCACAAGGCATTTTGTTCATCGATTACCTTGAGAACGAAAGAATCATCAACAGAGGATTTTATATAGCATTATTGGTGCCTTTGAAGAAAGAAATTGCCAAAAAACAAATGAAGAAGAAAAAAGTGATCTTTCACTGTGTTACAAGTTGATTGCAATGATGACAAAACTACATGAATTGCACTTTGAACTGCTTCTGCATCCACCCTATTCTTCAGATCTGATCCCCAGTGACCTACTGACTGTTTGCATATCTCAAAAAGATGCTCCAGAGAAGGAGATTTGACTCTAATGAAGAAGTGATATTGGAAACTTAGGCATATTTTGAGGCCAAAGACAAATCGTTCTACAAAAAAAGCATCAGATTGTTAGAGAAGCATTGGAATCAGCGTAGCACCCTAGAAGGAGACGATGTTGATGAATAAAATTGAATTTTGCCTAAAAGGTGTTGTTTTATTAGTGAGGCCCAGGATTTATTGAGTGATGTATTAGCAAGCAATCTGGGACAAGTTCCCAAACAATAAACTATATAAACATCAGTTAAAAAATGAGAAAAGGTAATGTAGAGACATTGGTTGACTGTGGACAAGAAATAGTGCTCAACAGAATAAGAATTGGACTGAATTTTTCTAATGAAATTTCCTGTTAATACTTTGCTTATCTTTTGGAAGGCATCTGTCACTAAAACAGTTCCTAGATACTTAGGTTTTTGCACTTGTTTAATTTTCTAATCTCTGTAAAGATCTTATGGAACAACCAATCAGTAATCAATTGGAGTAGATAGACTTAACTATCGCCCGGTTCACACTCCACCCACGTCTATTGAACAGGTGAAGAGGCTCATCCCTTGTTTCCTGTTTAGGATGTGGTTTCCGGCTTTCTCTTTTCCTATCATTCTACTCTTAAGTAGCCCCATGCGCATCAGTGGCGTCACTGCCTTGCTTGGGGTGATATGATTAAAAAAAAAAAAAAAAAACTAGAATAGGAGTTGATTCTAACTGACCAAAAAACCACAAGGGCAAATTGGTAGGTGGTTTAAATAATAACCTGGGAGATTCCATCCTGTTACAGGCAAGTCTATTCTGTAAGCAGTGATTGGCTGATAATTTCAGTGTGTATATTGAGCTCCATAAACATTCAGCACAATATCCACACTCTTGAATATTCACCATAAAAGAAGACAGCCATATTGAAAGGTAAGTTATTTGACTTCTACAATCTCCAATTTGTAATTCACATGTTGGATTGTTTCTTTTGCTGACAAGCATATGTTCTGTCTTCTTACAGTTGATACATAGTCCTTTCTTCTAGCTTTCTTAACTTTTATAGGAGTTCTTGTAGCTTACTTTGTTTATCTGCTATCAACACTCATTTGCATATCTGATATTAAGATTGTGGCTGTCAATAATGAATCCTGGTAGGGCTTCTAATTCAGTCAGGATTGACTCACTAGAAAGGTTGAATAACTCTGGTGAGAAAATGCACATTCTTGTTTTACACCCCTTTCTATTTTTGTGTATTTATTGAATTTTAAATTAGGTTTTCACATGTGAGTGTTTAAATGTTTTTTTTGTACTCTGCTTTTTCAATCTTTTTCCTGACGTTGCTTTGTAAACAGTCTACTATTGTGTGTTGTGGTGCAGTGGATATCGGCATAGAATGAGAAGTCGGAGATCCGAGTTTGAATTCCAGTTGAATTCATTGCATTCACTTATATGCAAATACTCTCAGGGAAAGGTATTAATCTGTTTCTTCTCCCTCCAGCTCTGGGCTAAATAGCAGGACAAATTGGCAACCAGTCTACCACAGAAAGTAATGGCAACCTTCTGCATGAAAATCTTCTGCCCCATCAGTCATGTTTCTTTCGAGTCATGATTGCCCAAGAGTGTATCATGTATAGCACTTACCTGACTGTCAACCAAGGCTATAGAAACCAATCTGTTCTGCTATTTAACCCATACCTGGAGAGAAAAGAGATGGATTAATTTCTTTCTCAGTGGTATTTGCACATAAGTGAATGCAACAAATTCAACTGGAATTCTAACTTGGCTCACCAATTTCTTGTTCCGAGCCAATATTCACTGCACCACAATGTGCATCTACTCATTACATTCACTTGTATGGGAAAGGTATGAATTTATTGCCCCTTTCCTCTCAGTTATGGACTAAATAGCACTGTAAACTGGGTTGGCAACCAGTCTAGAAGGATAACTCTGAATTCAAAACCAATAGAGATACCTTAAGTAAGATTAGATTTTAACCAAAGTGTTTAGCCAAAACACAATACATTTATTTTCTTGAACAGTCACAGGGATGTCAACTGGAACGTGTGTAACTCACTAAAAATGGCATTTATCATAAGAAATGGAGTCGGATTAAAAAAATCCATTTATAAAATACAATTATTTGCCAGCTGCTGCATTGCGTTTGTTTAGTCAGAAAATCATACAAAGTTGATCTATTTGTCCATATTTCTTGAGATGGGGTATTGTAATTACACCCTTGTGTAAATTAATCGAAATAAAATGAATGATGTCTTCCTAGAATCTTTCACACTTTCCCTAATCACATATACACCGTCTCTTAGCATTTTTTTTCTTCTGACCACATTTTTGTTTTTGGCTGAGAGAGATGGATAAACAAAGATAGATAGATATATCTTTGTGCAAATTAAATGAAACAAAATGAATATCTTACGAGGATCTTTCTCTCTTTTCCTGATCACATATATGTCATCTCTTGGCATTGTTTTTTTTTCTTCTGACCACATTTTCTTTTACGTTTTAGACTGATGTATCCAGTTTGTTTCTTCACCTTAATGATACGACTGACAGTTGAAAGGCTGACATCAACAATATCCGCAATATCTCTGTAAGGCTTGCCAATGTGTTCATGCAGTGTGATAATTTTTGTATGCCTCCTTCAAGTAACGTCCATCGCAGACAATGGCTGTAGAACAACTAATTGTCAGTTGAGATTATTGTGTTAATCCGATGCAATCATGGATGACACAATATTTTTCAAGATCAAACAAATTTCATCATACACTCTAAAAATAGATTTATATTACTGCACACCACTGCAAATGATCTAATCTGAGAAAACAATAGAAATAGATTACACCCTGTAACTTCAGTGGGTCTAAAACTGACAGTATAGTGAAAGAAAGGAAACTGAAGCAGTTGTTTCAATTAATTAGCACAAGGGTGTGTTTACATTGTTTGGACTCTTGTCCTGATCTTTGTTTTCATATTCACGATGTTTCAGCTGTTGTTCACTCCAGCTTGGCTACAGGAGAAATAAACAAAAACTTTGAAAGTTGAGTTAAAGGCAAATAACTGATTACTGAGACATCTTGAAGAGGCATGACTCATGGAACTAGAACAACCTACCTCTGTAAACAAAATAAAGGGTTCAGTTTAAAATTCCAATCACCTGAAGAAGGCTGGAGCATACAGCAGTCAAAATAGCAACAAAGATGAAGACAACAGTCTGAACAATATAAATAGTGTAAAAAAAAAAAAAAAAAAAAAAAAAAAAAAGTGGGAGCCATTAATAGAAAAAGGTTGGGAACCATTGCTGTAAAGAATGTAAACAAAGATATAATTTCTATTTACATTCAAACTAATATCCTCATCTTTATTACATTTCATCTGTTGTGCACACTGACTTTCTTCAGGTATCTGTTGATTCAGGTATCCTTTTACACTAGCTCTTTTATTCAATGTACAGAGGTTGCTTGTTCTCTTTCTACTCCCCATGTCTCAAAATATCTTGTTCTTTTTAGCACTGTTCAGTTATTACTTGCTCAGGTATAATTGTCTTGAAGATTTGTAGAATTAATTTTTCTTGCAGAAATTTATATTAAGATATCAATCTGGACTAATGAAATAGTTTAAGGATTGACTCAAGATTCTAATCCTGAATTTAATTTTTTTTATTTGTCTGTATTTCCAAGATGAGGTAGGATTTACAGTATTTACATTATTCGGACTATTGTCTTCATCGATATCCTTAAGGACACCTGGCCCAGTGGATATAGATGTTGGTTAGTTCCTGACTTGGCTCTTAGAGTTGTGAGTTCAATACCAGGCTACAGCAGTGGTGAACAAATAACTTGCAGGGTTAGGAGATAACTCATGACTTCCAATCAAGGCTTCCCGCAAGGAAGGTAGTTCATATATAGTGATTGTAATAAAGGGTTCAGTTCAAAATTCCTTGCACCTGAAGAAGACAGGAGTGTACAACGACCGAAATGGAATACAAATGGCAACAAAGATGTGGACAATAGTCTGAATAATGTAAATACTATTAATTTTTTTCTTTTTACATTTCACCCTCAAGCAAGGTGACAGTCACTGAGACAAATGGGATTACTGACAGTGAAAGAAACTGAGAAAATTTTATTGGAAAAGAACAAAAAGACATGATGATTGATGCTGTATTTAAATTTTTAAAGTTTGTAGATGACATGAAGTAAGAAGTTGAAAGAGTTCTACAGGTGAGATGTCAGAGACAAGAAACTATTAGAATAAAAATTATAACTTGCAATGTGGATGTGTGTTGTGGCGCAGTGGATATTGGCTCTGAATGACAAGTCGGGGAGCCGAGTTCGAAATCCAGTTGAATTCCTTGCATTCACTTGCTCACAAATACCCTTGGAAAAGGTATTACTCCATCTCTTACCTCCAATTATGGGTTAGATAACAGGACAAATTGGGTTCTATAGCATTGGCTAGCAACCAGTCTACAGCAGAAAGCAATGGCAACCTACTAATAGATAATCTTCTGCCCAGTCATTCCTGTCTCTTTTGAGACATGATCGCCCAAAGCGTGTATCACATATGGTACTTAACTGACTGACTTGCAATGTAAAGCCTATGTATCTCTGGGTACCAAATTTGAACCCCTGCACCATATTTTTTGTATTAAATATATGTAGCTGACCCCACCTCTGCTCCTAAAGACCAAAGGGCTGATTTAGAAGATAATCTCATTGCAGATAATCCAAAGTAAATATAGTTGTTCAATTCACAAGATCATCTGTAAATGGTTTATCTTTGTAATTTGTAGAGATTTAAAATATCATCATTTAGAGACAAAGAAATATTATTTGTGTCAATTCAGGATTAATATCCTTGAATTATCACTTTTGATCTGTGAATTGTTCCATTGAGATATTTATATCCAAATTTGATCAATTTTTTTTTTTTTTTTTTTTTTTTTTTTTTTTACTATAATCTTTTGGTTAAAATTGTAGGAGACGAAGATGGTGGTGATTACTTATTAACTTAGTTTGGCACATGACAAGTGTGAAGCACTCAGTGTGAATTGTTCATTTCAGTTATCATGGTGTATGAGGCGAGCAGATAGTTATTAAAATTAGCATGAGCAGAGTTTGATCTTTATTCTTATTTAAAACAGTCTTCTAAAACCTGTGACCTCCGTTAGTATATAACAGGATTTTTTATATATATATATATATATATAATCATATCCCCCCCCCCCACACACACACAGCAAAGCATTTTACTGCCACTGTTGTGGGTTCTACCCTATTTGGACTATAATGAACTTTTCCTATTATGAATACTGGGAGAATATGCCTCTCAGGGTGGAGTTAGGTTGAGCCACCCCAGTCTAATACTTGGCAGCCAGACTGACGTGTAACACTCTTGTATTTGTTTTCTGTTTATGTTTCACTATTTCCTGAGTTTGAGTTTTCTTCGAGACCTATTCTGGGTTCACAACAGTTACGTAGGAGGAAAGTTATGAGAAAAAGTGACAGGTTACAGAGGGTGTCAGGAAGTGGGTAAGAGAAGGATGAGAATACTGATGAGAATGGAGCAGACGGAAAAAGGAGCATGAAAGAGAGGACGCAAGTCAGTGAGATAGAAGATGACTATTGATTTTACATTTAAATTCTTCGAGATTGTAGCTGTCGGGGAAGCAAGTAAACGGAAGGGAATTCCACAGGCGGGAAGTGCGAGAAAAGAAGCTGATGAAGTAGAATTTGCATCTACATTTTATTGGTTTCATAGTAAAAGGGTGGGAGCTAGTTGCTAATCCTGTAGCTCGAGTAAATTCATATATAGAGGCACCAGTGAGCTAAGTTCATCGAAGCAGAAGCCATGAAAATATTTGTAGAAAAGACACTTTCAATAATAAAAGTACTCATGATAAAATTATTTAATTTTGTTTTCATTTTTTTCTGCTGTCATTTACTCCCATTTCAAAATGGTACACGACTAATATTGTTAAAAATAAATAAATTAGTTCAGACAAAATCTCTTAGAATGATATAAAACATCTTTTCTAACAAAAATCAGATCATTTTAATTTATCTAACATCTAACTGAAACATATGCCTCCTTGTAAAGTAAAACATATCTCACAAATGAAGTTTCAGAAAAATTTGTTTTATTTTTGGATTTGTTTTAATACAGAGAATTACATTACAATAAAAAACAACTAGGGTACTAATCAGCTATTTTAGAAAAAAGAATCTATTTCATTCAATATTATTTACATTGTTTGGACGGTTGTCCTCTTTGAACCAAACCCTTTATTTCGACCACTGGGATAGATTGTTCTCATTCCATGTGTGATGTCACGTAAACATGGCAATAAAGATGAGGACAACAGTCTGAACTATGTAAATACTGTCATCTCAGAAGTATAGACAAATCTATTCAATATAATTTGAAATGCACAAGAGTATTTTGCTTACAGGAAATAGTAAATGCAGTTTTTCTTCTTTTTTTTTTAAACTTTCAATTAAAGCTAAAAGCCTTTTCATTTAAAAAATTCATTTTAAACCGTAGGTATTTTAAATTAGTAGAGGTACCTATAAAAAAAATCAAAATTTTTTTTTTTTTTTACAAATCTTGGTTGTATTATATTTTTTTATCTTAGAAATCTTGGCACATCCTACATGTCTTTATATATGACCCGGATATAAGAGAGATTTTATCTGGTCCCAAATTAGAGCCTGTGGTAATGTATATAAAATAGACCAAAAGAGAACTTTTATCTGGTCCCGACAACTCTCTTATATCAGGGTTACACTGTATAAGTACATTTCCAGTGCTTCTATCTTTGAAAAAAAAAAAAAGAAAAAAAAAGTACCTCTACTTGATATGGTCAATAAATACATTTTTGGTGCTTAAAGAAGCTCTTCAGTGATGTCCTGCCTTCATTACTGATTTCGGGTTTTTAAACATCATATCAGATTTGGCAGTAACCACATCTTTCAGTCTGGAAGTACCAAGCCGGCTTCTTACTTTGTGCTACTTGTCTGGAATTAAATTTAAATTTTCTTTTCGCCAGAATTCGTACTTTTTATTGTTAACTCTAGCCAATGACTTTATATGAAATATCCCACTCGCATTTCCCTATTTATTTAAAAACTTGAAGCAACTGAAATGTGGTTCTACAGAAGGATGCTGTGAATCTCATGGATCGAGCATGTGAGCAATGATGAGGTCTTGGAAATGATGGAAACAAAAAGGAAATTAATACTGAGCATCAGGAAGAGACATCTGAAGTTCCTGGGACATGCAATGGGGAAGGAGGGCTTGGAGAATCTGATACTAACAGGCCATATAGAGGGGAAAAAGATACAGGGGAAAGCAATGGATAACATATTTGAAGGACCTAATCAGGTGGATGACAGAACGAGGATTGCACGGTGTAACAGGAGTAGGCGTGCTCAGAGCCACCAGGGATAGGGAAACGTGGAAAGTCATGATTGCCTACGTCCTGAGGGGACAGGGTACATAGAAGAAGGTAATCAAAAATAAAAAAACATTGTCATATCAAAATACATTTGCCTTTGTGAAAAATAATTGTCTCCTATTTTGTATTATGGTTGCCACATCATAAACATGGTGATAAAGATGGGGACAACAATCTTAACAGTGTAAATAATGCATAGTACAGTGTAACCCTGATATAAGAGAGTTGTCAGGACCGGATAAAAGTTCTCTTATATCAGGGTTTGGTCTATTTTATATACATTACCACAGGCTCTAATTTGGGACCAGAGAAAACCTATCTTATATCAGAGTTTCTCTTATATTAGGGTCTCTTATATCCGGGTTATGCTGTATATACATTGAACAATATTAAAAGAACTAAAATTTCATTAATCCCCATAATAAATCTTTGAAGACCTGCAGTACTTTTGTGAGTAGGCATAAGAAATTGAGGTTTGGAGAGAACGGATTTCAAATAAAAAAAAAAAACTAAAAAAAAAACTAAAAAAAAAAACTCTCATGGTTAAGATTTACTTGTTCCAAAAATTCTTTGGATATTTAGTGGGAAAGTTTTATTTGTGTGTGTGTGTGTGTGTAAAAAGTTTCTGTAAAAAAACAAGTGCTGGGAACTTTTCCATCAGTTAAGTGCCATACAAGATACACTATTGAGCAATCAAATGTCTCTTTTAATTCATGACTGACTAAGTACAAGATTGGGCCTTATAGCCTTCCTTGGTTGGCAATCAGCTTATCACAGAAAGAAATGGCAACCTCTGCAGGAAAAATCTTTTGAAATATGCTGTCAGTCATATTTATCAGTTCACCACTTTATACGTACAAGATTTTTCCTGCAGAGGTTGCCATTTCTTTCTGCGACAAGCTGATTGCCAATCAAGGCTATAAGGCCCAGTCTGTCCTGCTATTTAACCCATTGCTTTTGATTGCCTCTATTGAAATATAAATCTACCATCCGCCCATGTATTGAATACTGCTACCACATATGGTCAGGTGCTCCTGCTATTCTCCTCGGGCTTCTTGACAAAATACAACGGAGAATCTGTAATGTGTGATGTGGCTTCCCTGTGCCTCTTCTATAAATACTTTCACGGCTTCTGCTCCGATGAACTTAGATCACTGGTGCCCCCTAGGTACGAATTTGCACGAGATACTAGATTAGCAACTAGTTCCCATCCTTTTACAGTGAAACTGATAAAATGTAACCACAATTTCTACTTCAACAGCTTCTTTCCTCGCACTTCCTGCCTGTGGAATTCTACGTACTTGCTTCCCCGACAGCTACAATCTCTAGGAGTTTAAATGTAAGGTCAATAGACACCTCCCAACACACTAACTTGCGCCCATTCTCTCAAACACTCTTCCTATGTACCTCCTTACTCGTCTATCACCCTCCTTCTGACATTTCCTATATCAATCACTCTCTCAGCACCTTCCCCTATTTAACCCCCTGCGCTATAGTGGCAGTTGAATACCTTGCTTGGGGTGAAATGATTTAAAAAAAAAAAAAAATATGCTGTCAGTCATATTTATCAATTAATCAATTTTACTTTTAGATATTTACTAAGTTTAGTCTGGCTCAAGGCTACAAGCTTCGAACACCTAGTGAGGATTGAACTCACTAAAACTGTGCTGGCCAGCAGGAGTAGCTTATTAACCACTGCTCCAAGGAAAATCACCGCCACTTTGTATGTATGTCAAGTTTTTAATTTTTTTTTTTTTTAAGAACAGGAGGGAAAAAAACATGTGTAAAATATTCTACAGAGTTAAAGATTTTCGATAATCTCAGCTTTCAATTATCTTGTCAGATTTTTTTATCTTTCATTTTAAAGCATAAGTGAGTTTGAATTCCAGTTGAATTCGTTGCTTTCACTTACACACAAATATCCTTGAGAAAGGTATTAATCCATCTCTTCTCCCTCCAGCTATGGGTTAAATAGCAGAATAGATTGGGTTTTGTAGTTTTGGTTGGCAAACAGTCTACTTCAGAAAGTAATGACAACCTACTGCAGGAAAATCTTCTACCCATTTAGTCATGTCGCTTTCGAGGCATGATCGCCCAAGCATGTATCACGTATGGCACTTAACTGACTTACTGAATCAACAATTGATAATCATTTTCTTATTTTATTTCAAGGAATTTGTTCTCATCCTTAAAACTTTTTAAACCAGTTTCAGGCAGTATGATTACAGCTGTACAATTCAGGACAGCTGAACAATGCTGGTCATGAGGTATATAGCGTTAAATGTATAATGGTGTCATTTAGAGTCTTCAGTTATGTCATGGTATATAGAAAGGGAAAAAAATTTAAAAAACTTTTGACTCAAAAAGATAATTCCCTAAAAAACATATGCAGGTCCTAAATATAACTTAGTGTGGGTTTCTTTTTTAATAAAAATGCTGAAACAGTTTTAGGAAATTTTACAGCTTGAACAAAATAGTGTTTGAACAATTGAACCTTTTCTTTGAATAGTTGATATTGTTATTAAATTTTTAGCTGATCCCTGGGATGTGCGTTGTGGTGCAGTGGATATCAGCTTGGAACGAGAGATTGGGGAGCCAAGTTCAAATTCCAATTGAATTCAATGCATTCACTTACGCACTGATACCCTTGGGAAAGGTATTAATCCATCTCTTTCCTCCAGTTATGGGTTAAATAACAGGACAGATTGGGTTTTATAGTCTTGGCTGGCAACCAGTCCACTGCAGAAAGCAATGGCAACCTACTGCGAAATAATCTTCTGCCCAGTCAGTCATGCCTCTTTCGAGACATGATTGCCCATGTGTGTTTCACGTATGGCACTTAACTGATTGGGGTAAACGAAGCGTCAGGGTAAAGGAGCTGGCCACTGTCCTGCTTCTCATCTTTACAAAGGTTTGAGCAAGGTCAGCTTGAACACTGGGATCAACTGCGTGCAAATATTAATGCAAGTTGGCAGAATGGTGGTCATCAATGATAGCCTCTTACCTGCCATTGTGGCTTTGTTGTATGCAGTAAATCAGGTCTTGCTATCCACTTAGGCAAACATGTAGCAGTGGATACTCAACCACTCAAGCAAAATGGCTGAACCACATGTTCTATTTAAAAGTTTCGAAAACACTTGCAGGCCTTAGGAGATGCAGGCATATCCATAGAAAAATTCACAGTTGAATATTGCTGTATTTTACTGAGCCCTCATTTGTGACAAGAGTCCACCATTTGTAGAATTAATATAAGTAAAAGTTTGTCACTTAGCTGATTGATACCTTTAGTATCCTGACTCTTCAGTGGTGGTGGTGTAGATGAACATTTTTGTGATTGTTTGATTCACTAGTCAGGAGATAAGGTTCATGTCCAAAACTCTGGAGTAGGGATGCTGAAAATGTGTGTGTGTGTGTGTGTGTAACAGAACCTTGTAGGTTTGAGTTTATATGAATATCTTTTTGATACTAATTTCAAAATACATGGCTTTGTTTTGTTAGTCATGCATCCTGATTTCTCCTTAGCAATGTCACATTTTGTTACTATGGTAAGAGGAAGTTAAACATGCCTTGGGATATCTAATTAGTAAATTGAAGAGGTCAAGTTTCTAATTCATAGCCTTTTATTTGGTGTTAACTTTCATCAGATATTTTTTTTACTTTCAGTGACACAAAAAGAAGAGTTCTTTCTTACATCCAACAATTGGATTGTGTAAATAAAAATCCCAGATAGTCATGCAGGAAATATTACCAATGCAATAGTAAATTACATTGTTATCTTGGTAGTAAACTATATATATATATATATATATATATATATATATATATATATTGTCAGCTGCAGACAGATCTGTTTCGCTGTATCACAGCTCATCAATACGGTTAGACTCTGATTGCTTTTTAATCCAGGATTGAAACCTGACTGAATTGGCGTCAGTCGGCGATTCTATCTCTGGGCTATGGGCGTTCGGTGGAAGAAGGCAGACCTTTTAGCGTGTATATTATCATTATACGCGCCCAATAGCCAGAGTGCTCTAATTCATTTTACTGAATGAGCGATGCGTACATGCCAGAGTAGCTACTGTTTTTCAAAGCCTACCATTCTAGTGTAAATATTGTCATCCGCAGACAGATCTGTTTCATTGTATCACAGCTCATCAGTACGGTTAGACTCTGATTGCTTTTTAACACAGGAGTGAAACCCAACCGAATTGGCGTCAGTTGACGATTCTACCCAAAATTTTATTTACTCAAATTTAAATGTGTTAAAAGATTTTATACTGATAGAAATCCAAAAAAAAAAAAAATACACAGGAAAATAAAATAGGGTGAGATTAACAATTTTTGAATGTAAGGAAGTAAGGGAAAAGCAGACAGATATTAGAAGACATACACCCTCCCCCATATAAGAGTCAAGAGTTTAAAAGTTAAAATTTAGCCATGTCAGAAGGATAGAGGTGGTAGGGGAAACAGAAAGGAAAAAAGGGTGAAGGGGTGGTTGACTGGGAAGTAAGCTATGAAAAAATTTTCCCTTAGAGACAAAAGAAAACTGCTGACATCAATGTTAAAAAAAATGTGTGTGTGTATGTATATATATATATAAGGAAATGAAGGAAGGACTAAACCTCACAGTTACTTGAAAATTGATATGCTCAGCCCACACCCACAAAAAGCCTTACATAGATGTAATCAATATTTAGTTGGAAAAATTAAAATAATAAAGTACCATACATATATATATATATATATATAATTCCCGGTGAAGAGGACTCAAGGTTTTACTATTTTGAGTGCCCTAGCATTTATTCTATTATGAACAGTGCTCAATATAATAAATATTATAGAGCTTAATATAGTTATGAGTACATTGTGACACGGAAATTTCTGTGTTTCAAGATAAATTCTCTTCATCAGGCAATGTTTGATGTTGGTTATACAGATGACAATCCTGTTTCGCTGTATCACAGTTCATCAGTGTGGCTAGAGATCCACTTGCCTCCGACTAGGATTGAAACTTGACAAATTTGGTATCAGTTGGAGTTGCTAACCCCTAAGCCATAGGCACATGGAATCAGAGAAGGGAAATTGTAGCGTGTTATATATAAGGGGTGTATACACAAGTCAGTCATCAAAAGAACTCAATTCGTTGCTGAAGAGTTAAGCATTGCCAAAGTGGTAACTTTTCTTTTTTCAAATTTCTAATAGATAAATTATTGTGGAGAGGTTTTTCACTTAAGAGCCGTGTTGTTTCAGTCATGCCAACTTTGTAGTTTCACAAAGGTATTATTATGATGTCTACTCACTCTGCAGGGATTTTTTTTATACTGCTATTATTCTAAACTAAATCCCTATCAGTAAAATACCAAAAAGTAGCAATTTTGGCATGAAGCACTATTACAATTCAATAAATATCTATCTATCTATCTATATATATATATATATATATATATATATATATATATATATATATATAAAAATCCAAAAAGATGATCAAATAGGTAAATACAGAAACACCCGATCCTATTAATAATTTCATTAATATTAAAATTGATCAAGCTGGAGAGCTCAATGCAAATATTACGTTTTATTTACAGAGCCAAATATAAAAGAAATTTTCTTCGTAGAAATGGCTATCCAACGGATTTAAATATCAAAATTTTTGTTTTATTTTTTGTGTGTGTGTCTATATTTTTTTTGTGTTTATGTGAATATTTTTATTTTTATTTCTGTCAACAACTGTCATCTGTTGTTTTTTTTTTTATCAAACAGCAACTTAAATGAAAACTTGACATTAGGTAAAAATAGATATGCCTTTACCTTGTCTGTTTTTAGCCTCATTTTATGTACCATATTCACCTACATTGAATTTAAGCCAAATAATATATTTTTTATGTCAATCATGCAAGTGGGTAAAACACACCTTTCTACGACACCATGACTTGTTTATTTATTCCGGATCTTCACAAACTGTTGTGTCGTGACACTTTATTGTAATTAATTAGCCATTCTTTCTTTAATTATCTTTCTTTACTTTTTTTTTCCTCTTGGATCGTTTATCTTTTGTATACATTTGGAATGATATATTTGGTTTGAGCTAACAAAACTTATACCTTATAGTGTGTTGCAGAAAGATTTCGTTTTAAGTGTCAGCCAATGGAAAAGTTTGAAAATCTCTGACGTCTTTCATCTATATGCCCCTCCTTTTCTTTTTCTTTTAATTTTCTTACTTACCTTCTCTCTTTTCTCATCTGTTATTATGGGGAAATGAATAGATAAACAGTCTCACTCTTTCTTAATATATGTGGATGACTAATATATATATATATTTGTCATCCACACACACATATATGTGTGTGTGGATGACTAATATATGTGTGTGTGTGTGTGTGTGTGTGGATGACTAATATATATATATATATATATATATGTGTGTGCGTGTGTGTGGATGACTAATATATATATATGTGTGTGTGCGTGTGGATGGATGACTAATATATATATATGTGTGCGTGCGTGTGGATGGATGACTAATATATATATATATATATGTGCGTGCGTGTGGATGGATGGCTAATATATATATATATATGTGCGTGCGTGTGGATGGCTAATATATATATATATATATATATATATATATATATTTAGCAAACTAGATCCCTTCTTTTTACTGTGAAACCGGTAAATTGTAAATGCAAATTCTACTCCACCAGCTTCTTTTTTTGCACTTCCTGCCTGTGGAATGCCCTCCTGCTTACTTGCTTTCCTGACAGCTACAATCTTTAAGAATTTAAATGTAAAGTCAATAGTCATCTTCTGTCTCACTAACTTACATCCTCTCTCTCTCTCTCTCATGCTTTATTTTTCTCTGTCCACCCCATTCTCTTTAGTATTCTCATCCTCTCTTCCTGACACCCCCTGTAACCTATTACTCTTTCACATAACATTCCTCCTATGTAACCCCCATGCATAACAGTGGCAGTAAAATGCCTTGCTTGGGGCCACTGATATGTTTATAAGAAAAACATAGTTAACTGCAACATAAGAGCTGTCATGTTTCAGTGCTATTTGTTAGTACCTCATCAGGCAGTGAAGTACTTTATTGTTAGGAATTCATATATATATATATATATATATATATATATATATATATAGGAACCATGTTTCCTCTATTCAAGAAAAAATTGAGATCCTTAAATATATTAACAGTAACAAGCTTTTAAACCAGAGGCATGAAACTACAGTAAACTGCAAGCACATTAGAGAACTAACATTACAATCATGCTAAAAAAATACTACAATAGCCAGAGCTAGGACCCCATATATATATATATATATATATATATATATATATTATATATATATATATATAAAATTCTATAATAATATTGAATTACTAAATTCTAAATTAAGGTTTAATATTCACAATTAAATTAGAAATTTTTCTCTAAATAAAATTTAGAATTTTATAGAAGTAATCGATTTACTAAATTATAAAGTAAGGTTAATAGCCATAATTAGATTAATTATATATATTGTCCTTAACACACACAAAACTTCAACTATTACCTAAAATGCAAACACACCTCTTACCTATCCACCTATTACCTCAAATACAAACATTCTACTTTCCACCTATATAAAAGTCTACTTATTAAGCACTTATTACCTATGTTTATCTAGTACCTAAACAACCCTAACATTAAAATTTACCTCTTACATTAAATTTTACCACAAACGGTGATATAATTAAAATTTGAAATTTAATAGAAAAAATCGGTTTCCAAACTGTGATCTAATTAGGATTTAAAATTTAATTGAAAAAATCGACTTCCTGAATCCAAAATTATGACTAAATAGACAAATTTAGATTATTTACAAAAACTCTACTTATAGACAATAAATTATTCTGTACTGAAAACGCATCCCAACCCTAACCTGTTCCCATAAGAAATCCTAAAAGATATAGTCTAGTCACTAGAGATATATATAAATAAAACTTACACTCCCCACACCAAAATTCTAAAGGTCAATCAGCAGTACTTGTTCCCTTACCACTAAACCCCCACCACATACACAATTGACTAGATATAAGAATAGAAATTTAAAATTAAAATTTAATATAAAAAATGGTTTCCAAACTATGACCTAATTAATAATTGAAAATTGAAAATTAAAAATTTAATAGAAAAGATATATTCCCTAAATCCAAAGTTAAGATTAAATATACAAACTTACATTAATTATAAAGACTCTGCTTAAATAAAAATATCTGCGCCAACCACTACTGACTCTTCTAAGAAATCCAGAAGAATATAGTCTAGTCACTAGATAATAAAAACTTACAAGGTTAAATCTGTCTAGAATTTAAAGACTCATTAATCAACTACTTAAAAAACACCCTCTCCAAAAATTCCAACGGTCAGAGACTTATTCCCCTACCACTAACCCCCACCAACACCTCTAACAAAACTAAATATAAGGAAAGAGGATTTCCATTACTTTACACACCGCCTGATGGGACATTGAAGTTTCAGTGTGGAAACAAATGTACCTTTGTAGTGGATATATATATATATATATATATATATATATATATATAATGATTATGTACATGTTCTAAAATATTATTTATAATATATATATATAATTTAAAAATAAATCATTTGTTACCATATTCAGTCAGTTAAGGTGGGGCTGTGATATTCAAAAGGTTGGACTAGGTTAACCAATAGAAAGTAAGTTGATGGGTAAGTGAATGAGTTAAGAGGTGAGGGTCAGAATTAAGATGTCCTGAAAAGTTAGATTTTTGGTGTCAGTTTATGAAACATTTGAGTGCATACAATTGTATTATGACATGTTAGCAATTGTATTGAATGTGTTTGTGGAATGGTTACAAATTTATTTATTCATATTATGTTTTTGATCACTTAAAGGAGTGTTGTTATTAGGAACAAAATTGTATTGAAATATAATGTATGTCAAACATGTGGATGACATTGTAGGTAATATAACAGTTAATTGAAACTAATTATCAGAGGATGGGTAAATCAATTTATTAATGCAAGGAGTAGAAGTTTCATTGTGGGATCTGGTTATATTATAGTAGAAAATATATTAACTATACTTTAGAATATATATAAGATGATAATTGCAGATGGTAATTACTTTGCATTTATTTAAGAGGTTTAATTTAGGGAACTTAATAAGTTGAAATTTTTCCTGTAAACACAGCAAACATGGCTTATATAAAGATTTACATTTTTTTTTTTTAAAATATTTTCTATATTTTCTATTTTATTGTAATGGTTTTATTGGTTTCTTTTAATTGCCAAAAGTATGTGGAAAGTGATTTGCTATTGTGGTATGCCTTAATAAAAGATAAAATGTGCTGATACCAATGTGTTTTAAATAGATTCTTGGTGCTTCCAATGTAATTTTTTTACTGTTGGATTTTCTCTAGTAGAAATAGAATATATATATATATATATATATATAATAGTATACTCTCTCGCTCTCTCTCTCTCTCTCTATATATATATATATATATATATATATATATATATATAATTGTTATATTTTCGTAAAAATTTCTATTGCACGTGATTTTGCACACGTTCCTTTTCCTTTAAAAAGGCTGAGTGCTTTTCTTTCTTCAGCATTTTGTTTACCTGCTCTTGCGTTTACTGCATGCTCTTGTGTTGTGAAATTAGTTCTGTAAAGCCTATTAAAGAGGTTTTGTTTCCGTCTTCAGTTACGTTAAAACACCACCACAATTTACAGAACTAATTTTCTATTTTCCTCATGGAGAAAATAATTCGCCTGGACAAATTTGACGTTTCCTCGGCAGACCCACAGGCCAGCAAGCTTTGGAGATTATGGTATCGTAACTTTAATTACTACCTCTCAACTATTGCTTCGTTAAACCCTGATAAACTCGAAGTTCTCTATTTAAACATCAGTCCCACTGTTGCTGACGTTATCGAGGGTTGTTCTGGCTTTGAACATGCTGTTGACTTACTGAAAGGTGTCTACGACAAGTCTCCAAGTGTTATTCATGCTAGACATCTGCTTTCTACGCGTTTGCAACAAGAAAGCGAGTCTGTCGACCAATACCTTCAGGCCTTGAATCGACTTGCCGCTGACTGTTGCTTTAAAGATGTAACGGCCACCACTTACAGGGATGAATCTGTCCGTGATGCATTTATTCGTGGTCTTCGGTCCTCATTGATACGTGCTAGGCTCCTTGAAACACTCTAACTCTCGCAGAAGCTACTCAGTGTGCTAGGGCTTTAGAACAAGCTCACTTTCGCGCGGAATCGTATGCCACCCAGATTGGAGCAGTCGCCGTTACTTCTATTACTGGAACTAAAAATGTGTTGACCGATTCTGCCGAGGAGGCCACTGGTATTTCTAAAAATTCTGCTCTAACTGATTCTCCAATGAAGTGTGACTCTGTACTGTTCTCTCCTGCCCTTCCTGTTCGTGGCAAGTGTTACAACTGTGGAGGGAGACGTCACTTTAAGGACGACCGCTGCCTCTGCCCTGCCCGCAATAAGGTATGTCGAAGCTGTGGTAAACTCGGGCATTTTTCTAAAGTTTGCCGTTCTACTCTACCGACACATTCACGTTCTTCTTCTGCTATCATAGGGGCCCATGCTAAAGGTGGTGATAGTTGCCCTCCTATCACCGAACCTGTGGAGTTAAAAGGGAAAAAGTTAACTGCCCTTATAGACACCGGCAGTTCTGATAATTTTATCAGTGCCCGTATTGTCAAAAAAATGAGACTGCCCACTTTAAAACGGAACTCCGTAATTTCTATGGCATCATCCGCCGTTTCCCTTAAACTGTCTGAATATTGCACCGAGAACGTTTTCTTCAATGGTTGCGAATATAAAGAGATTGACCTTACTGTGCTTCCTGACTCCTGTATGGACATTATACTCGGAATGCCGTTTTTGAAACTACACCGGGGTATTACTATTTCTTTTGGTGGATCTCAGGAAGTTTTAAAAATCTGCGCGCTAACCAGGATCAGTTGTGCCCCTGTAAAATTGTTCCGAAACCTGACCCCTGATTGCAGACCCATTGCTACTAAATCCCGAAACTACCGTGCGGAGGATGCCCGATTTATTGAAAAAGAAATTCTTTAACTGCTTGAAGACGATGTCATTGAAACCAGCTATTCACCGTGGCGTGCTCAAATTGTTGTGACTTCGTCACCTAATAGAAAGAAACGATTGGTGGTTGATTTTTTTCCCAAACCATTAACCGTTTCACACTACTTGACGCGTACCCTTTGCCTCGGATTGAGGATCTCGTAAACCAAATTGCCCAGTATCATATTTTTAGTACGATTGATTTGTCTAAAGCTTACTACCAGATCGAAATTTGTCCCGAAGATCGGCCTTACACGGCTTTTCAAGCTGGAAATCGTTTGTATCAATTCAAACGAATACCCATGGGTGTCACTAATGGGGTTTCTGCCTTTCAACGATTTATGAATTCCTTTATTTCTGAAAATAAGTTATCCGGAACTTTTTCTTACATTGATGACATTACTATTTGTGGTAAAACTCAAGAGGAGCATGACGCTAACTTGGAATGTTTCTTAAAGGCTGCCTCAACATACAACCTCGAAATAAACCGAGAAAAATCAAAGTTTTCGCTTCGTTCTATCAATTTGCTTGGATACCAAATCTGTGACGGAACTATTCAACCTGACCCTGAGCGTTTGAAACCTCTTTTGCAAATGCCTCCTCCTTCGGATTCAAATTCGTTAAAGAGGTGCCTTGGTATGTTTTCTTACTACGCGAAATGGATACCTAAGTATTCACACAAAATTCGTCCCCTGGTTGAAAATAAACAATTTCCCATGCCTCCTATAGTTGTGAATTCTTTCGAAAAACTTAAGAAAGACGTTGCCGAATCATCTGTAAAGGTTATCGACGATGAACTACCATTTACTATTGAAACCGATGCCTCAGAGAAAGCTATAGGAGGCACTCTCCTACAGGCTGATAGGCCTGTAGCATTCTTTTCCCGATCATTAAACCCATCTGAAATACGACTACACATAGTTGAAAAAGAGGCTTACGCGATAGTTGAATGTGTCCGAAAATGGAGGGACCCCCTTGTTGGGAAGCACTTTACTATCATAACAGACCAGCAAGCCGTATCTTTTATGTATAAGCCAGCTAACCGAGGAAAAATTAAAAATGATAAAATCATTCGGTGGAAAATGGAGCTTCTCCCGTTCTCGTACGATATAAAACACCGTCCCGGAAGTGAAAACACCGTTGCCGATGCTTTGTCGAGAGTGTGTGGTGCTGCTGCTTCCTCCTTGGAGGAGCTAAGGACCATACACAGTTCATTAATACACCCTGGGGTTCAACGTTTTTGGCACTTTATACGATCACAAAATATGCCATACTCAATTGATGAAGTTCGGCGCGTGACATCCGAGTGTACAACTTGTGCAAAAATAAAACCTCAATTTTCCAGCCCTACTAATAATACGCTAATCCGCTCTACTGCTCCCTTTCAGCGCCTCTCTGTAGACTTAAAAGGGCCTGTCCCGGCATCATCGAAAGGATGTCGTTACCTATTTACTATCGTCGATGAGTACAGTTGATTTCCCTTTGCATTCCCGTGCCGTGATTGTTCTTCGCAAACCGCAATCATGTGCTTGACGAATATTTTTTCTATTTTTGGACTCCCCACTTTGATCCATTCTGATAGAGGAACGTCGTTCGTGTCCGAGGAGTTCAGAAATTTCCTGACAAGACTTGGGGTTGGGTGCAGTAACACCACTGCATACAACCCAAGAGGCAACGGTCAGTGCGAGCGTTACAACGGCGTTATTTGGCACTCAATATTATTGGCCTTGGAATCTAAACGGTTACCCCTTAGTGCTTGGCAGGACGTTCTGCTCGATGTTTTAAATTCTATTCGTTCCCTACTATGCACTAGTACAAATGTGACTCCCCACGAACGCTTGTTCAAATTTGAAAGGCGCTCTTCTACCGGTACTGCCTTACCTGTTTGGCTCTGCGAACCTGGAAGGGTACTGCTGAAACGGTTTGGCAACAGGAGCAAGTATGACCCGATCGTAGAGGTGGTGGAACTCCTCGAGGCCAACCCTACTCATGCAAGAATACGGCATGATGACGGCCGGGAGGATTCAGTGACGCTAAGACATTTGGCTCGCTTTCCACGCTCTGATGAACATCAGGGTCCTGCTGAGAATACTCGACCCGACCTTGCAAATGCAGACCCGGCCCATTTGATTGAAACAAGTCCAGTTGATACTACACTTAATGCGGAGGAAATAGAGAATCAGCCTTCCCAGAGACCTGCCAGTCCTTCGAATAGTGAACTGCCCCCGCGGCGGTCTAGCAGGATTCGTAGACCAGTTCAGCGACTGGACTTATAAATAAAATAATATATACACCCACCTTGCAATCTCTCTTACTAGTGGGGGTAGATTGTTATATTTTCGTAAAAATTTCTATTGCACGTGATTTTGCACACGTTCCTTTTCCTTTAAAAAGGCTGAGTTCTTTTCTTTCTTCGGCATTTTGTTTACCTGCTCTTGCGTTTACTGCATGCTCTTGTGTTTACTGCATGCTCTTGTGTTGCGAAATTAGTTCTGTAAAGCCTATTAAAGAGGTTTTGTTTCCGTCTTCAGTTACGTTAAAACACCACCACAATAATAGTATACTCTCTTTCTCTCTCTCTCTCTCTCTCTCTATATATATATATATATAATAGTATACGCTCTCTCTCTCTATATATATAATACTATACTCTTTCTCTCTCTCTCTCTCTCTCTTTATATATATATATATATATATATATATATAAAAAGGTTGTTTCTGTTTCTCTTATCTAAATCTTTTTGTTAGTGTTGTTTGTCACAGTACCTTTTGTATATTGTTGGTTAAACATTTATTATTAGTTGTCAGTTGTTATTGTCTTTATTTTGCATTTTAATGTGATTCATTATTATTTTCTCCATGTTCTCCTGCAGTCGATAGGCATTGCTTTTCTCAGTAGACTGGTTGCCAACCAAGGCTATAGAACCCAATCTGTTCTATTATTTAACCCATACTAGAGGGATGAGACGGATTAATACCTTTCCCAAGTGAATGCAAGGAATTCAACTGGAATGCAAACTCGGCTCCCCCAATTTGTCGTTCCAAGTCGATATCCACTGCACCACAACACACGTCCTCTTCTATTATGTACGAAAATATTTTTCCTATTTTTGTTATAATATTGTTGTTGTAGGGTGGGTTGAAACAGATTATATTTCTCTTTCTATTGTTTTTGTTTGGTTTATCTTTGTTTTTTTGAGTTTATTTGTAGTATCCACTGTTTCTTAGTGATGACTCATATGTTTCTTTGTTTTCATTTTATGTTACTGGAGTTTATTGATAACCTTTTGTTTATAGACATTGGTATGTGATTGGAAAAGTGATTAAAATTTTGGTAGATATAAATGGAGTTGTTGTTTTCTTTTCTGTATGGTTTGTATGTAGTTTTATTTTATTGTTTAAGTGGAGTGTTATATCTATGAAGTTTACTGTTTTTAGATTTGTTTTTATGTTTTTTTTTTTTTTAATCATATCACCCCAAGCAAGGTGGTAACGCCACTGATGCGCAGGGGGCTACGTAAGAGTGAAAAGATTGGAAAAGAGAAAGCCGGAAACCACATCCTAAGCAGGGAACAAGGGATGAGCCTCTTCATCTGTTCAATAGACGTGGGTGGAGTGTGAACCGGGTAATAGTTTAGTTTCCCTACTCCAATTGTCAAATGCAAAATGTTGGTTGGTTGGTTGTTTTGTTTTATGGCATATCAACCACGAGGTGGGGGGTCATTTATTGCGAACTAAATTTTCTTTATTTATTGCTGGTAATAACTTTTTCTTTCAACAATTTATTGTTGTTTTTATATAAGTTTTGTGTCTAGTCATACTGTTTTTTTCAAGTATCAAGATTCATTGGGATTTGTTTTTGAAGGGCAGGGTCCCCAAGTCCTACCCTGTTATTTAACCCATGACTGGAGGGAAGGGATGTATTAATATCTTTCCCAAGGGTACCAGTGCTTAAGTGAATGCAGGGTTTTCAACTGAAATTCAAACTCAGCTCACTGATTTCTCTTTCCGAGCTGATATCCACTGCACCACAACGCACATCCGTCAGTAAACGCTTACAGCACCTGGTATTCCCAAGTGGTCACCCATCTAAGTACTGACCAGGCTCAACGTTGCTTAACTTCGGTGATCGAGCAAGAACCAGTGTATTCAACGTGATATGGCCGTAAGCCGCAAAATGTAGAGTGTTGATTTTTATAATTTGTTTTTTTATATTTTTCTTAGTTCAACCATTGCAGTTTCTTAGAAATATTAGTCTGTATGTATGTATATATATATATATATATATATATATATGCTATTTAATTACTTAATTTTTGGTCATAATAAAATTAGAACAGCACACATCTGTATTAAAAAGTGTTCAATACAATTATATTGTCGAAGTTTTGAATATTCTTCATTTGTAAACGAGTTATTACACGATCTACGTTTCTACCATGTGGAGTCTTTATGCTATTTGCAATAACTTGCAACATAGCCCTGTAGTTTGCATAGAAGGCCAGCTAGTCAAACCCTATCAAAAGCCTTGGAGGTGTTCAGTATGCTGATGTGTATTGTGGTACACTGGTTATCAACTCGGAATGAGAAATCGGGGACTGATCTGATGTTTTTTTATTATCAGTTTGCCATGACCAAAAGATTTTCAAACTGCTATCTGTAATAAAGGCAACAGCAATTATTAGTAGAAATGTTTAACCTCTACTTCCATACAACCAATATCTGTCTGTATGGTAATACAGGCCCTCATAATAAAACACGAGGCATTTCTTTCAAATTGTTGGGAAATTTATGGTTAAAGTTCATTGACTTTAGTTATTTTACTTTTCTTTTTTTTTTTTTTTTTTTCTTTTTTTTTTTTTTAATCGTTTCACCCCAAGCAAGGTGGTACTGCTACTGATGCGCAGGGGGCTACATAAGAGTATAAGTTTAGACAGGAGAAGAGTGAAGAGAGACCAGTTACAGGGGGTGTCAGAGAAAGGGCAAGAGAAGGATGTGAACACAGTTGTGAAGGTAAAGAGAAAGGAAAAGAACAACATACAGGGGATGATGTAGAAAGGACTGGAATCAAGTGGATAAGAGATGGGTATTGACATTGTATTTAAATTCCTGAAGGTTGTAGCCTCCAGGAAAGCAAGTATATGGAAGG
This sequence comes from Ascarosepion bandense, assembly GCA_037127315.1. Classification (NCBI taxonomy): domain Eukaryota; kingdom Metazoa; phylum Mollusca; class Cephalopoda; order Sepiida; family Sepiidae; genus Ascarosepion; species Ascarosepion bandense. Next base: position 138,858 of record JBBBDQ010000944.1, on the reverse strand, counting down.
GAGTTCCACAGGTGAGAAGTACGAGAAAAGAAGCTGCTGGAGTAGAATTGACTGCTGCATTTGGTTGATCTAACTGTAAGTGGGTGGGACCTTGTTGCCAGTCTGGTTGCATGATTAAATTCTAGTGGCGAGGACACCAGTGACTTAAGTTCATTGGAGCAGAAGCCCTGAAAATATTTGCACAGTAGACAGAGGGAAGCCGCATCCCACCAGTGAGAAAGTGGCTGGAGTCAAGTTTCCAAGTCGGGACTTATGTTACAGATTCTCCTTTGGAGCCTGTCAAGAACACTGAGACGAACAGTAGGGGTGCCTGACCATATATGACTGAAGTATTCCATGCACATATGGATGGTTGATTTGTATATGTGCAAGATGGATTCAGGCGGAAAAAACTTACTGGCCCGACATAGTAACTCAACCTTCCTAGCAGTGGATTTGCCTATTGACTCAATGTAATGATTCCACTTGAGGTCAGAAGATAAGGTAAGGCCGAGGAGGCACAGTATGTTGCTTTCAGGGAGACTCAGTGGTCCATGCTTATGGGGTACAAGAGAAGTTGCCGGTGATGGTTGACAGATAGCAGTTTCATTTTAGAAGCATTGAAATGTACAAGCCACTTCTTACCCCAGTCCACCACTGAATGTAGATCCTTCTCAAGATCAGCAGCGAGGTTATGTTTGTCTGCCTTGTCGGATTTCTTACTGATGAAGGTGTAAATTGTGGTGTCATCTGCTTAGATGCCTCTTTGGGAATTGATTGCATCTGGGAGCTCATTTATGAAGATCAGGAAGAGCGTTAGGCCTAGGATAGAGCCCTGGAGGACACCAGTGTTTGTACAGTAGGATGTTGAGGCATGCCGTTCAAGACGACCTTCATTATGCGGTTAGATAAGAAAGATAGAATCAGATCAAGCAAGCGTTCAGTGATAACATAGCCCTGTAGCTTGCATAGAAGGCCAGTGTGCCAAACCCTATCAAAAGCCTTGGAGGTGTGAAGTATGCTGATGTGTGTTGTGGTGCAGTGATTATTGGCTCAGAATGAGAAATCTGGGAGCCGAGTTCAAATTTCAGTTGAATTCCCTGCATTCACTTATGCACAAATACCCTTGGGAAAGGTATTAATCCATCTCTTCCCTACAGTTATGGGTTAAAAAATAGGACAGATTGGGTTCTACATCCTTGGCTGGCAACTAGTCTACTGTAGAAAGCAATCGCAACCTACTGCGATAATTTTCTGTCCAGTCAGTCATGTCTCTTTTAAGACATGATCACCCAAAGCATGTATCATGTATGGCACTTAACAGCCTGATTATTATGAATAACTTCTTAATAATTACTTCAGCTTTAAAAATATTTATGAAAATATAATAATAAAGCAAAAAATATTTCCAGCACATAGAAAAGATATAAAATGTGAACATGACATTAATAAACAGTTCTCATAATACATAATGTCTGTTTTCAGTAATATTCAGTTAGTTTTTAATTAATAACGATTTTTCTTTTAATAACTTTAAATTAACCTTTCAATGGCTGTAACATGTGTGTATTTTGTTGTTTTTTTTTTTTTGTTTTTTTTGTGTGTGTGTGTGTCTGTGACATGAAGTTTATCAAGCTGGTGACCTTATTTTGATTATTAAAGTTAAAATGATGTTTCAGTCAAAATATTGTGACAAGATTCATGGAGTTAGATTTTGAATGAGTCCATGTATAATCTCTGCTATTATTCTGGGTTTTTGTAATGTACAAACTTTATGTATTTTTATCTAAGATTAGAGAGTATCTGTCCAAATCCCAGTCTTTCACATTTGGAAACCAACATAAGAATATTAAACAACAAAGTGTTAGTGTGGTGGGGGGAGGGATTAAGAATATGACAAACATTGAAATATATATATATATATATATATATATATATATATATATATATATATTACTCTTAACCTTTTAAAAATGTATGAGATATTTGGAAGTACATGTACCCCTCCCCCACACTTATGAAATGTCACACTTTAAAGACTGGGTGATTCACCTGGTCAGTACAGCTAGGGGAAAGTAATAATAAAAAATGTCTCTTTGATGTGCAAATTGATTTTTAGAACTAAGTGTAGGTTCATTAGTACCTTTCCCAAGGGGGTTTGCATGTAAGTGAATGCAACAAATTCAACTGGAATTTGAACTCAGCTCTCCAATTTATCATTCTGAACCAATATCTACTGCACCACAATGACATTAACAATTTTTTTTTTTTTAAAGATTAGCCATGCTTTTTTCCATATAAAAATCCTATTTTCTTCATGGAGAAGAGTTGGATTCATCATACTCTTTACAGGGATATTTGCATGTAGATGAACATAACAATATAATGGGTATTGGAATTTAACTCTCCTATTAACAATTCCAAGCCATTATTCTTTATATATATTCATACATTCAAGCTTACAGCATCTGGTATTGTCATGGGATCACCCTTTTAGGTAATTTGATTGATTCGTTTGTTTTATAGCTTATCAACTCTATGCAGGTTATTTAAAGCCAGAAATTTTTTGTGATAATAATAGTTTAGTGATACACATCTTACTAATAACTGGAGGAGAAGTATATTCATACTTTTCGCAATGTTATTTGCACATAAGTGAATATAATGAACCTAACTGAAATTTGAACTCTGTAAAAGTCTTTCTAGAACAACCAGCCAGTAATCAACTAGAATGGTAGTTAAATCTAACTGACCAAAAAACCCCAGGGCAAATTGGTAGGTGGTTTAAATAATAACCTGGGAGATTCCATTCTGCTACAGGCAAGTCCATTCTATAAGTATTGATTGGCTGATAATTTCATTATGTATATTGAGCTCCATAAATATTGAGCACAATATCTACACTCTTGAATATTCACCTGCAGGGAGACAAAAGGAGACAGCCATGTTGAAAGGTAAGTTTATTTGACTTCTACATCTCCCTCCTCTCCCCACTGCGGGAGCATAGTGGCCGCTGGGGGTTGGGGGGGGGGGTCAGTTCCTTATCGTCTGGTCGATTATATGGGAGTAGTCGGGATAGAGCTCTTGGGATCCTAGTTCGTGATGACTGTGACTGAGTAGGGCTTTGGGATGCCAGGTCACTTTGCAAAGTCAGTCAGTTAAGTGCCATACGTGATACATGCTTGGGCGATCATGTCTCTCTCGAGACCTGACTGACTGGGCAGAATATTATCCCGCAGTAGGTTGCCATTGCTTTCTGCGGTTGACTGGTTGCCGACCAAGGCTATAGAACCTAATCTGTCCTGTTATTTAACCCATAACTGGAAGGAAGAGATGGATTACTACCTTTCCCAAGGGTATTTGTGCATAAGTGAATGCAATGAATTCAGCTGAAATTCGAACTTGACTCCCCAATGCTGCCATTTTTCTTATTTCAAGCCACTATCCATTACACCACCCACTTATCCACCAGCTGATATGGAAAGAAAATTTTATCTTAGATTAAGAATAGTCAGGTTATGTAAATATTTTCTGGGTTTAGTTAAGATGATAATAAAGACAAAAGGCCAACTAGTTCATATTAATTTTAAAATACTGTTGGTATTTAAGTTAAGGCTGTATAACAGATCTTATAAATATTTACCAATAACTCTTTGAAAAGTGGCAACTTCAGAAGAATTAAGAACTTCACCAAGTTTATATAAAACTCAGGTCAAATTTTCATTTGCTCTGTTCCAAATGTAATTGTATCTGTTTGAGAGATTAATACATACCATAATATTAGTTAAATTGTTATAATTAAAGCAGTTGGATAGTTTTAAACATTTTGGAAATCATTTATTTCTTACATAGAATGTTCTAAAATAATTTAGAATGTTTACATTTTCAAAATGCATTATTAATAAAAGTATTGCTTAATTAGATTTACTTCCAAGCTGTGATCTAAATGTTAAGGTCGTTCCCATTTTCAGAGCAGAAAATGGCTTTATTTGAATAAATTAATATTTATCACTCAGAATATGATTTCATTTGCTGTAAAAAATTTTATCCTACCACTGAAGGTGACTCTGATCCCTGAACAATAGTGTGTTTGAATTTCATAATTGTGTTATCATATCCACCTATGGCAGCAGAAAACAGTTTTGAGTGAAATTAACAATAAAGATACTGCAATTGAGAGGCCTTGAAAAAGAATGCAATAGAAAGGGAAGTAATATTGATAATGCAGAGTGCTAAAGGTTAACAAGTTATTCATAAATACCATCAACTCAACAATATTACATATACATAAAAGATGAGGAAAAAAGACTGGAATTAGTTAGCAGAACATAATTAATCTATTTTTAATTTTAATTTTTTAATGCTAAATAAGCAAATTACTTATCTTCACTAAGCAATAATCACTAAGTTGGATAAGATATAAGAAATCTGTTGATAAATTTAAATAATAAAACCATACTAATTTGATATGTTAATTTTACCTATTTGAATACAAATGCAAACAGACTTTTCAGCAGACAGATACATTCTTTTTAATATAGTCATTAACATTGAGACAACTATGTTTGGCAAGGTGGTAGCACCTGTTAGGGTCCCAGCTATGAGCAAATAGTTTGGTAACCAACAAAACATTTTTGAATGAAAAATATATATTACCAACAAAACATTTTTGAATGAAAAATATATATTACCAACAAAACATTTTTGAATGAAAAATATATATTACCAACAAAACATTTTTGAATGAAAAATATATATTACCAACAAAACATTTTTGAATGAAAAATATATATTACCAACAAAACATTTTTGAATGAAAAATATATATTACCAACAAAACATTTTTGAATGAAAAATATATATTACCAACAAAACATTTTTGAATGAAAAATATATATTACCAACAAAACATTTTTGAATGAAAAATATATATTACCAACAAAACATTTTTGAATGAAAAATATATTACCAACAAAACATTTTTGAATGAAAAGAATAACTGATTTAAAATAAAAATATGTTTTAGGCCTTAAATGACCTTTTAGATGTTGATAGGCCTTTAAACAGGAACAAACAAAATATGTTTGACAAAGTGGGGTGCAGGTGGTATTGAGTTTTTTTTTTTTATTAGCCATATTGGTGAGTCATGTGGTTGGGGTTTGACATTTGAATAAAAAGCAACCATTTTGTTTAATGTTTTGGTCATTTTAAAATTGTCAACACCCACTTTCTTAGCAAAGCTTTTTGACTTTAAGAAAAGTAACAATGTGCTTGGTAATATATTAGTATGCCTTATTTGACAGGTTAAGATTAGAAACTACAAAAAGATAGACTTTTTGATTATATTTATTAGTTACACTAAATGACTGATATTGGTTTCCATGTTGTAGAAAATCATATTTGAATTTTTTGGGGTGGCCAAAATGTTCGGTTTAATTTTATTTATTTAAATACCATTTATAAGTAGAGAAGTTGTTTACCATTACTTTATGATGAGTGTCATCTCAAAACTTTCTATGTTTTAAATAGAGTCTATTGAATTCCAGTGCAGAAAGTAGAATTGGAGAGAAAAGTTAAAATCCTTGGCTAGTTGGTGTATTTGTTTTTACACTAATGCCCTTGGAAAAAACATTAATTCATCATCTGAGTTAAATAGCAGGATGCTTGAGACTTGGGTGGGCAGTCAAGCTAACAAAACGAAAACTTTGAATTCCAGACTGCAGAGATCTTCAAAGAATACATTGCAATTCACAAATAATAAAGAAAAGAAAAATTCATTTTGAGCCCTGAATGCCTATGTTCTGAAAAGAGAAAACTATAATGAATCCAGAATTTAAACAAGCTTATAAACCTGTCTAATGCTGTGAAGCAAGTTTTGAACAACTTTACCAAAGATGAAATAGACTTTGGAACTTATTAAGCAGTCTCCTCACCTGTCATTGGAGAAAAATCCAATGCAACTTTAGTCAGGTTACCTGTTCTATGGTAATAAGTAAAAGTTTTGATAAAAAGCAAGTTTAAAAAATTATATGAAAGCTAGTCCAAAATTAATAGTGATTAACAGTGCTTCTAGTAAAAATAATACTTCATGTTTTCATCTTAATTTCAGTGAATTTTTATTGCAATTTTCTGTCCCTACACAACTGTTAGTATTGTTGATCAGGTATAATGAATGAACCTCCAGTGAGAAGTTATTCTTAACAGCTTCTCAACAAACAGTTACAGAATCAGACTGTGAGTCGCAATAAAAGCTAAGTGAAATTAAGATAAAATACTAACCAAAAATTAGCAATAGTTGACAATGTTTCTTTTAAAAATTCTAAAAAAAAATATGTCAATGTACGTTTTTGTTATTCATTGTGAAACAGCCAATTGCACAATAAATTTTTATTTCAACTGTTGGTAAATAAATAATCCTATTTGCCTCTAATATGCAGTGGATAAATTGTCGTCTAAATGACATCAAAATGAAAATAACGGTGACATCTTATTTTAACAAATATATTTGCATAAATTACATAAAAATATCTTGAAATACTAAAGAGTAAATTTATTCAATAAAAACGTCATTGGCTTCGACCACAGCCTCCAGATGATTTTGAAACCTTTTGCAACTCTTCTGGACAGTCTCCTTGTTTAAGTTGGTGAATGCTACCAAAATCCTTGCCTTTGGTTCATCTTTGGTGATACAAGAAGTTTTGTTGGTCTCTCATTCAACTGCACCCCACACATAATAATCGAGAGTCGTAGTCTGGGGAGTTAAGTGGCCAGATGATGTGGCCACAAAATTGTCTGACTTCATGACTAGGTTCTTCTATTTGTGTGAGATGGTGCAGAATCCTGTTGCCAGACATAGGCTCCTCCAGCAGTCACCTTCTTGCAAGGCACTTGATGTAGACATCCATGTTGAGTCTGAGGCCCTGTGGGAAGACAAATGACGGTATACCATCACCATCACCAGTGATCACTCCAAACACCTTCATAATCACACATCCAACTCTTTCTGAATCCCTTGCACTGTCCTCAGATTGACACTCAAATACTCTGAAATGTTTTTATTATAACTTCTGACATAAATGCCAAGCAGTATAATATGCCATTGCCAAATTTCTGGCAGAGTGAATTGTCATGGTGCTCTTTTTGTCACAAACTGCCCCAATTGTGTGAGCTGTGTGTCGAATATTAGTTTACTATCCCTCCCCACCTCTTAAAATCACCACTTTTTCTCGCATGTCCAGCAGGCTAGATTTCATTCAGGCTTGGATTCTTTAAATGTAAATCGCCATTTGTTTGCATTTCTCTTTGCCTATATTTTTTTTTTGTTTTGCTCAATCAAACGTTCTTCTTGTTGGTTAATCTTTTTTAACTTGTCAGAAATTTTTGTTGCTGGTTTGGACTTTAACTAAGTTAAAAGCTTTATTTTTTTAATTTTATTTTTTTAATTGGAGTAGATAGACCTTTCTGCTGCCTGATTCACACTCCTCCCACAACTATTGAACAGGTGTAGAGGCTCATCCCTTGTTCCCTGTTCAGGAAGTGGTTCCCGGCTCTCTTTTTCTCTTCAGACCTCAGTATTGGTGCTTCTGCTATTTTCCTGCAAGGTGCGTGGTCTGTGGCAACGTCTCTTCATTGTGAGGGTACCGGGTTGGCAGTTTTCTGGTTGCTGCTTCCAAGTGGTAGTTAGGAGCCCTACCTCTTGCATAGCGTCAAGAGCGACTGCTCTGATCAACAGTTGTATAATATCGGGGTTCTTGCAGTGCCATGTCACGCATGAATAGGTGATACCCTCTTCCTGACACCTCCTTTAACCTGTCACTCTTTCTCATAATATTCCTCCTATGTAACCCCCTGCACAACAGCAGTAAAATGCCTTGCTTGGGGCAACATGATTATATAAAAAAAAAAAAAAATGGTGCCCAATTGACCTTACAATAATGTGCAGTTGACAAAATCAAAAACAATACGCATGTACAAAATGATAAATCTAAAAGGGTGACAATTTACTCATTGCAGTTTATATTCACATGAATTATAAGAAATTAGAAATTACCCCTTAGGGAAAAAGTTTATGACAAACTTTGATTGAACTTGCAAATTACTAGAGATACAGACGTTTGTTAGTTTATAGTGACCACTGCGCTTATTTACAGATTTTTTAATAATCTGGCACAAGGCCTCAGTTAAAGAGCAATTACAGTGGTGAACAAGACTAGGCTGCTAAACACTATAGCAAGTATCTTATGTAGGTACTGTTACAGTTTTTGCTATTTTTTTTTTGTTTTTTTTTTTGTGAATCATTTTAACCCAACAAGGCAATAATGCCACTAAGATGCAAGAGGATACTGGGAGTGAAAAAGAATCAGAAGATTTTAGGAGGAAATGGAAACTGAATCCTAAAGAGAGAACAAGGGATAAATCTTTATTAAAATAAATGAAGTTGTTTTTCAATTTTGTTCAAATGTTTTTTTTTTGTTTTTTTTTTGTAATGTGATGAATGCATTTCTGTCTCTTCACATTTGTTTTTATTAAATTTAAAATTTTTTTTAAAAATCCTGTATAATAGGGCAGGCCACAAAGTGTTCTCCATGTTGATAGATATCTTACAGTGAGGCTGTTAATTTTTTTTACTAACTCTCTTAAATTATTAATTTTATTCTTTTTCTCTCTATTTGTGGGTAAGTGCTAAATGTGAGGATGAATGTAATTCTGAAAAAAAGAAACATGCCTGTAACTTATCCACAGTTGAGTGAATGAAATATTTTTCTCTCAAAATAATTGGAAGACATGAAGCATGATGGGAAATCTGAAAATCCTTCCATTTCAAGGCTGTTATTTATATATTTGCTTATTTAAATTATTCTGTAAAACTCAATTTCTTTTTATTGTTTGTATATTTAGGGGGATGCTGAAATTTCTTCACTTTTCTTTCTATGAAAGAAAATTTTCAAAATTTATTTTATAACTTTCTTTAGTGGTTATAACTGTTTATTAAAATACATTTTATAAATGAAAAAACTGACATCCCAGATTTATAATTATGACAACCTCAAATAATATACCAAAAAGCAAAATTCAAATCTAAAAATGGTCAGTTCATAATATGCACCTGATGATTGCATAGTGCATGAAATGCAGAATCATACTTTAGACGTAGGATAATATATAGCTTTAGATATATGGATTGAAATCTGACAAGATGACAGGATAAGCAAAAAACAGGAAAAAAATGTCTTTAATCTAACATGCTTCATTTTATTAAGTTCCTTCAGAGATTTGTTAATTTGGCACAGACTTAAACAATTTTAAGCAAAGAAGAAACAGTGTATTGGAATGTTCAATAGGCTTGAATTTATTTGTCTGATATGTGCACATGGCACACATATTATTAACAGGCATTGGTTTCCTACATTTAAAAATGATCACCTATTGCTTTATTACATGTGACAAGCATTTGACCAATGAAATCAAGTCTCAATCCACATTCCAATATTTACCTGACAAAAATAACAAATATTCTGTTATATATATATATATATATATATATATATATATATATATATATATATAATGTATTATTTAGTTTTCCATATGTCTCATTAGGTTTTTCATAACACCGCCTCACTCCCTAACATACCACATATGTGCTAAAAAATGTTTTTATGTGGGTAGAGAATTCTTAAAATGGGTTATGAAAATGTATGTTGGACTTAAAACACAATCTGGATTGCAGGATGAGACAATCTGCTGATGTATGCATATCACAAGGGAATGTCGTCCTTTCAAACTAGGAGACTCCTTGACATAAAATTCTCAGAAAATTAAACTTTTTTCCCAGGAAATAGGCAGGAAAATATTTCTTCAAAGTTGGCTGTCTTTAAAATTACATGTTTTGCTCTGCCAGAAATTTGGAAGCAGTATGTTGTACGCATTGCAATCATGCTGAAAGCTTCAATATAAGCATTTTACAGTGTTTGGATGTCAATGTGAAGGTTGGATGATATATCTAGTCAATATTATGAAGGTGTTTGGAGTGATCACTAGGGATGGCGACATTATGCCTACATTCATCTTCCCACAGGACTTAAGACTCAATACGAAGGCCTACATCAAGTGAATTGAGGTGGTAGTGCTACTCTGGGTCAAGAGGGTGGCTACTGGAAGACCCTGTGTCTGACAACATGACTCTGCACCATGCCACAACCCAGTCATGGCTATCAGACAATTTTCGTGGCTACATCAACTTTTACATCTGGCCACCTAACTCCCCAGACTGCAACCCCCTTGATTATGTATGAGTTGCAGTTGAATGAGAGACCAACAAAGCTCCTTGTATCACCAAATATGAACTGAAGGCAATGATTTCAGTAGCATTCACCAGCTTAAACAAGGTAACTGTCCAGAATAGTTGCAGGATATTCCAAAGTCATCTGGAGGTTGTAATAAAAATAAAAACTTTTCTGTTACATCCAATGGTGTGTAGGGCAGCGGTTTTGCTGTTTCCGTAACAAACTTTTTTTTTTTATGGAGCAGGGTTGTTAGCACCGTGCCCAACCCCCAACCCTGGAGGAAGGTGATTTTCTAAGCATAGCTTAGACGTAACACAAGGCTGAAAGTAGAGGGTACCCAGTAAGGATTGAACTCACTACTCAGTTATAATGATTCTAGTGAGACGAGCTTGCTAACCATTAAACCACGCCGAGGTGCCCATTTTGAGGCTGTGGTTGGTGCCAATGGCAATTTTATTGAATAAATTTACTCTTTAGTATTTCAAAACATTTTTGTGTAATTTTGTTAAATATTTCTGTTAAAATGAGATGTTATTGTTTTCATTTTTGCCATCACACACTGTGTGTGTGTGTGTGTGTGTGTGTGTGTGTGTGTGTGTGTGTGTGTGTGTGAAAATGAGAGAGAGAGATATCCTGATCTTTGGCTGGAATCATTGATATTCTTTGAATCTTTAAGCCCAAGTTCCAGAGGTCTTAACCCAAGTAGTACCCCTCTTTCAGGAGGGGTTTATTGCCTGGTAACTGAGGCATCCTGAAAAAGAAAAAGTGCCAAGGAGGCTTGGGCAATTTTTTTATGGTATTGCCATCAAACCCACTCTAAATCTTAGCCTTGTGCCACATTCAGTTGCACCATGGGTGCACTGGGGTGGTGTAATGCAAAGAATTTCACTTTCACTGATCAGATTCATGCTTCATAGTTTTGTGAAAACACCATTATGATGTCGTCACTTATCAGGGCTTGAGTTTTTTTTTTTTTTTTTTTGCTGCTTTGTCCTGTTTTTTGTTGTTTTTTTTTATATAGAGCTTGGTCTTATTTGAGATTTTATAGGAGTGATCTTATTTGTGATGGTTTTCTTTTTATTTATTTTTGTTGCACAGGTGTTTAATTTATTTTTATTGCTTTTTAATGTATGCATTCTAGGGTGTCTGATTAATTGCTCAATATTGAATAGGTGTCTGCTTAATTGCTTTTTTGGTTTATTCTTGTCATTTAGGTTGACCTCTTTTTATTTTCTAGCTTTTTGTTCTTACTATGTTGGTATATTTGACAGCTTAAGAGGTTTTTTTTCTTTAGGTCATGGTTGAGTGCTTCAGTTGTGTTTCTGGGCTTTGTATGATTTTTTCTCCCCTTCATTTGGTAGTTGTTTATTTATTTTTTGATTGTTTTTATATATATATATATATATATATATATTCATATAATTATTTATTTAATTACTTGTGTTTTTTATCGTAATTAAATTAGACCAGTACACAGTTGTATTAAAGTGTTCAATACAATTATATTGTTGAACTTTTGGATATTTTTAATTTATAAACGAATTATTACTCAACCCAGACACCAGATGGTAGAAACCTGGGTTGTGTAATAACTCGTTTATAAATGAAAAAAAAATATATATATATGGTAGTTTTGTGCATTGTTTTTATTTGATTTTGTTGTTGTTTATTGGTATTTGTATAGTAAAGTGGATATTTGTTTGCACGTCCATATTATCTCATTGTTTCATCTTTTTAATATTTTCACTTTGCTTTGATTATTGCTAGTTTCTCTTCTAAACATAATTTACAGCTTTTGCTATTGCTGCTGTGTGGTCATGCTCTCTTCACTATTTCCCATTTATTTTGATGATAATGTTATTTTCTTTCTATTTCCATATGTATTTTGATAGCAGTGTTTTTGTATTTTTCTGTGTTGAGTGATGTTTTGGGATTACTTTTTGAAGGTTGTTTCTGTTGTTCCTATGTAAATCTTTACAATCATGTTATTTGTCATGGTAGCTTTGTATATTATGTTGTTTGTTAGACATTTATTATTAAGTGGATGGTTGTCTGTCTTTCAGCAGTTGCATTTGTTCATATTGTGTTATTGGTTTTATTGAGTATTTTCTTGTGTTTGATTATTTTCTCTGTTTTCCATGCAGCTGACACTGATTTGGACTGTGATGATTTTTGATTGTTGTGTTTGGGGAAATGTTTTTCTATTGAAAAATATTTTTCTTTTTTGTTTTTATAGTGCTGTTGTTGGGTAGGTTAAACCACATTATATTTCTTTTTTTTTTTTTGTATTTTTTTTTTATCTTCAATCTTCATTTGTGTATTTGAGTTAATTTGAGTATCTGCTGTTTCTTTGTGCTGATTTGTATGTTTCTTTGTTGTCATTGAATATCTTTGTTACTGGAGTTTGTAGTTTTTCTGTAAACAAAAGGCTATTTGTTTGAATACATTTGGAGGGTGATAGGAATTTTTGTTGTATATACGGAGTGGTTGTTTTCTTTTCTGTATGGTCTGCATGTATTGTTAAGTTGAGTGTTATGTCAAAGAAACTATTTTTAGATTTGTTGTATGTCAAAGAAACTTACTATTTTTAGATTTGTTTATGTCAATTGAAAATCCTAAATTTTTATAATTTGTTTCCTTATATTTTCCTGTAGTTCTATCATTGCAGTTTCTCATAATTATTAGTCTGCCATCTCTGTATAAACCTATAACTTTTTTATTGGTAATTTTTGTTAGTTTGTTGATGATGTATATGCTAATAATTTTGCATAATTCTGCGCCATCATAGCTTCCCATTATTACATCAAAGTTGAAGTCATTGTTGTTGGTATTGTATTTTTTTTAGCCGTATTTTGTTATGGTATAGTATGGACTTTTTGCATTGTTTGATAATGTTTAGGTCTTTTTCTAGGATGTTTATATGTTGTTTTGCCAAGTTTAGTTCATTTTTTAGTGTGTGTACATTGATGGATGGGTAGAATTCTTTTATGTCTAACTGTATGGATGAGCATTCCTCTTTGTTGGTAGTATTGTTGAACCAATTGATTGTTTCTTTTCTGTTTTACCATTGGTTTATTTTTCGTATATGCCTTGTTTTTGCGCATATTTCTTTTACTATCTGTTTGCTTATTTTTCTGATGTTAGATTTTGTGGGATTTACACACACACACACACACACACATATGATAGAATAAATAAAGAACAAGGTGGGAAACTTGTCTCAATCTCACATTTCACTTTTATTAAAGCTTCTTTAAAGATTGAGTTAAAGATGAACAAATTTTTAAGAGATCAAATTAAAATAAAAAATTTTTACAAAGAGACAGTATATTGGCATATTGTTTGGGGTTGATTTTTATTGTTCAGATATATCACATATATTTAAACAATAGTTAATTATTTTTAAATGTATACATGTGGAAAAAAATTTTATGTATGTATAGAAATGCGTGTCCACATGTATGCATAATAATATGTGTATCAAGTGTATTATTTGATGGACAATTTTTAAATATGTAAGAGAAATTTTTTGGATGGTAAAGTGTATGTGTTTGTTGGTTGGTAACGTGTGTGATAAAATGTTTTCATTTAAATCATTGAGAATGCAGAGAAGCTGTATACAGTACATGCAGATGTCATTTTTCTATTATGGGTCAACGAAAACTAATAAATTTTATGGTTGGAATCTTTTATTGCAGGTGAAAGTTGGTATTTATTTTATTTGTATGTATTTATTATCTATATATATATATATATATATATATATATATATATATATAGTCATCCACAGACAGATCTGTTTCTCTGTATCACAGCTCATCAGTACGGTTAGACTTCGATTGCTTTTAACGCAGGATTGAGACCCGACTGAATTGGCATCAGTTGGCGATTCTACCTCTGGGCTATGGGCGCTCAGTAGAAGAAGGCAGACTTTTTAGCATGTATATTATCATTATACGCGCCCAATAGCCAGAGTGCTCTAATTCATTACTGAATGAGCGATAACCTAAAAAGCCAACAAACCTACCAAGGTTTCACCTAACTGAATCTTCAGGGAAGGTTAGGTGAAGAGCCAACCTTCCCTGAAGATCCGGTTAGGTGAAACCTTGGTAGGTTTGTTGGCTTTTTAGGTTATTTACTTTATTTGCTCTGCTTAAGCATTGAGCACTTTTTTGTTATAGCTTACTCGTCTTGGGATTTTTCTTTGGGCTACTTACTTTGACTAATGTTCACGTGCTTAGCTCTTTCTTTTTTTACAACCATTTTTTTCCTTCTGTGTATATACTCGAAGGGTTTTTTTAAATGAGTATAGTGTTAAGTTTACAATTATATATATATATATATATATATATATATATATATATATATATATATATATATATATATATATGAACATGGGGTGTAGATATAGAAGAATCCAAAGGAGTATCCTGTACATAAAGTAGTAGGTTAACTTTCTAGGAGAGCTTTAAATATACATGTATACATACAGAGCAAATATATGTAAAAATTAAATAGGTCTATACTTCCGCTTAACCATGGATGGCATAACGTGCCTGTTTTAATATATATATATATATATATATATTCTTTTTGTAGCATTTAGCATCACTAGAAGAACTCAATTTCCTATTTGTATGTAGCAAATTATTCTTGTTTTGTAAACAGAAACAGGCAATACAATTTTGTGAAAGTTGTAAATATAAATTCTAGAATTATTCAGGTGTCCATCAAATGTTATGTTTAGCTTAACCTTCAGAAAGTATTAAACCTGAACAAAAAGTGTTTTACATTTTGTTTTTAAAAAACCAAATGAATTAGTAAAAGTTATGATAGTTGTATAAATGGGCCAGAAACATTATTTTGTCATTTCACCTAGTGATCCGCTACCCCTATTCTGCCAACATAAAAAGTAATCTGACCTTGATTCTAAACCCATCAAAATTGGACAAGAGAACTTGGCAATATAATAGTTAATCAAATTTGATAAATGACCTGAACACATTTATCCTTGAACCCTGACAGATTTTAATGTCGGATTATAATGTTGATATATTTATTTACTTTTTTTCAGATTTAATGATTTTTTCTTTCAATCATTTCACCCAAAGCAAGGCAATAAAGCAACCAAGATGTAAGGGATTATTAAGTGAAAAAATATGAGAATACCAGATCAGACTGTTTTGAATTCTGCTAAAGAGCACATTTTCTTTAATAAATTTTCCTGGTAGACGTAATACACAGTTAAAAATATAGGACATTTTTTCAAACAATGCTATCCACTAAAATTTTTTTTTTCATTTTATCATTTCATCTTGAGTCAATAAGTTGCAAGGGGTTGGTGAGTGTGAGAAAATAAGGCAGTAAAAACACTATAAAGGAGAGAAAACAAAAAGAACAAACTAAGAAGTCAGAAGATAACGATTTACATCACATTTATTTTTATGATGATCAAAATCGAGAAACTCAAAAATAGTTCCACAAGCAAGAAATGTAAGAGCAGAAACTTTTAGCATAAAACTTAGTTACATCTAGCCATTTCAACTGTAAAATGATGATATCGTACTACTAACGTAGTCAGTAAAGTGCCATACATGATACACGCTTTGGGTGATCATGTCTCAAAAGAGACATGATTGACTGGACAGAAGATTATTCCGCAGTAGGTTGCCATTGCTTTCTGGGGTAGACTGGTTGCCAGCCAAGGCTATAGAACCCAATCTGTCCTATTATTTAACCCATAACTGGAAGGAAGAGACAGATTAATACCTTTCCCAAGGGTATTTGTGCATAAGTGAATGCAAGGAATTCAACTGGAATTTCAACGCGGCTCCCTGATTTCTCATTCTGAGCCAATATCCACTGCACCACAACGCACATCCAATCAAGTACTGTACTTAATTCATGAAGTCTAGAGACCATAGAGAAAAGTTCATCTGAACAATTGCCAAGAGAATTTTTATAGAAAAAGCACAAAGGAATCTATGTTACAATGGTGGGAAGGTGACCAAAGCTGAGATGCCAGGTCAGAACCAATAATATTGCAGATACTTCTTTGTATTTTGAGAATCTATAAGTAATACACCCTTTTGCAAATGTATTAAAACAAAATGAATAATGTCTTCCTCGGATCTTTCACACTTTCCATAACTCTTGACGTTTTTCTCTTTCGATGACATTTTCCATTACATTTTGGACTGATGAATTTAATTTGTTTCTTTGCCTTGGTGTCATGACTAACAGTTGAAAGGCTGACACCAGCAATATTTGCAATCACTCTGTAACACATCACTCAATAAGTCCTGGGCCTGACATATAGATGATGCCACTAATAAAAAAAAAAATCTATATGCTTTTTCTGAAATACTAACCTTCAAATGGTGTGTGACAAAATTTGAGCCAAATTGGTTTATAAGTTTACAAATTACAGTTTTTTAAGTGAAGCTACTGTTAGAAATTTTCAAAACAATGGAAAAATATGAATTTCATGTGTTGATAAAGCATTGCTTTCTGATGGGTAAAAAATACTGTTCAAGCAAAGGCTTGATAAGTGTTATTCAAACTCTGCTCTATCAGAAACAATGGTTAAGAGGTTGTATGCTGGCTTTAAACGTAGTTGTACAGACACAAATGATGCTGAACGCTCAGGTTGCCCAAAATCGGCAGTTATCCCGGAAAACACAAAAAAATTCCACAAACTTGTTTTGGCCAATCATAAATTGAAGTTGCGTAAGATAGCAGAGGAGTTAAACATATCAGAAGGCAGTGTGTTCACCATTTTGCATGAACATTTGTCAATGAGAAAGCTGTGTTCAAAGTGGGTGCCACATTTGCTCACAGTCAGTCAAAAACAACAACAACACATTGACAATTCAGAGCATTGTTTGCAACTCTTTCAACGCAACAAGGGGCTTTTTGTGTAAATATGTGACAATGGATGAAATATGGATCCACCATTTCACTCTGGAGTCAAATTGGCAGTCAGCTTTGTGGACAGCAGCAGGTGAAAGCCATTCAAAGTAGCCAAAAATGTAAACATCAACTGGCAAGGTTTTGACCTCTGTATTTTGGGATGTGCAAGGTACTTTGTTCATTGATTACCTTGAGAAAGGAAGAACCATCAATAGTGAACATTATATAGCATTACTGGTGCACTTGAAGGAAAATATCATAAAAAAAAAAAAACAGCCACAACTGAAGAAGAAAGTGATCTTTCACCAAGACAATGCACCATATCACAAGTCAATCACAACAATGGCAAAACTACATGAATTGCACTTCAAATTGCTTCTACATCCACTCCATTCTCCAGATCTGGTCCCCAGCAACTACTGGCTGTTTGCAGACCTCAAAAGAATGCTCCAGGGAAAGAGATTTTGCTCCAATGAAGAAGTGATATCGCAAACTGAGGTATATTTTGATGCCAGAGACAAATCGTTCTACAAAAAAGGTTTCAAATTGTTAGAGAAGCGTTGAAATCAGTGTATCACCCTAGAAGGAGACTGTTGATGAATAAAGTTAAATTTTGCCTAAAAGTTGTTGTTTTATTAGTTAGGCTTAAGATTTATTGAATGATGTGTTGAGGTTTACCAGTGTGTTCATGCTGCCTTAGAATTTTTATATGCTTCCTTGGGATAACGTCCATTGCAAACAATGACAGTAGAACAACTAATGAACAGTTGAGGCAGTAGTGTCTGGGTGTGATAAAAAAAATCTGATGCAAACATGGATGACGCAAAGCAGCTGTTTCAATTAATTTGCACAATGGTGTACACAGAAACCCGAGACCAGATATGAACAACTGGTAGACTTGTGTAAGATAGATTCTGGCAAGAAAAAACTGTTTCACATGACATAGTCTACTAACACTCCTAGCTGTAGACCTAGCAATTGTTATTAGGTATAGTATAGCTGATAACTTGGCTGGAGTTTTTAATTTTTCCAACATAAGGCAAAGGAATAACCATTGGAATTATGAAAATATTCAGAACTTCAAAGAACAGCCAATTTCAGCATTATTTTTATTTTATCTATAACTTTGGAAAGTGTTAACCACACAAATATTTCAAATAGACAAGGAAACTTCTCTGTACTCTTGAATAAAATATGAGGCACAGATGTTCAGAAAACTTAAAATGATTACTTGGTTACTTATTTTAGTATATTGCTTTTATTTACAAACTGTAAGTTCTATGCTAAGAAATTCTTCTCTCACTTGTGGAACTCTTACAGTTTCTTGCTTCTCAGTCAACTTTGGTCATTAAAAAAATGCAATACCGATTGTCATCTACTATCTTCCTGATTTTTTTCTTTTATTGTCCTATCTTTTTAATAATAATTTTTCTAAAATTCCCTAATACTCAGTAATTTTTTGCATCCTAGTGGCTTTATTGCCTTGCTTGAGGTGAAATGAATGATTTTCATTATTATGGCCATGTGATTCAAACAATAGTCAGTGCATGATTTAAACAAATTAACTGTAAATAACCAACAATAACTTTTTATAGACATCTGTCACTTATATTATTGCCAACTAAGGCTGTTTTTACATTTACAAGAGTAGAAAAGTAAGTGTTTTAAGTAACACAGTTAATTAGAATAAGTGCTGCATAATTTATTGTTTATATTCATTTGCTAAAATTAATGAGGCATTTTGTAAAAGTTTTAAACTAAAAAAAAGCTGCACTTAACTTAAACACTTTAAAAATTAATGATACTGTCAGTCAATTAAGTACCATATATGATACATGCTTGAGCGATCAAAGAGACATGACTGACTGAGCAGAAGATTTTCTTGCAGTAGACTGGATGCCAACCAAGGCTATAGAACCCAATTTGTCTTGCTATTTAACCCATACCTGAAGAGAAAAGCAATGGATTAATACCCTTTCCAAGGGTATTTGTGCATAAATAAATTTAACAAATTTGACTGGAATTTGAACTCCACTCTTTGATTTCTTATCCCAATGTAGAATGATACTGTAAATTTCTTAAAATATATTTAATTTTCCACTCTTACTCCCTGATAATGACTCCAGTAAATAAAAGCTTCAGACTACACAACATGAACTTTGTCCAACTTACCCACACACAACAATCACATTTGAAAAAGGTTATTCATATATTGAAATAAGAACATTAAATGTAACGGATACTAAATGTCGTTTTTTTTTTTTCAACATGCTTAAAATAGCAATTACTGCCCCAAAATGCCAAATTTAAAATATATATATATATATATATATATATATATATTTTTTTTTTTTTGTTTAAATCATATCACCCTGAGCAAGGCGATAACGCCACTGATGTGCAGGGGGCTACGTAAGAATGAAAAGATTTGAAAAGAGAAAGCTGGAAACCATATCCTAAACAGGGAACAAGGGATGAGCCTCTACACCTGTTCAATAGACGTGGGTGGAGTGTCAAACCGGGCGCTAGTTTAGTCTATCTACTCTAATTGAAAAAAGAAAAAAGAAAAGAGTGAAAAGATTGGAAAAGAGAAAGCCAGAAACCACTTTCTAAACAGGGAATTTTATCGATATTTACAGAGATGAGTTTGATACCTGGTTAAAAAGAGTGGTCTATCCAAGTGAGGACTGAATGGGCAATATGATTAGCTTCTTATCTATTGATGGATGGCTGGTGCTTTGAAACAGAACCACAAGAGTGGCACTCTGAAAAGATAAAACCTTTCTATTAATTACCAACAGCTTAACTAACAGAAATGTCTGGATTATTTAATTATCAATTATGGATTAATGAGGTGTGATTAAAATTCTAGGCTCAAGTAAAAAAATTTTCCTTACCTATATATATATATATATATATATATATATATATATGACGGACTCTCCCGTCAATCACGACATGTGAGGTCTAGACAACCGTTTAATTTGATGTAGCATGCCCGTTACTCAATCGTAAATGGCATTTGAGTCCTGCAAGAGATTTACAAACAAGTCCACAATGGAGGCAAGAAGGGAGATTGCAGATGCTTTGGTTCTCTCACGTTTTACGTGCAGTTGGACAATCTCAGTCTCAGAGAACTGCTTGATGCCCCTCTGGCAGGCAGATCTCCATTCAGTTCATTGAGAGGCAATTTGTTCAAAATCACAGTGAGGACTATATATATAATGTATATGTTTTTTTTTTTGTTTTTCTTTAATCCGAAGTGGAAGAGTAGGAAGGTAAATTCCAAGAACCTGATCCTAATCAATATTAAAAATTTTTAATATTAAAAAGTGATGCAGGCAGAGAGCTCAATGTATTAAGAATACAGAGCCAATATAAATTAGAGAAAATTTTTCAAAATTCAAGTGTCGGATGTACATTTCGACATAGGATCTCTAATAGAGACTCTAAATCACGTTTTTCCAAATGGCAAGGCCCTGAGTTAGTGTGGAGGGGTTTTTGGTTAACAACGGTCACAAAGTGGAAAAGGAAAGAGCTGGTAGTCGTGATGTTACAGGGTGTTGAAATGGTATATTTAGGAAGGGGAGGAATAGGAGTTCATATTTTATAAAGATAGACAACTAAATGAGTTAAATTACTTTTTAAAGTTAAGATTTTGGGGCTGTTTGAAGAGGTGTATTTAGGCGAGAAGGAATGGGTTTCAATATAAGATTTAAAAAAAAAATTTTAAGTTTATTTGATTAAACCTTTTAGGTAGAAGCGAGTTAAATGCCAATTACAGGAAGTTATCAGTTTAAAAATTATTAGAGGAAGGAAAAAAAAAAAATATATATATATATATATATATATATGTTAACCAAGGAAAAAGGGGTTTAGTAAAAGAATCCATATTTTCTAAAGATAGGCAATTAAAGGAGCTTGGGATAAGAAGGTAGGGGGGTTAAAATACTTTTTAAGGTTAACGTTAGGGTAAAATTAAGATTAAAACTTAAATTGAATCCTTTTAATTTATATTCTAACATCTAGTCAACGGGGATTTAAATTCTAAATTTAAGTATTCGAATAATTTGCCTTGTGGCGGCACTTACTGATGAATTCCCTCCTAAGATTCAGTAGCCCCATTTTATTGTATTGAGCACTTTTAATAAAACAGTAAATGCCAGGGAACTCAAAATTGTAAAACCTTGGGTCCTCTTAACCTGGATTTATATATATATAGTTATGTAAATTAATAGATATACATATGAGGGTACACACATGTATATTATTATTATTTAGGTATTAATAAAACAGTGCTCAATGTAGTATAAACAAAGCTATTATATATATATATATATATATATATATTATCCTATATCATTGACATGACTCTGAGTTTCATGTGTTATGCAGTCATCAGATGTGTATTACAAACTGACTGTTTAATAGATTTAAATTTAAGTTCACTCAATGTTCATGGGAGTTAAATCTTATAAAGTTAGGTTTATGCTTCTTTATGACAAGAGTAAAATTTAAATAGACAAAGACTACATGGAGATAAACAGAATTAAAAATCTAATTATAAAATTAAAATTTTAAATTTATAAAATATTTTTAAATGCATGGAGATGAAATCAAAGGCATAATTCATAATTATTAATAGTAAAATTTACAGGTGGGGGGGAAAAGACAGTAAGGGATTGAGGAAGAAAGAAGCAAGCATATTGAGGAATCTGTATAAATCAGGGTCTAAGGGCTAAAGTATTTTTTTCTATGGCATTATATGATCATTAAATTGCATTTTTGTTAAGTAAATTAGGGTTATTTATATGTTTTAAGATGACAAGTTTTTTCTAAAAGGCATAAGTTATATCTATCTCCTTTTCCATTGTATGATTTGGATTTAGCGACAATATACCAGGTAATAATTGGGTTCTTATTGTTTTTTAAATTTACAATAATATATGGATAAAGCAGTGCTTTCACTGTATTTACTGTTTATAGACAACATGTGGTTGTTAAATCTAAATTTCCACATGTTAGCAGCTGATCCAAAGTAAATTTTAACATCATCATTCATATAATTTTTCTTTTACTCTCAAAATGGTTAAATGTAACTGCTTTTTCTACTCTATCAGTTTCTTTTCTCACACTTCCTGTTTGCTTGTATCCCTGATAGCTTCAATCTCAAAAAAGTTTAAATGCAATGTCAATTGCCATTTTCTATCTCCTTGATTCCCATTCATAATATATTTTTTATGGTGGAATATTCAGTTCCTAGGCATAGTTGCCATATATAGATTTTTTTTTTCTTAGTGTTATTGTGGGTATGTAGGGAGGAGATCCACCCCCACCCGTCTACTTGATCCTGCACAATCCTAATATTGGTAAATTCATTTTAGGTCTTCTTTCATTCAATGATTTCTCGTCTTTGTTTCTGAATGATGTTGTATTTGAAACCTTTTTCTTTGGTTAAGGCAAATATGCAAATTGTACTACTGAACAACTTGAATGAGTTTTAGAAATTCCCTCTTTTCTTTCTTTTTTTTTTTTTTTTTTCTATCATATTACCCTGAGCAAGGCGGTAACGCCACTGATGTGCAGGGGGCTACATAAAAGTAAAAGAATTAAAGGAGAATGAGAAGAAAGACGAACCAGTTAGAAAGGAGTAAGGATGGAAATACAGGTGTGGTGACAGTTGCGAAAGTGGAGAGAAAGGAAAGGATTTACAGGACGGTGTGGAAAGAAGTAGGGTCAAGTAGTTAAGAGATGAGTATTGACCTTGCATTTAAATTCCTGGAGGTTATAGCTGTCAGGAAAGCAAGAATAAGGAAGCAAGTTCCACAGGCGGGAAGTGCGGGGGAAAAGAAGCTGCAGCAGTAGAATTGTCGTTTGCATTTGGTTGATCTAACTGTGAATGGGTGAGACCCAGTTGCCAGTCTGGTTGCACGAGTAAACACCTGTTGCGGAGGCACCAGTGACACAAGTTTGTTGGAACAGAAGCCATGAAAATATTTATAGAACAAAGGGAAGTCATTTTTTCTCAGTAGGAAAGTGGCTGTAGTCGAGCTGCCAAGTCGGTACCTATCACATTACTGATTCTTATTTGAAGCCTGTCAAGAACACGGAGATGAACAGCGGGGGCACCTGACCATATATAGCAGCAGTACTCCATGCACAGATGAATGGTTGATTTGTATATATGCAGGATGGTTTCAGGTGGGAAAAACTTCCTGGCCCAACACAGTGACCCAACCTTCCTAGCAGTGGATTGAGCTATTGACTCAATGTAGTGGTTCCACTTGAGATCAGAAGAGAGGATAAGGCTGAGGAGGCCTTATTTAAATATGGAATTTCTGAAACTAAATATAGACTTAGTTCACTGCTTGAGTTGTTTTAACTTTTGTGGTGCAGTGGATATTGATTCAGAAGGCGAAATCGGAGAGCGGAGTTCAAATTTCATTTGAATTTGTTGCATTCACTTACGGGCAAATATCCTTGGGAAAGGTATTAATCCATCTCTTCCCTCCAGTTCTGGGTAAAATAACAAGACAGATTGGGTTCTAAAGCCTTGGTTGGCAACCAAGAAAATCTTCTGCCCAATCAGTCATGTCTCTTTTGAAATATGATCGCTCAAATGGCACTTAAATGACTGATGGAATTTAAACAACCCCAACTCATTTTTCCAGTTACTTCTCTGGGCTGAGGGTATGAGGTTTTTTAAATGTTTCAGGATTTTATTTGTTTGTATAAATGTATTCTTGAAATTAAGTATAATTTCCCAAATTGTTAGTATTGTTTTCTCAAAAAATGCAATTGCTATCTACTAAATTTATTTCTGAAAATATTTATCAGACATCAGTATAAAAAGAATTAAAGTTTGAAAATAAATCTATATTAACAGAGAGCAGACCAGCATTACAGGGAAATCTTTATTTTCCTTCTGGCACACCTGTCTAGCATCAGGGTGCTCCATAAAATATTTTCTCACACACCTGTTCCTTTCCATTTAATGCAACAGAATTGAAAAAGGTAGTGGGGGGAAAGAATGTGTGTTAGACAAAGAAAATTGGGTGAAAGGAAAAGGTTATACACTTTACCCTATTGAATTTTATTGCTTTTTTACCCTCTTTGATCTTTTTAAAGTGGGTAAAGCTTCAATATTTTTTTTTCTTTTGGAATGTGACATTCCAAAGTTTTAGAAGATAAACTTTTTCTTAAACTAAAATAAGTCATTCCAAGTCAAATCAACAAGACATATCACTGATATTGGATTATGATTCATTTAGTATCAAATCAGTATCTGACAATCACCAACACAGATCCTTTTTGAAATTTAGTAAACTTATAAAGCTTCATGATAGAAATTTAATAGTATCTATTTGTCTCTAGGTCAAAGGGTTACCAAAATATGACCCTCTGACCTTTGCCATAAAGGTAAATTTTAGAAAATAATCACAAAGTTTAAATATCAATATCTCAGTTGGTTTTTTTTTTTTGCTTGTTTTTTTCACCTACATAGCAAAATTACATACCATTTTAAAGTACTTGCATATATCTAAAAAGTGATTTATTTATTCTATGTTTAAAGGTCAAATAAGATAATTTGACCTTTAATTTCTCAAAAACATATTTTAATTTTTGCTTTTTAAAACTTGGCAACTAAATTGTGTGCTATATGGTAGGTACCTCCACTAAATCACTGAAAAAACAACATAGTATGAATAAAAAAAAGGCTCCAAACTTAATAAAAATGAACTTTTTCCATTAAAATGTGTGTTTTTATTGAGAGGAAAGATCAAAGTATTTTTTCATTATTTTTAAAAGTTTTTGATCCCTTCTAACACATCTGAAATTTTGGTAAAAAATCTTTTTATCTTAGTTAAACGGTAACCAAATTGTTAGGAGAATTTCCAGTGGGGAAACATAATATTACATAACTCATTTTTTTTTTCCAGTGACAAATGCTTTAATTTGGAAATTCTTGCAAAAATCAATAATTGTTGGATTTCAATTAAACTTTCAGGCCTTTTTCACAAATGAATGAAATTATTTTTTGAATTATTATTTTTTAAAAATCTTGGTAATTTTTTTTTTTTTATCTGTTACCCCCCCCCCCCCTATGTAAATTCATTAAATTTTAAGAAATTTTATTTTATTGGGAAAATTGGTTTTATTAGTTAAGCATAGAACTCATTTAAGAATGTAAATCATGTATTATTATTTTTTTTTTTTGAAACATTTGTTTTTATTTCTGAAAATCTGCTCCCAATAGTAAAATAAAAAATGCAATAAAGCTATAGCATTATTTAATTTGATAAGCTTTTAATTGCTTCAATAAATAATATATATTAAGGATATTATAGTCTGAAAAAAATTTTTTTTTGGATTAATAATGAAATTGTAAAAGAATTGTTTTCATTTTATTTTTTAATTGTAATAATTTATAAAGTTTCAAAAATATTTTAAAAATACTTCAGATTTTTTGTCATTAGTTTAACTTAAGTGAAGATTATATTTCCTCATCGAAAATTGAAAAGTTTAAAACAAATTGTTGTGCGTTCATATTTCTAAAATAATTTATAATTTTTTTTTTTTTTTTTTTGTGTATTTATATTTTGTAGACCATTCTTTATTTTTGGTTTTGTTTACATTTTTATTATACAACAAATAGATTTTTTGTGATGGCCAACCTTGATTGTATCTTTATTTAAGGTTATTACAAGAAATTCTCTTCACCATCACATTAAGAACTTTTCTTATTAGAAAAATATTTTGATTGTTTTTTGGCAATGAAATCATGCTTTTTCAAGGTTTGAAGGCCAATGCAAAAAGTTTCCATAAATTCTTCTGGAGATTGTGACACAGTTTGCAGTGTGGCTCTATCAATTGATTAGCAGTATAGCCCGGTGTTGCTTGGGTGTAATGAAAGCTTTAAAACGTTGGCATGAAAGACTAAAAAGCAATAGTTGTTTCCAGTTAAAGCAAAACCGTAGACTGAAAGAAAAATGAATGGATGTAAGTCAAATTTTGATTTGCTGGTATCGATGCCGGATAAGTTTTTTTTCGTTGTAAACTGAATTTTGAAGGCTAAATAAGTCCTCTGAGTAAATGGTATCATGGCTGAGACTAAGAACTACAATTATAGCTACTTAGAGCCAAACCCAAAGCAAAAACTAAAATAAAAGGGCTGAAAAAAATACAGACATACAGGCAGATAAACAGACACATGCACAAACATCTTGCCTTTTATTTATATATATATATATATATATATATATATAAAACTTCTTAACATCATTTCTTATGTTTTTGTCTGAGTGTATCAAATTTGATTAAAATTGGACCACTCCTTCTATAACCCGATTTTTTTTATTATCGATTTTCGATATTTATCAGGGGTACCCCGACACAAAACCTAGCTAAGAACACTCACAGACACTTTTAGCACAACTGTGTAAATGTTCAAGAAAATTGGTTCAGCCGTTTCAGAGTCTATAGGTAATGGACACACATACACACACACAGTTCCATTTATAAATAAGTTTAGATATGGCATTGCTTGTAGATAAAATCATCTATTAAATTTTTATTTAGAATTTCTTCTAGATATAAAACAAAATCCTCCATCAAATTGCTGCAAGTTAAACAATCACCCAAGTAGCAGTTAGATGTTGTTTCATTGTATGTAACCGCAGCTATGCATTAGTAGTAATCTATTAAATGATATTGTTCCTCTTGAGTCAGTGTCCCAAGATGAGCCCCACCTAATCATCATTCATATTTGATGTATTGTATAAACACAGGCACAGTGTGTTCTAGAACCATCTGCTAAGGGACATTTTTTTTTTTTTTTTTTTTTTTTTGTTCAAGCTCAGCAAATTTTGCAAAACTAATTACGTTTGGATTTTTTATTCTTTTTTATTTAAATAATTGGTATGTCTCTTTCGGATTACAGAGTGCAAGATATTTTTGTTCTTGAACTCGTCTGCCATTCATTAGGAATGTCTTATAATGACTTTTTTTCTTGGCATCACTCTTCTGATTTATAAAATAGCACGACTTTGTCAATTGTCTTTTGTGGGAATCTACATTTTTGTATATTTCATAGAGTTAATATTCTTTGTTCATTTACGTTGCTTGGTTTGTCTTTGAGTTTTGTTTAATGGCATATCAAGCTCTGTGGGCTACTTAATACCAAAAATGTGGGGATCTGAGATACCTTCCTTTAATGTTCAGCTATAGTGAGAAGGTCGATTCCATCAGATTCCGATGAAAAATTTTTATTTCTACTATTTTGTATACTAGAAAACTGAATATATCTTCCAGCTTGGTATTCAAAAATTCAATGCTGGTAATTTTTTTTCTTCAAAAACGTATGTTGGACATAAAATTTTTTGTTTTCCTTCAAAAATGCATATTTTTCTATAAAGTCTGTTTTCACATATTTCTATAAAACTGTATTTTTATACTTTCATAGTGTTTTTACCTCAGTTTGGGGGTTAACTATTTTCCCATAACTGGGACCCTAACAGGTGCTACCACTCTGAGTCAGAGTGGACCTGGGAACAACAGCAATTAAGAGATGATTCTATGCTCCTCACAACCTCCTAATCAGAGGCCTTGCTGCTGGATGCAGTTTTGGTTTGTCTCAATTCCTTTTGAATTCTTTCAATACTCCAGCTTTTTGGAAGTATTGTCAAAATTTGTACTTTTTGGGACCTTTTTTACAAGCTGCAAACTTTTTTAAATTGTGTAATAATTTCACTTTCAGATCTTTTGTACTCTTCTACATGGATAGATTCTTGATGAGAATTTTTAGTCAAAATCAATTTAATTTTCCTTGATACTGCACTTTTAATTTTTCATACTTTTTTATTCCCAATCACTGGTTTGTTTTTCAAGTTTTTGATGCTTGGTGACTCATCATTGACAGTGACTCATTAAGAATTTGCAATTTGTTTTCAGTATCTACAAAAATGCTAGGAGGCTGTGACTGGTCTTCAGCTGATGTTGAAGTACTTTCAGAAAACTCGGGTAATGCTGTTAATTTTATTTGACAACAGGTTTGCATGTTAATCTCTTGTAGATGTTAAGGATCTTTTTTTAATATATTTATTTCAATGTATTAGTTTTTCAGATCGAAATCTAATTTTTAAAGTAGAAATACTGAAAATTTGATTGTTTTGTGCATTTTGTTTACTATGTCAAATGTCAACAAAAATTTGAATTTGGCCTAATTCAGTAAAACCCTTGTAGCTCAAGCCACAGTCAAGTCTGCCACAACATTTTGTACATATCTTGTATCAAAAGTATACATTTTGAAAAATTAAAGTTCATGGTCAATTTTTTTTTTTTTTTTAACAAAAAATAGATCACTTTCTAGATCTTTGCAAGTATTTTAAAATGGTAAATAATTTAGCTATATGGGTGAAAAAAACAAAAAACAATTGATATTGATTTTGTGACTGTTTTTCAAAATTCACCATTTTTTTTGGCAAAGGTCAGAGGGGAGGGTCATATTTTGGGTACCCTTTGACCTATAAATGTAAAATAGATACCATTCAATTTCTATTATGAAGCTTTCTAAGTTTACCAAATTTGAAAAAGATCTGTCAGTGATGGTCAGACTCTTACTAATTTGATACAGAATAACTCATGAACCAATCAATATCAGTGGCTATCAATCTTTTGATTTTCAAATGGAATGTTTTCATTAAATGTTTTTCATTTGGGATTTTTTTTTGTCTCAAAATAATTTTTTTTTAAAGATTCATAATAGAAATATTTGTAAAATATATAAAACAATATTTGAAATGCTTTTACAATCCGACTTTTCTTGGTTGTCATACTGACAACATTACTGCCTGTTGTACCCTTAAGCCTCTTTTACGGTTTGTAATCTTCTTTTATAAGGATGTGCGTTGTGGTGCAGTGGATATCGGCTCGGAACGAGAAATTGGGGAACCAAGTTTGAATTCCAGTTGAATCCATTGCATTCACTTATGCACAAATACCCTTGGGAAAGGTATTAATCCGTCTCTTCCCTCCAGTTATGGGTTAAATAGCAGGACAGATTGGGTTCTGTAGCCTTGGCTGGCAACCAATCTACCACAGAAAGCAATGGCAACCTACTGCTGGATAATCTTCTGCCCAGTCAGTCATGTCTCGAAAGAGAACGATCGCCCAAACGTGTATCACGTATGGCACTTAAGTGAATCTTCTTTTAAACCGACACATTTATTCATCAGAATAATTTTATTCTTATTCTGCTTTTCCATGTTTAAAATATCTCCTCATATCAGTGTTAATACTCTCTAGTCAATTGTCTTTATTTTGCTTCTCCTTTTCTTCCACTGAAATTAGAGTACATGTTTTTTTTTTTGTTTTTTTTTTTTAACTCTACCCAGCCAGCTCAAGGGAAGAAGATATGCTTTAAGCAAAGATTTAATCCACAAGTTCATGTGTCACTTGGGCAATCCACTGGTGTATTAAGTCTTACTCTTAAATTTAGATTTTTTTTTTTTTTTTTTTTTTTTTTTTTTTTTTTTTTTTTTAATCGTATCACCCCGAGCAAGGTGGTAACGCCACTGATGTGCAGGGGGCTACGTAATAATGAAAAGATTGGAAAAGAGAAAGCCGGAAACCATATCCTAAACAGGGAACAAGGGATGAGCCTCTTAACCTGTTCAATAGACGTGGGTGGAGTGTGAACCAGGCGATAGATAGATCTATCTACTAAAATTGAAAGAAAAAAAAGAAACCAAAGTGAGAAGATTGGAAAAGAGAAAAGCCGGAAACCACATGATTAGGAAGGATAGTAAAGAAATATTTTTCTCATAGCTGCAAAAGACAGGAAGTTGTGGAGTGCCATAATCTCTGAAGGGATGTTGGCATATAAAAGATAATTGGATTTAATCCAGTAACAGTGGCCTGCAATATTTTGCTTGATTGTTGTTAATGTTAATCAATACCAGGTGTTCTATATTGTTTTCTGTTTCATGTCAGCTTGTGATGGCTAAAGTTTCACGTGTTTTCTTTCTCTATTGACCTCTCTGACTTTATGCCTGGTCTTTCCTTTCAAACAATCGGCTCTGTTTACCATTTAAAAATTTTGCCCCTCTTCCTTCAGTCACATAAACCATTACATGGGGTATGCTTCAATTGGGGACATTTGGAACACTTATTATGTAAATCAGCATGGAAATCCTGCAAAGACAGCTTATTTATAATTTACTTACTTGCTTTATAAAATATTAAACTTTTTTTGTTTATACTGTATTTATTTGTGATTAAATTCAGAACTCTGTTTTTTAACGTCTATATCATCTAAACTAATCTATGAGTATGAGGATGGGTAAGTGTCTATAGCTTTGGATAGCAACTTGTCTAAGAGAAAGAAATCTCTGAAATAAAAACCTCTACACTCACTCTGTATAGAATAGGGTAGATTGAAATCTCTAACCTTGATAGATAATCATCCTAGAGATGGTGTCTTGATAAAAGCATTGAGTCTCCAGTCTCCTAAACTGGTTGGTATTAGTTGTTGGAGTTTTTGGGTACCCTTGTATACTAGTGAGCCATCCATGAGCTGAATCATTTTTTAGTTCACCAATAGAAGGTTTAACCAATCAGAAGGCTCAAAATATTCAATGTGACATGTATAAAGGCGACCCTATTTTCCCGAGTATTGGCGATATAATCAGATTCAATAGAGTGTCTGACTTGTGAGTATTAATCTTTGACATTGTTTCATTGAACAGATTAAGTGCTGTATTCTATATTCATAAACTATGGTGGACATAGTCAAAATTAGTAATGTCATACAGCTGTAAAAGTCACTCCAATATTTCATGATGGTTTAATTATGGAGCCATCAAGAAAACCATGCCCAAACCATGGAAATGGACATTAAACAATGGTGATGATGAGAAATATGATTGCCTTAAGGCTTAATACAATGTGCTATATAAGATATATAAATGGTCTCAATTGGGGATTGAGTATGAACAGGTGAAGAGGCTCATCTCTTGTTCCCTGTTTAGGATGTGTTTTCTGGCTTTCTATTTTCTAATCTTTTTACTCTTTGCTTTTTTATTTTTATTTTTTTTTTACAATTGAAGTAGATAGACTATCACCCGGTTCATACTCCACCAATGTCTGTTGAACAGGTGAAGAGGCTCATCCTTTGTTCCCTGTTTAGGATGTGGCTTCCAGCTTTCTCTTTTCCAATCTTTTCACTCTTATGTAGCCCCCTGTGCATCAGTGGCATTACCGCCTTGCTCGGGGTGATATGATTTTTAAAAAAAAGAAAGTAAGTAGAGATTCAGATTAAGGTTAGGTGCTGGTCAGCAGGGTAAAATTACTGCTGACTGAACTTCATCAACTGTTCTTGTTTTCATTCTTAAACAATTTGGTTGTCAATTGTTATTACTTGTTTGTTGCATTAGGACCTAAATACAGACTTTTAATAACCTGCCACTAACTTTTATTGATTCTAAACGAACTCTTTAAAATGACTGCCACTTTTAAATTAATGTAATTTGATGATTAGAGTCTCACGCTTTCTTATTTTTATATTAATATTTTTAATAATATTAACAGATTACAACTTGTTGAAAGCTTTTTCAATGCCTATATTTCTGTAACTTTGAATATGAAGATTTAATAATTTGGTTCTTAAAGACCTAGTATTTTTTGTGCACACACACACACACACACACACATACAAAAAGAGATTTGCTTTAAATTTCATACCGAACCCTTTATTTCAATCACTGAGGTATATCATTCTTGTTCAATGTGTCACACAACTTCTGGATGTCATGTAGTCATCTCCCTTTAAATAATTAAATCTCTAAGTTATTTGTTCTCATGTGACGGTCTTGTGATGTTCTTGCAGCTATACCTTTGAATGGTGACCCATTTCTTCTTTGTATTTCTTTCCACAGCTACATGGAATGGCGTACACACGCTCCTTTAGTCATGTCCTCCTCTATTGGGGGTCTTACTTGGGAGAGGTACCTGTGAAATGTAGAACCACTTTTGAAGGTCGTCCTGATGTTATACAGACCACAAATCTTTTGTATTCCTTCTGATAATCCTCGTCACATAGAGTAAGCAGACTGAGGCAAATTTCTGAGTGTTGCTATCCTCATGCACTCTTTTTTTCTACATTTGTTGAAGTTGTTGTCATGTACCTCAGGTAGTTGTTACATTGTAGGGTACTGCTTATACTGACCATTTCTTGTTCATGTGTTTCTGGGTCACTGCTTATGACTTTTGCTTGATGTTGCAAGCAGCGGATGATCCCTTTCTTTACATTGTAAGGGTGATGGAAGTTGAGGTATTATCTGTTGAATGTTGGCTTGTGATATACTGATGTCTTGAACCCATTTTTTTGTTTGAGATATTAGTACATCCAGGAATGCTAGTTTGTTGTCATTCTCTTTTTCCATTGTGAACTGTATCGATGATCTTATTGAGTTCAGTAGTATCTGGACCTCTTCCTGGTGTGGCCAGAGTATGAAGGTGTCAACAATGTATCTCAACCATAGAGATGGCTTTAGTGCTGTGGTTTCTAATGCCATCTCTTCGAAGTATTCCATCTATATGCTAGCCGATGATGGTGAGCCCATTGCTACACCTTCATCTTGCCGATATATGCCTGATTCCATTCGAAAGTGTGTTCTTTGTGTGCAGAAAGTCAGCATCTCTATCAGGTTATTTAGTGATATACTGCTATGTTTTCGTAGGAATGAGTCCAAGGCCTGTCTGTCTCTGACTATCAATAGTGCTTCCATTGTGGATACATTGTTGAACAGACTTACCATATCTAAGCCCACCATCTGGTTGCATTGGATAGGAGCATATTTGATTAGTTCCATGAAATGAGTGGAGTTTCGGACATATGATGGTGATTTTCTATCAATGGGTCATTTATATTGATAAGGATATAGTGGCACAAAGAGCCTTGGCAGCTAACAATTGGCTTGAGTAGAATAGTGTCTTTGTGAATTTTGGGTAGACCATACATGAGGTAGCTTTGCTTTAGCATTGAGACAGCTGCCTGTATGTCTTAGGCTGGAAAGGATCCTTGTGTTTGATTAGAATCTGTGATAGTTCTGTTTTCAACACAGGATTGATCTTTACTTTGCTATAGCTACCACTTTGAATTAAGTCTTCTAGTTTCTTGATGTATTCTGTTTTGTCCATCACTACAGTTGCATTGCCTTTGTCAGCTGGTAGCATGGCAATTTTATTTCTCTTAGGGTCTTGATTGCCAGCACTTCCTCTTTTGTGATGTTTGATTTGGGCAGCTTGGCTTTCTTCAATCTCTGTTTCACTTTCCATCTTAGCTCATCCACCTGAGCCTGAGGAATGTTCAAGGCTATTTCCTCAAATTGAGCAATGATATCTAATTATGGTATCCACTTGATCTCCATAGTGATTTATTGAGACACTGCCTCCAGTTAGCAGGTCATTGGCCCATCAAGAGTTCTTTTCATCTTTGTTAGATCTTATTTTTCATCCTACTGAGTTCCTAATAACCTGCCTCACTTGCAAGAACATTGAGTGTGGTAGCCAGTTTAGTCACAGACACTCTAACAGCAGAGTACATAGATATACACACACACATATCTGTATGTGTACCCCCCCCCCCCCAAAGTTGTATACAAACTTGTGTATCAGGCTGTTAAAAAAAATGACCCCCCCTCTATCTGTTATGGGGAAGGTTTATGGATTGGAGTTAGTAGGGTAGGAGAGAGAAGAGAATTCAATTTTTTTTTTTTTTTTTTTTTTGTTTTTGTTAATTTTGACTTCGTATAAGTCTAAATACTCACTCCTTTTAATTGCATTTCCATATTCCCTAGTCAGTTTCCACCAAAAAAAACATCATTAAATGTGACCTCAATCAACATTACGTTGATAATTATATTATTATTGCAGATGTAAATACATATATACATGTACATACATAAGTAGGAAGACATTGGAAATAATAAGAAAAAAAATATATTAATAAATTAAAATACGACCTTACATTCAAAAGTGAATGGATTTGTGCATTTGAAGACTGGCATGTTTGTATTTCCGGATGTTGACTGAAAGTAAAGGTATTCTGGAAAATATGATGATAGACCCATAAAGTTGGAATAAATACTCTCTCCTGGTCAAGAACTCTCTCTCACTACCTAGACGAGTGGGTAAGATAGCCATCCCAGGTTTTCTACCTTCTTTTTTTTTAAGTTAAAAGAAGAAATCCCAACTTGTTGTAGTTGTGTTTTTATATTCCCTCAAGTCACAGAACCAAAAAGCACCAAGTGAAGCAAATATAATTTGTGTTCCAGAGAAATCTTCATTGCTTGGAATTAAAAAGTTCTCATTGACTGAATCAATGGAATTTTAATGTTTTTCCCCAAACCTGAAAACTATGCAAATCCCAGCTTAAATGGGATTTCTTCTTCAAGATTGTAGTAAAGGAGACATTTTTAAATCATTTAAGCAAAACTTCCTCAAATAGAAATGAGTGAATTTTAGACTATTTACAGAGAGAGGGAGCTGATGGGAGTTTTTATTGTAGAATTATCTCTTTACTATAAAAGAATCACATTACTTTTTTTGATATTCTCACTAGTTATACAGGAAACGGATGAAAAAAGAAAAATAACCCTGACATTTGAGACACATGCATGCACAAAGAGAGGGGAAAAAAATCAACCTATAACCAGTAACTAAAGCATAAATTAACTGCATCAAATTTAGTATAAAGATAGTAAAAACTCAGGAAAACAGTATCCATTTACTGAAACCTACTGACTAGTGGACTGAAACCTACTGACTAGTGGACTGAACGATTACAAAAAGGATTACAAATGCAATTCAGGAATTGAGGTTGTGAATATAATGTCAATCAGCTGAGTAACAAATGTTATTTGTATTAATCATATATATATATATATATATATATATATATATATATATAGAGAGAGAGAGAGAGAGAGACTCTGTAGGTGTGTGTGTGTGTGTATATATATATATATATATATATATACACACACATACATAAACAATGTGCAGTGGATAAATTGCTGTCAAGATTACATAAAAATAGAAATGACACTTGACATCTCATTTCGGCATATATTTACTAAAATTGCACAAAAATATCTTGAAATACTAAAGAGTAAATTCATTCAATAAAATTGCTGTTGGCTTCAACCATGGCCTTCAGACTACTTTGGAATCTCCTCCAACTCTTTTGGATGGTTTAAGTTGGTGAATACTGCTCTAATTCTTACCTTCAGTTTTGTTTGTCTCTTGCTCAACTGCACCCCAAACATATTAATCAATGAGTCTGGGGAGTTAGGTGGTCAGATTTAAGGGGCCTTGTGTCTGACAGCCATGACTGGGTTCTCCTGCTTGTGTTGCATCGTGCAGAGTCCTGTTGTTAAGGTCTTCCAGCAGCACCCCCTCTTGACTCCAGGTAGCACTACTTCCTCAAGGCCCCGTGGAAAGATGAATGAAGACATAACATCGTCATCACTAGTGATCACACCAAACACCATGATGTTGACACAGGAAGACAATGATTATTCTGTGTATTCACCATCTTATTTTAGCAAAGGTATTTTTTTATGTGAGAAAAACCAAAGCATTCAGTTGGAGAGGATGCTTGAGTTGGTTCAAAAGCTTTGTGGTGCGACCTTTTTGCTTGTCTTTCATGGCTTGGGATAAAAGTTGACCGTTTCTCATCTTGTACAAGAAATGCCAAATGTCTTCATGTAATATTGAGCTGATAAGTAACTGAGACATTTCTGTGTCTTCTGTGGTTATAGAGCTGATTGACTTGTTGGTTGGTTGGTTGGTTGTTTTGTTTTATGGCATATCAACCTCGGCGGGTCATTTATTGCCAACTAAATTTTTATTTATTTATTGCTGGTAATACCTTTTTCTTTCAACAATTTATTGTTGTTTTTATATGAGTTTTGTGTCTAGTAATACTTTTTTCTTTTCGAGTATCAAGATTCATTGGGATTTGTTTTTAAGGGCAGGGTCCCTAAGTCCTACCCTGTTATTTAACCCATAACTGGAGGAAAGGGATAGATTAATACCTTTCCCAAGGGTACCAGTGCTTAAGTAAATGCAGGGTATTAAACTGGAATTCAAACTCAGCTCACCGATTTCTCTTTCCGAGCCGATATCCACAGCACCACAATGCACATCCATCACTAAACACTTACAGCACCTGGTATTCCCAAGCGGTCACCCATCTAAGTATTGAATGTTGCTTAACTTCGGTGATCAAGTGAGAACCGGTGTATTTAACGTGATATGGCTGTAAGCCGACTTGGAGGTATTGTTGTCAATTATAACCTGGATCTCACCAACAAATTTTAAAGTTCTTATATCAGAATGATCAGAGTGAGTTTTTCAAGCTGCTGTACTTTCATAATCACCATCAGACTCCTCCAACTCTTTCTAAATCCTCTGCACTATCCTTAGTTTGACACCCAAGCACTCTGAAATATTCATATTGGAGCTTCTAGCATGGATGCCAAGAAGTACAGCAAGCTTTTTCCACGTTTCTGGCTGACTGAATTGCGTCATGGTGCTCTTTAACTCACAGATAATGCCTAACTGACCCTACTAAACTGTGCAATCAAAAAAAAACCAAAAAACAAATGCACATGCAAGAAGTTAAAAATATAAAATGACAATTTACCTATCACACAATATAAATATATAATTACATATAGTGCTGGTGTTAATAAAACAGTACTATTTAAGTATATATTAATAAGTATACATATCCCTCGTCGATAGCATGGCTTGGAGTTTAATGCAAAACACAATCTTCGGGTGCTGAGTATAGACTGAGTGTTACAAAATTTAAATTTTAATACAGTTTTTGAGTTACTGCAATGTCGATGCAGTCATATTTATACTGGGATTACAGTTATTTAATTTAAAATATGTGTGTATATGAAAAAAAAATTTTGGGACTTGTGAATATTAATGTTTTTTATATTAAGAAGCAGAAAGGGAGATTACTGATACTTTTTAACAAAAATAACAAACCATATATATATATATATATATATATATATATATATATTCAATTGGAGTAGATAGATCTATCTATCGCCCGGTTCACACTCCACCCACTTCTATTGAACAGGTTAAGAGGCTCATCCCTTGTTCCCTGTTTAGGATGTGGTTTCCGGCTTTCTCTTTTCCAATCTTTTCACTATTACGTAGCCCCTTGCACATCAGTGTCGTTACCGCCTTGCTCGGGGTGATACAATTAAAAAAAAAAAATAAGTTACATTAAAAATTAATCTGGATCAACCTATTTGAGCAGATATTTATTTTTATGTCTACATGTAACCATCAATTCATTGCTCTTGTTTAATAAGCTAGGCTTATTAAATTTTTTTTTAAGATAAATAATTTTTCAACAAATAACTAATTACATCTATCACCTTCCCATTGCTAGT
Organism: Ascarosepion bandense; assembly: GCA_037127315.1. Classification (NCBI taxonomy): domain Eukaryota; kingdom Metazoa; phylum Mollusca; class Cephalopoda; order Sepiida; family Sepiidae; genus Ascarosepion; species Ascarosepion bandense. The sequence continues at coordinate 101,198 of JBBBDQ010000944.1, read as the reverse complement.
TTGGCTCTTGCTAGAATATCTCATGTAAAAAGGGTGTTACCACCGTTCTTTAATTACTAGAAATGTTCTGACAGCAGAGTTGTTTATGTATTTTATATTGCCTAAAATCATTTGATGATAGTAGAAACAAAATTTTCAAGGATTTTCAGTGGAACCAAAATAAATAAAATTTGTCATCGTTACTGGAATGTATGCTAGCTTGGTAAATAATAATATTATCAGTCATGCATTGACAGTTTAAAGAACAGATCCTATTTTTTCATCAGTTGCATTTATTTAAAAAACTGACTCTGTTTTCTATGTAGGACATGTATTTACTTAATATAATATTCTTACGTTGGGATAGATTTATCAGTGTCACTAACACAACAATAGCTGGTTTTAAAATTTATTATGGAATGTCTCATCTATATATATATATATATATATATAGATGAGAGACTATATTCCATAATAAATTTTAAAACCAGCTATCGTTGTTAGTGTATATATATATAGTTTCATTAAAAATGACAGACAATGTGGTGTGATTAAGTTTTTGATAGTGTTCTTGACAGGCTCCAAAGGAGAGTCTGTAATGTGATAGGTACTGATCTGGTGGCTCGACTGCAGCCACTTCCCCATCGTCGAAAGGTGGCCTCCCTTTGTCTGTTCTATAAATACTTTCATGGCTTCTGCTCAGACGAACTTAAGTCACTGATACCTCCTCAACAGGTGTTTACTCATGCAACCAGACTGGCATCTGGGTCCCACCCATTCACAGTCAGGTTAGCCAAATGCAGATGACAATTCTACTCCTGCAGCTTCTTCTCTCGCACTTCCCGCCTGTGGAACTCGCTCCCGTATTCTTGCTTTCCTGACGGCTACAACCTCCAGAAATTTAAATGCAAAGTCAATACTCATCTACTAACCACTGGACACTAGCTCTCTCTCCACCCCGGTATAACCTTCCCTTTCTCTCCACCTATGTGTCTGTCATCACACCTGCTTTCTCAGCTTTCTATTGTTCCTTTCTAACTAGTTTGTACTCCTCACTCTTTTCTAATTAATCTTTTTACATTTATGTAGCCCCCTGCACATCAGTGGCGTTACCGCCTTGCTCAGGGTGAAATGATTAAAAAAAAAAATATTTCATGTGAGCTTATACTTTTTCTCTCTAGATAAATTATATAAAGATTGTCCAAAAAAAAAAAGAAACACAGCACCTTGTCTGTCTTTTTTAACAAAACTACATAAAAGATGTGCGTTGTGGTACAGTGGATATCAGCTCAGAACGAGAAACCGGGGAGCCGAGTTCGAATTCCAATTGAATCCATTGTATTCACTTACGCGCAAATACCCTTGGGAAAGGTATTAATCCGTCTCTTCCTTCCAGTTATGGGTTAAATAGCAGGACAGATTGGGTTCTATAGCCTTGGTCGGCAACCAGTCTACCGCAGAAAGCAATGGCAACCTACTGCGGGATAATCTTCTGCCCAGTCAGTCACGTCTCTTTCGAGACATGATCACCCAAGCATGTATCACGTATGGCAATTAACTGACTGACATAAAAGAGGGATTGCTGCCTAAATATACAATGTGCATGAATGAATGAAGACAAAAGAAAAAAATGATGTGAGCCGACACTTCTTTCTCTGATGGACTTTATCAAGGCAAATAAAGTGATTTTATTTTCCAACAAGTATTTATAAACAAAAGTAAAAATGTTATTTTTTTTAAATTTGTAAAATTTAGGAATGTTTGTAAATATTCATCAGGTTAGTAGAAAAGTTTTGCGAAATTATGGAGAATACTAAGTGATGTAAATTCATGCGTAATAAACAAAAATGAGTAAATATTTTTTTTAATTTGTTTAGAGAGCAACTGGCAATACATAGAAATATAGATGGACCAGAAATATTGAAAAACAAAGTGGAATTGGCAATTGCCAAATTGAACAGAAAAAAAGCTACAGGACCCGACGGTATTGTAATAGAGATGCTGATGTCCTTTGACGGCTTTGGCATAGACAGGATCATAGAAAAAATAAAATTTACAGCAGTGGCAATATACCAGAGGACCTAAGCAGATCAATTTTCAAAGCACTGCACAAGAAGTCAGCTGCACAGGAATGTGAACTCCAACAGACAATAAGCAACGATAAGTTACCAAAAATAGCAAACGCAGTTCGTAAATTTGTAATGCGGTTCTATGACATCACGCCGTGTGAGAGCTCAAAATGATAACGGAACCATATATTTGAATAGGATTAGGAGGTGATGGATGGGTTCTTGTGGTGAATGCGCAAATTGTAATGAGTGACTGGGTTGTGATAATGTTTAGCTAGGTATAGGATACTGAAGAACACTCTCTACCCACCCCATTTTCAACCTTTATATATCTTATACGAAATAATATTCCGGGTGGGGGGGGCGACAATACACAGAAATACACAAGATAAAATCTTTTATATATATTATATTATTGTATGCATTTTTAATGTCATGGGTTGTTTCCCCTTTTTTAGGTGTGACTGTAAATATGTGGCATTGTGGTGTGTGAAGGATTAGGAGTTGGTGGATGGATACTTGTGGTGAATGTGCAAATTGTAATGAGTGATTGGGTTGTGATAATGTTTAGCTAGGTATATGATAGATACTGAAGAACACGCACTAACCACCCCATTTTCAACCTTGTGCTACAATTTTGTATATCTTATACGAGATAAATATTCAGAATGACAGATATTAAATAGCAGTCCACCACTCTTTTCTTGTTTCCATTGAAAAAATAAAAAATAATTCAGCGATGGGATGAATATATTGTGGATCTATTCCACAATGAGAGTGAGAGAAACCGGTAATACATAGAAATACAGACAGACCAAAAATATTGAAAACCAAAGTGGAATCGGCAATTGCCAAACTGAACAGAAACAAAGTAGAAAAACCCGAAGGTATTGTAATAGAGATGCTGATGTCCTTAGACGGCTTTGGGATAGACAGGATCACAGAAAAAATGTTCAAAATTTACAGCAGTGGCAATATACTGGAGAACCTAAGCAGATCAATTTTCAAAGCACTACCCCAGAAGTAAACGGCAAAGGAATGTGAACTCCATCAAACAATCAGCTCAATGAGCCACATAGCAAAACTTGTCTTCAGAATTCTAATGAACAGAGTGCACAGTAGAATCAGCCCAGAGATAGGACAAGAACAGTGCAGCTTTGTTAAAGGTACCGGAACAAGGAGGCAATATTCATGCTCAAAATGTCATCTGAAAGAGCAGTACAAATGCAAAAAGGATCTTTTATTTATGCTTTATAGACTACATAAAGGCATTTGAGATGCTCAGCAGCCTCAACATTTTCAGGAAAGACATTAGAATATTTAAGAACCTATATTGGTGGAGTAGATAGACGAAACTATCACCCGGTTCACACTCCACCCACATCTATTGAACAGGTGCAGAGGCTCATCCCTTGTTTCCTGTTTAGGATGTGGCTTCCGGTTCTCTCTTTTCCAATCTCTTCACTCTTATGTAGCCCCCTGCACATCAGTGGCGTTACCGCCTTGCTCGGGGTGATATGATTAAAAAAAAACAAAAACTGCTTGCATATGGATAAGAAATGGATTCAGCAGGTGTACAAAAATAGAAAGGGGCGTAAGACAGACGTATTTTTTCACCAGAACTATTCAACTTAGAGCAAAACAATTCTGATAGAAACGAAATCCTTGCCAGGATTCATCATTGGCGGCCACAATCTCAAGAATGTAAGATACACGGATGGCATAGTGCTGATAACAGACATGGATAGGAAGCTGCAGGACCTCCTACAGAAGGTAGCAAGAGAAAGCAAGAGGAAAAGATTGAGCCTAAACTTCAAGAAAACTGAATGTTTGGTCATCAGCAAAAAGACTCCAAAATGCCAACTACAGGTCAGAGAAACTAAAATAAAACCAGTAAAGAAATTTAAATACCTGAGAAGCCTTCTGACAGAGGATGGAAAGTGCGACATTGAGATCCAAAGATGCATTGGCATGGCCAAAGACACATTTCAAAAGCTAACCAGAGTACTGAGAGACAAAAAACTCATTGGAAACAAAGAAAAGAGTGCTGGACTGCTGTGTGATATCTGTCTGGCAGTGAATGTTGGACAATCTCTTAAAGGTTGAAGGGAAGGCTCGAAGCAGCAGAAATGTGGTTCTACAGAAGGATGCTGAGGATACCATGGACTGAGCACATGAGCAATGACAAGGTGTTGGAGAGGATGCAAACAAAAGGAAAACCGATACTTAACATCAGGAAATGACAACTGAGGTTTCTGGGGCACTTAATGAAAAAAGAGGGTCTGGAGAATCTAATACTCACAGGACAGATAGAAGGAAAGAGTGACAGGGGAAAGCAGTATGTGACATATTTAACAGACTTGAGCAAATAGATTGCAGAGCAGGGTTTGGGAGAGATACCAAGAGAAAAGATATTAAGAGTAACAAGAGACAGGGAGAAATAGAAAACCATGATCGCTTACATCCAGGGACACAGCACATGAAGAAGAAGTAAAAGAAGTCAGTCAGTTAAGTGCCATGTCTCGAAAGAGACATGGCTGACTGGGCAGAAGATCATCCCACAGTAGGTTGCCATTGCTTTCTGTGGTAGACTGGTGGCCAGCCAAGGCTATAGAACCCTATCTGTCCTGTTATTTGACTCATAGCTAGAAGGAGAAGAGATGAATTATAATAAGTAGTAATTAGTGGTGGATCAGATTATTACTTCATAACAATAGAAAACTGATCCCCCACTTTATGACCAATAGAAGCCTTAATCCTGATTATAACTATTATATTCAGTCAGTCAAGTACCATATGTGATGCACGCTTTGGGCGATCATGTCTTCAAAAAGACAGGACTGACTGGGCATAAGATCATCCCACACTATAGAACCCAATCTGTTCTGTTATTTAACCCGTAACTGGAAGGAAGAGACGGATTAATATCTTTCCCAAGGGTATTTACGCGTAAGTTAATGCAATGAATTCAACTGGAATTTGAACTCGGCTCCCCGATTTCTCGTTCCGAGCCAATATCCACTGCACCACAACGCACATCTGTGCCGTTGTGGTGCAGTAATAAGAGTATTATATAAAAACTCCTCCCATCCCAAATAAGGCTCCTGTCAATTCATTATTCATTTTTCATGTCCCTTACTTTAGAAATGATTCTAAACTAAACATTAGCTCAATGAATGTGTGTGACTATGAAAAATCAAATTTAAAATGTGATTATTTTAATTCTTTACAAAAAATTTGCTACAAGGCTAAGAGTGTGAGGCACCCAGTGAAAATTGATCTTGTGTGACTTGTTTACTAACTCTTAGTCATTAACAATGTGTCCTAATTTCTTTTCTGAAACAGCTGAAAACAAAAAAAAAATTATTGGTATAAATATTGTTGGGAGCAAAATCATGGGTTATTTTCTTTTGTTTTTCTTTTCTGTTTAGAAAATTTGATTAGGATTTTAATCAAGCCATACTTTCCATTTTCTCTATTCAAAATGATCTGAACTTTATTTCAACTGTTTAAAAGCAGTAGATTTTTCATGTAATATTTATCAGGTTTCTTTTTACAAATTTATGAAAAAGACATAATATTCTGAAAATATAATTTGTGTGTAATTTATAACTTATTCAAGGATAGTTAAATGATTGGAATTTTTTCATTTTGTGTCAATAAAAAAAAGCTTTGCTTAATGTCTTAGTGGGGATAGAGAAGTGGGTAGTCATAGCATCTGGCTGTCAAGGTAATAAATCTGATTATAATCTTTGTTTTCTTTTTCTCTCTTTCATTCTGTCTTTCTTTCTTTCTTTCTGTCTTTCTTTCTTTCTTTCTGTCTTTCTTTCTTCTTTCTGTCTTTCTGTCTTCTTTCTGTCTTTCTTTCTTCTTTCTGTCTGTCTTTCTCCTGTCTTTCTTCTCTCTTTCTCCTCTCTTTCTCCTCTTTCTCCTCTTTCTTTTCTCTTTCTCCTCTCTTTCTCTCTTTCTCCTCTCTTCTTTCTCTCTATTTTCTGCTTTCTTTTTTTGCTTTTTTTTGCATTCTTTTTTGCTTTCATTTTTTTTTTTTTTGCTTTTTTGCCTATTCTATAATTTTTTTATTTTCTCTTAATATTTTTACAGGTTGTCCAAACGTGAATTGAGAAACCTTGACTGTGCAGTAGGATTTCTTACGGCTGACCAATTTCCGATGGCTGGTTCTGAGACAAATGTTCCATATGAAAAAGCCCCAGCTAATGAAAAAGGCTGGAACAACAAACAAGCCATAAACAATTTTGATGATCTATTTCCTACAGTATGTAACAAGATTTCTTTTTCAATCCGGTGGGGAAGGGGGCACATCTTTTTTTGTTCTTGAAAATTGCAAAATATTGATTGGTATAACTTAGTACTTGGTCAGATGCAGAATATAAAGTAATGTTTCTCCCAGTGTGTGTGTGTGTGTGTGTGTGTGTGTGATCAAGATCAGTACACTCAAACCCTCAGTCAAAATGACTTCATTTTTTTAAAAAATTTTTTTTAATTGTATCACCTTGAGCAAGGCTGTAACGCCACTGATGTGCAGGGGGCTACATAAGAGTGAAAAGATTGGAAAAAAGAAAGCCGGAAACCACATCCTAAACAGGGAACAAGGGATGAACCTCTTAACCTGTTCAATAGACGTGGGTGGAGTGTGAACCGGGTGATACTTGTGATATCATACTAACACAATCATTAGCAGTTTCACTCAGAAGGCTTGGGTCAACTGTGGCACGATTTTCAGATAATTACTAAAGTTACTGCATACTGGGAACAACTCCCCAAACCAATAATGTGTGCATAAGCAAAAAAAATGAAGTGGAAAAAATATTTTTTTTGATGCTTTGTCTTTTAGGACCATTGTACTAAAGTAGTTTATGTTGATGTAACTACATATGTGCATGAAAAAGGAGGAAACATTGAAATTTTAAACTTTTTTTTTCCATGTGTTTAAATATTTTTGCCATACTGTTAACATGGGGTGTGTGTATATATATATATATATATATATATATATATAATCTTCAGACAGATCTGTTTCGCTGTATCACAGCTCATCAGTATGGTTAGACAACCGATTGCTTTTTACCCAGGATTGAAACCTGACCGAATTGGCGTCAGTCGGCGATTCTACCTCGGAGCTACGGGTGCTCGGTAGAACGAGGCTAACTTTTTAGCGTGTACATTATCATTATACAGGCCCAATAGCTGAGAGTGTTCTAATTCATTGCTGAATGAACGATGCATAGATGCCAGAGTAGCTACCGTTTTTCAAAGTCTACCATTCTTCCAGAGTGCTCAATCAGGGTGTGAGAGCGTAAATAGTCATCCGCAGACAGATCTGTTGTGCTGTGTCACAGCTCATCAGTACGGTTAGATACTTTAGAACATGTACAAACTACTACAAAATTGTACATTTTGTTTCAACATTTCTGCCCTCTTTCTTTTTTTCCCCCTCTTTTTTAATATCTTTATTTTGTATAAAAAGATTTACAAAAATAAAAGGAAGTGGTGTTTTTTCAAGATTTTTTTAATAAAACATTTATAACCATTATTATTAACTACCTGATGAGACATTGTTCTTTCAATGTCGAAACAAAATGTACAATTTTGCAGTAGATTGTAGTTTGTACATGTTCTAAAGTATAATTAATAATAAATATTCATTGCTGTATTTTTATATTGAGCACTGTTTAAATTAATGTTTTAAACATTGTAGTTATTTTCTTCGTTTCTCATTCATTTGGATATATATATATATATATAAAAATAAAAAGTGTCATGCCTTGACATCAGATTACTCAGTTTCCTTTCATGACCCAAATCTTCTATATCATAGTTTTACCTAATTGTCATTTTTTGATTGAACATTATTGGCACACTTACAAGCATATTCTCCAACGACTACTCCTTAATTTTCTAAATAGTCATGAATTCACATTATATTTTCTAAATAAATCAATTTCATCATTTATTTTAAAATATCACCAGAAGAAGAACAATATTGTTCTGAAACATGAAAATTTTTGTGTAGTGATATAATGCTTTTATAAACCATTGTAATAACAAAATTACAATATTAAGCTCTACTTTGTATTGAGCACTCTTTATAAAAGTAAATGCAGAAACAGTGGGTTTTAATCTACCTGTTTTTTTACTTCCTTATGTGTGTGTTATGGGGAAACATAACTATTCATCAGATAATGGACTCTCGCTCTTATTAATATAAGAGTTAACGGGAGAAGTTCATAGGAGTTCTTTGGAGTTCAGTAGAACTACTAGGCAGTTGATATTAGTCGGCAGTTAGCTGAATACTAAGGAGTCAGCTTTCAGTGTAAGATAACCAAGTTCCTAACATTTTGGGCGCGTTAAATCGATTAGCAACTGACATAGCACGATTATAAATTTCAGTGCGAAAACTACTCCACAACAATATATATATTATTTTAAATAAAAAGAGAAACTGCAAGTGTTTTCTTATGAAATTTATAGTGTATTCTATTTTCTATTCTGGTACATGGCTTTCTGGTCTCATAACCTTCTTCAGGCGGTTTTTGTCAGTCATCATCTTGTTTGTGTACGGTCATATCTTATACTCCTTTAAATATTGGGCAGAGGAAGGTTTGTTTTTTTGTTTTTTTTATGTGCGTTGTGGTAAAGCCCAGTAGAAGGTTTAATTGTTTCCAGCTATTATGTTCAGTCAGTCATTAAAGTGCCATATGTGATACACACTTTGGGCGATCATATCTTGAAAGAGACATGACTGACTGGGCAGAAGATTATCCCGCAGTAGGTTGCCATTGCTTTCTATGGTAGACTGGTTGCCAGCCAAGTCTATAGAACCCAATCTGTCCAGTTATTTGACCCATAACTGGAAGGAATAGACGGATTAATACCTTTCCCAAGGGTATTTGCACGTAAGTGAATGCAATGAATTCAACTGGAATTTGAACTCGGCTCCCCGATTTCTCATTCTGAGCCGATATCCACTGCACCACAACGCACATCCTAGTGCATAAGACACGCCCTTATTTTCTGAAGGAAAATAATCCCTTTGAGACATAAAAGATGACTGCCCGTTTTTAGATATAATTGACAATACCTAACAGTTTATAGTCTTTGATATTTAAGATCAAATTTCTTAATGCTTTTGGGAAGAAGTGTTTGCACTTCCTCACAAAAATATTGAAATTTTACAAAATATGCACAGAAGATATTATGTATATGGTCACTGAAAACTGAACAGTGAATAAGGAAAATTGATTATTAATTCCTTTGTCAAATAAAATAAATTCAGATTTGTAACTACACTGATGAGACAACCAATTTACTTTTGTCTCGATACTAAGTCTGATCAGTTTGATACGGTCAAATTGGCAGCTGATCTCACAAACGACATCCAGCCTGTCATTAACTGGGGCAGAGAATGGCTTAATTTTAAAACTAAATTTCTATTAGATAATCATCTGAGAGACGCCTTTCTGACTTCCATCAGTATGGCTGATGCTAACCTCCAGAAGAGTGACTCATTGTGTTTTCTCAGGTTAACATTTTGAGCTGGCATGAAGTGGAAAAATTGAATTCATTGCTAGGTTAGCTGCTAAGAACATTGGCTCACTGCATCATGTTAAACAATTTTTCTCTCCAGAAACTATTTTGCATATCTATGTCTACTTTTTGCCCATACTTTGAATATTTCTGCCACTTATGGTCCAGTGCTCCTGCTATTTATTTAGAGATTTTTGATAAAATCGAAAGGAGGATCAGCCATATTATTGATCATGGCCTGGCATTTCATCACTTTCCCATCGCCATAAAGTTGCTGCCATATGCCTTTTCTATAAATACTTTCATGGTAATTGTTCAATTGGCTATGGTACCTAGACTTTATAAATTTAAGCACATTGCTCGATTTGCAACAAGGTCTCATCAATTCATTTGAATTGATTAGATGTATCTCCACTCATTTTTTATATCTAAATTTTAAATTAAATTTTCAAAAATAAAAAAGTTTCCTTAAAACTTTGTAGTTTTTATTGAAAGCAAATTTAATGTTAAATTAATCTGATTTACACAAGTATTACTTATTTATAGCATGAAATTTAAAATAAAACTATTTTTTTAACACAGAGTTGACCTTTCTAACCTATCCACCGTAATTGAAATATGTTGACAGATCGAGATAAGATAAGTGTATGGTGATCACAAATGCCATAATTGTACAAATGTTTTTCAGGTAAAACCCTGAAACAAATGACCTTTTAATTTACACATAGAAATTTCAAATGCACACGCACACACACACACAAAAAAAAAAAAGTTGAAAATTATTTTTAAAATACAATGGCTAAATGATTTGTATTAAACTTTTCAATTTTGTATTAGTAAATATAGTATTCACTATGTAACCTGCCAGCCTAACGTCTACAAGAATTAGAAATATTTTAAAAAAACATTTCTGAAACTATAAATTATTATCATTAAAAAAACAAAAATGAAAACAATTCTTTTAAAATTTCATAATTAATCCAAAAAATGTTTTTCTTCAGACTATAATGTCTGGCATTTATATTACTTATTAAAGCAATTAAAAGCTTATCTAATTAAATAATGTCATAGTTCTATTGCATTTTTTATTTTACTATACACAGTTGACATTCTCCTATGAATTTCAACTGGTTTGCACCCTTCAGCAACCAAAAACTTGATAACTGATCTCTGTTCAATCCTGGAACATGCTTCTTGGTCGGCCATCTTCATTAATCTCCAAAATTTTCAAAGTTTTTTTTTTTTACGTCTGCAATAAAATCCCTTTGAAAAAGAAGTAAAGGAAAAATATTTTAAAAAAAAAAAAAGAAGAAAAGTAAGCTTCTATCTGTATTAAAAGTCCTTATACCAAAAAATTCACCATATACATTTTTGAAGGGAAAAAGATTATTGCCATATATTTTTTAAGAAAAAAATTATTAGCGGCAATACATTTTTAATGCAAAACTGGAAGATATCTTTAGTTTTCTAAAATAAAATTTTTTTTTTAAATTTTCATCAGAATCTGACTAAATCAACATTCTCATTATAACCAAACATTAAAAAAATACCTTAAAACCCTCTTTTTTGGCATTAAATAAATCACAGAGGTTGATATGCCATTAAAGAAAACTGAAACTCCTTCATAATGTTTTCTGTTTCTTTCACATCCAGTAACCCCCCTTGTGTCTTAGTGGCTTTATTGCCTTACTTGGCATAAATTTGATTAATATAAACAAAAAACAATTATATAGTAATATTATGAGCATTTATTTTTGTTGCTTTTCATTGCAAGCAGTTTACAGCCAATAGTAGTATCCCAGATTTTGTCTTGTCAACAATTATTACTTTTGTACTAATATTTCTTTCATATTAGTCTTAGCTGATATTCATTGTAACTATTCATATCAGACTAGGACCATTAGTAGATGTATTATCTTGAATTTTATTAAGAACGTCAATCATTTATTTTAACTCTCATTTATCTTAATTTCAATTGCTTTTCATCTTGTAGTATTAGTAGTAATATTATCTTTAATTTTAATTAGATGAAGCATTGTCAGCAATTATTAATTTTTGATTAGTATATCTTTCATTTTAATAATAGTTAAAAAACCTTCATCTACTAAAAAATAATAAAAATTCAAGATAGCCCTTTATTTATTTCAGACCTGCAAGTCATTGCAATGAAAAGCATGTTTAGTTAAGAAGATAGAAATACCATTAAAAATGGATGAAGTTTCTTTCACATCCTCAGAATTTTGTAATGAGGTTTCTGCTTTCTCTTGTCCTCTATTTTTGAATAAAATGTTCTTAAATGTCATTAAGTTCCAGAGACTTTTCTTTCTCCTGAGAAAAGGTACAAATCACAAATAACGGGCTCAGAATAACAACCAAGCATTGGAATGTCTTTTCAAATTCAACTTATCTGAAGGGTGGGGGGGATGTTTGGCTAAAACAAATTCATGAAATTCCTTCTCAACATAATTCTGTAAAAACAAATTTCCAAAAGGGAATAAATAAATAAATTTAAATTCGTCATCACACACACACACACACACACACCTTTTAATTATTTTGTTTCATTTTCTGGTTCTTACATGTATTGCTGTAACAAAAACAAAGGAAAACAAAATGCGGATATTCAACCTGTCAGCAGAATCTATTACTTCATTCATGTTTTAAAAAAAAAACATTTTTCTCTGGAGGTAAAAGTTGTGGGGAATCATGATCATTGTTATTCAGAGAATATGACTTTAAATGGAAATTTGTCTGTGTGTGTGTGTGTGTGTGTGTGTGTGTGTGTGTGTGTGTGTGTCCATTACCTATAGACTCCGAAACGGCTGAACCAATTTTCTTGAAAATTTACACAGTTGTACTATAAGCGTCTGTGAGTGTTCTTAGGTTTTGTGTCGAGGTACCCCCGATAAATATCGAAAATTGATAATCGAAAAAATCGGGTTATAGAAGGAGTGGTCTGAAATTAATCAAATTTGATACACTCCTAGACAAAGACATGAGAAACGATATTCAGAAGTTTCAAGGTTGCAGTTCTTACAATAATGCAGAAAATCGATTTTTATATATATATATATATATATATATATATATATATATATATATATAATATAATTATATGGTTATGTCAATTTTTCATTGCTACATGGAAATTTCTGTTTCGAGATTAATTCTGTCAGATATAAAAAAACCTTGAGTCCTCTTCACTTGAAATATATATATATATATATATATATATATATATAAGGCAAGATGTTTGTGTGTGTGTCTGTTTATCTGTCTGTATGTCCTTTATACAAATCCACAATTTTTATCCGATTCTCACCAAACTTCACACAAATATTCTTTAATCTGAGCTCCAGGACCATTACACCCGAGCAACACCGGGCTATACTGCTCGTAATTTATATACATGGTTCTTATTTATATAATAGTAATTATGTTATTATAATAATTTTAATACATAGTTATTTTTTATTTCATTAAAAGATACTAACCATTAACATTATTTAACATTATTTTTGCTAGAATTTAAATGGAAATTTATTTCGTTTATGATTCATACATGATTCTCAGTTTATTTAAAATTAAAATTGTTCCATCATTTAATTTATTCTATTCATATATATATATATATATATATATGTATACTGTCTCTCGGATTTTTAAATCATTCATCCTTATTAAATCTCTGAAGAAGCTTGTTATAAGTGAAATATGTTAGATTAAAGACAATTTTGTCCTACTTGTTCTTTATTTATTCTATTTATCTTGTCGGATTTCAATCCATATATTCAATTCACATATATATGGTGTATCAAAAATACTTTTATGAAGTTTGAGGGCGGGCTTCTCACACCAAACCAAGGACACAAGTCCTTATAAACATCTCCAAAAATCAAAGAACGTTTGCATTAGATGGTGTTGTGTTGCCATGATGACCAGGTTACATTTGTCATTTGTGTAAATTTTTGGCTAGTCTGTCTTCAAAGTTTAACGAATAAAGCCGTCAGTTATCTGAAGTGTTCTGTTTTTTACAATGACGAGATATTCATATCATGAGCAGGTTGGTATGACTTTGACATATGGCCTCAAAAAAAGTAAAAGTATTTTGGATTAGATCTTAGATTGTTCATTTAACGGTGTATACTATCAACTTTAAACTTAACAACTCGAAAACAATGGTTTTGCGGACATGTTCATATAGACTTTTGTCCTTGTTTGGTGTGAGTAAGCAACTCCCAAAGTTTTTACAACTATTGTTGATACACTTTATGTGCGTGTAAATATATATATATATATTTATTTAGAATTTATAACATAAATATCTTAGCTACTTGTGATATTTGTTATAATTTCTAAATAAATATTATTTGCTCTATTTTGTATTGAGCAGTTTCTTAAGAATAGTGTTTATTTGGATGCGGAATTTTATTCCATCCATACCTACCCTATACTTGTGTGTGTGTGTGTGTGTGTGTGTGTGTGTGTGTGTGTGTATATATATATATAATGTGTGTGCTTTTGTAGGATGTATAATAGTATCCAAAATGAAGTGGATGAGACAGAGTGAAAAAATTTTAATGCACATCATACAGGCTTATATATATATATATAAAAGAATAAATCTAACCTAAAGCCAACAAACCTACCTAGGTTTCACCTAACGGATCGTCAGAGCAAGTCGACTTGCCTTGATGATCCATTAGGTGAAACCTAGGTAGGTCCGTTGGCTCTAAGTTAGATTTATTCTTATTTGTTTGCTCTACTGTTGTATTGAGCGCTTTAGTGTTAGGGTTCTCGTATCAGGTTTTTTTCTTTCAACGAGTACTTTGATGTATGTACAAGTACTTAGTTTGTTTCTTTTTTTATTTCCATTTTCTCCCCTCCGCGTTTATACTCAGTGGGTTTTTTTGAGGCGGGTTTAAAAATAAAGTTATTATATATATATCGGAGGTGGAGTCACCGACTGACGCCAATTTGGCTGGGTTTCAATCCTGGGTTAAAAGCAATCGGAGTCAAACCGTACTGATGAGCTGTGATACAGTGAAACAGATCTGTTTGTGGATGACTATATATATATGTATATCTATCTATCTATATATATATATATATATATATATAAAAACAAATGTTTATATGTACAAAATTTATTTACTATTTTAAAAACAAGAAATTTATTGTTAATCTCAAAGGCCCTTTCGTCCAACATTTCATCAAGAGAAAAATTGTTAGAAAATGAATTGAACAACAAGAATGGTAACAATGAAAATGATGAGCAAAAAAGTGGGAAAACACAATAAAATACATACATATATATATACTAGCAGTATAGCCCGGCGTTGCTCGGGTGTAATGAAAGCTTTAAAACTAATCCATGGTTCTGGAGCTCAGACTCTTTGGATGTTGGGATGAAAGACTAAAAAGTTTCCAGTTAAAGCAAAACCGTAGACTGAAAGAAAAATGAATGAATGTAAGTCAAATTTTGATTTCCTGATATCGATTTATTTATATATATATATATATATAAATCAATAATATATATATATATATATATATATATATTATCGATTTTCTGCACTATTGTAAGAACTGCAACCTTGAAACTTCTGAATATCGTTTCTTATGTCTTTGTCTATGAGTGTATCAAATTTGATTAAAATCGGACCACTCCTTCTATAACCTGATTTTTTCGATTATCGATTTTCAATATTTATCTGGGGTACCTTGACACAAAACCTAGCTAAGAACACTCGCAGATGCTTATAGTACAACTGTGTAAATTTTCAAGAAAATCGGTTCAGCCGTTTCGGAGTCTATAGGTAACGGATACACACAGACAAAGTTCCATTTATAAATAAGTTTAGATGTACACACACTTATATCGAGGAGAGAGGAAATCTTATCTAAATAATTAGTGAGGGACAATTAAAATATCTCCCAACAAATTTAGAGACTTTATAAAATCTTTCTGCCAGCAGAAAGAAAGTTTCTGTAATAATATAGAGACTGATTCCAAAATCGTTAAAGGATTATTGGAACCAGCCATATGTATAATTTTAAACCACTCTTTCTTATAGAACTTGGCAAATGCTATATTCTTTACTAGATGTTGAGCAATAGCTGATTCGATATTTGTAGTGAGAAGGCAACACGTTGCTTATATATGCGTGTGTCTCTTTAATAGAGAAGATTCATGACAACATTGAAGTTTTCACCATTATGTTTTCACTCGTCGAGGCTGTTTTCTGTTAAGTCCTAGTTTTTTCTTGTTTATATGGAATATGGTGTGATATTGTGGAAGTGGTTTTGGTTGTTGTTGGTTGGTTATTCTTTTTATTTATGATTGGTTGGTTTTTCTTTTTCTTTATTTTTTTTTGTGTAGTTTGATTTATTTTCATTTTTAGTGCATTGGTGAGTGGGTATTTGGTAAATTGGGATGGATCCTTTTGTTTTATTGACCTCTTTTTTAATGATTTGACCTTTTTCTTAATTTGTTGGTATGTTCTGCTGTATGACAGGCTTTTTTTCTGGGTCATGGTTGGTGTTATTGTATTTGTGTTTGTAGGCATTATGTGTGTTTCATTTTTATTTATTTTATTTCTATTTTTCGTTCAGTGGCTGTTGTATTATTTTCTGTTTTTGTCATAACTAGGTGGTTGTATATATATTTATTTTTCGTATTTATATTATTTGTGTGTTTTGTTTGCAAAAGTTATAAATTATACCTAGAAGAGAAATAATCAGTTTAAAAACCGAAGTAAAATATTAAACAAAAAACCCCAAGATACTGAGAAAATGCAGACATGCGAATAAATACCTACTTTACTAAACAAAATAACAATAAAATAGGTACCTCCACAAAATCACTGAAAAAACGGCATAGTATGAAGGGAAAAGGCCCCAAACTAAATAAAAACAAAGTTTTATCAGCAAAATGTTTATATTATCATTAAGAGGATAGATCAAAGAATTTTTTTAATTATTTTTCAAATTTTTTAATTATTTCTAACACGTTCAAAATTTTTGTAGAAAGTCTTTCTTTTTTTTCTTATATCAGTGCGAGTCTTAAATTGTCGCAACATTTATTAAGTAAAAAAAAACAAAAAAAAAACATAATATTGCACAATGCACTTTTTTGACTGTGAAAGACACATTAATTTGGAAATTCTTGCAAAAATCAAATAATGGTCAGATTTTGATGAAAATTTCGGGACTTATTCATAATTGACTGAAATCAATTTTGAAATAATTATTTTGTATAAAATATTGGTAAAAATATTTTTTTTTTACATATGTTACCCTCCACCTACCATTTAATTTCCAGAAATGTTTAAAAATTTGACAGTGGGCAGCAATACGCCTAATATAATTAAATTCAGGAGTCATTGGGGAATGCTAATCAACAGTTTTTTTTCTTCAGTAGTTCTTGACTTTCTAAAGAATATGTCCGAATTGTGAAAAATGCAATAACTATGCCAATTTTTATGTGGATAAACTTCTGATTGCTTTTATGAACAATATAAATTAAGCATATCATAGTCTGAAAAGAAAAAAAAAATTCAATCAATAATTAATTTTTACAAGATTTATTATCATTTTTTTTTTTTTAATTATATATAAAAATTTTCAAAATTATTGTTAAATTTCTTCCTCTATTGGGCCGGCTAGGGTATGTAATTAATACATGAAAACTACACGTGATTCAAGGGTTGTCTTCCCTTACATAAAAAATTAAATTTGTATATTTTTGTCACCTATGGCCTCCCTACTTAGCCTTCTTGACAACTTCAGGCTGTCACTTTAAGCTGTCAACACCTGATATGTACACTGATAACAACGGCTACCTAACTGATAAAGGGTTTTACCGAATATTTCAGCGAGTAAGCAAGTACATTTGTTTGAAATCAGATAAAGGTAAGTTTTAATTTAAAAACTTGACTTCAATAATGTGTCAGTGACGTATATTTTATTTTTGCCAGATTTTTAAAACAGAAATGTGGCTACTGTTTTACATATGTGTTGATCAATCAAAAAAATGGCGGTACATTTAAATTTTTTTTTTAATCTGAAAAATTTTAGTTTCCAATCAATATAATTTTGGTTTAAAATACGCCAGTGTATTTTGCTTACTGGAATTACTAAATTTAATCTGTTGGCTTTCAATTAAAGCTAATTTTAAAGCTTGAAGATAACTTATTTATTTTTAAAATTTCAATTTAAATTTAGGTATAGAAAAATGAGTGGAGGTACCTACATAAAATTACAAAAAATTATCATACAATCAATATAAATAATAAAAAGAAAAAATTACAAACTGAAAAAGTAAAATATATATATATATATATATGTGTGTGTGTGTGTGTGTTTTAATTTAATGAATGGTTCAGTTTTCAGTAGTTGTTTGATAAATAAAATAATAAAAATTAAAAACATACAAAATCAGGATAATAAAAGGAAAAAATAATAAACAAAACAAAACACACAAATGATATAAATATATAAAAAAATATATAAAAAATATATAAAAAAAATTTACATACAAATACCTAGTCTTGACAAAAACAGAAAATATTACACCAACCACTAAATGAAGAATAAAATAAAAAGAAATAAAACAAACTAAATGTGAAGCCTACAAACACAAATAGAATAACACCCCACCATTACCCAAAACATACCAATAAAAAAAGAGGTCAATAAAACAAAAGGGGCCCATCCCAATTAAACAAACACCCATTCATGAATATGCTAAAAACAAAAATAAATCAAGCATCATTTTTTTTTTTTTTTTTTTTTTAATCATATCACCCCAAGCAAGGCGGTAACGCCACTGATGCGCAGGGGGCTACTTAAGGGTAAAAAGAATGGAAAAGAGAAAGCCGGAAACCACATCCTAAACAGGAAACAAGGGATGAGCCTCTTCACCTGTTCAATAGATGTGGGTGGAGTGTGAACCGGGCGATAGTTTAGTCTATCTACTCCAATTGAAAAGAATAAAAAAAAAAACAAGCAATCATAAAGAAAAAGAAAAAGAATAGCCAATCAATCATAAACCAGACCACTCCCACAATATCACACCATATTCTATATAGGCAAGAAAAAACCAGGACCTAATGGCAAACATCCCTGACAAATGACAACATCATAACATCATCAATCTGCTCTACTAGAGAGAAAAACTCTTTTTCTACTTATCAATGTGCTATTCACACCTCTATATCAAGCACTTTGCAATAAAAAACCTGCTTGCCAATTGACACTTTATCAGTAATAACCACTGAAAAATCACAATCTTACAATCTTAGCACTGAACATTATCGCAAATAATATATATATATATATATATATATATATATATATATATATATATAGTAATTTTGTTATTACAACGGTTTATAAATATCTCTACACAAAAATCTTCACGTTTCGGAACAAAACTGTTCCTCTTCAGATTATATATTAATATCATTTTATAAACCATTGTAATAAAGGAAATTACAATATTATGCTCTACTCTGTATCGAGTACTCTTTATAAAATTAAATGCTTGAACAGTGGGTTTTAAATCTACATGTTCTTTCACATTTTTGTAATAAATATAGATAATGTACCCATATGTATGAGTGCACCCTCACATACATTTGCATGTGCACAGATATATATTGATAGGCATGCAAATGTATGGTTGTGTATATATATATATGTATGTATGTATACACAAAAAATAATTCCCCGAATTAAGATCCGACATTACCAAGCAGCTCTGTATATAGATAAAACAATCATGCACAGAGACAAGCAGAATCTCTTAAAGTGTCAAGACAGAAGAATATGTTAAGCTAGACTAATTAATATGATTTGTGACAACCAACTTATCCTTAGAGATCTCGATGCACTCTCCTCACATATAGTTTTGTCTTTCTTCTTTTAGTCAAACTGATGACTGCAAAGGAAACATAGGTTTTTCACTAGTCAAATGCATTTACCACTTTGACTCATCAATAAACGGTCCTGGGCATGACGGTATGCTGCATCCGGCTGCAAGGCCTCTGATTGGGAGGTTGTGAGAAGCATGGAACCACCTCTTAATTGCTGTTGTTCCCAGGTCCACTCTGACCCAGAGTGGTAGCACCTGTTAGGGTCCCAGCTATGGGCAAATAGTTAACTTCCCAAAACTGGGGTCAAAACACTATGAAAGTATAAAAATAGACTTTTTTAGAAATATATAGATAAAAATAAACTTTTTTATAAAAATATACATTTTTGAAGGAAAAATATTACCAACAATACATTTTTGAAGAAAAAATTATTCTCAGCAAAACATTTTCGAATACAAAACTAGAAGACATTTTCAGTTTTCTAAAAAAAAAATAAAATAAAAGCAATAAATTTTTGTTAAAATCTGACTAAATCAACCTTCTAATTATAACCAAACTTAAAAAAAAAAAGAAACAAGAAAAACAATTACATATTACAATTTTATAGCCATTATTTTATTAATATATAATGGTTCACCATCTATGGATAATTATTTTATTTGTTTTATTCAACTTAAATATTGCTATGTTTTGCTGTCTATTTAATATTATTAGCATCTGTATAGATTACCAGAGTTTTTATTTTATCAACAGCTTCTGAGGGTGGAGGACACTTCTACAAATAAAAGGCCATTTGTTAGCATATGATCCAATGTCAATGATGACAAGCCTAAGGTCTATCATGACATGTTAAAATAACTCCTCCACCTCCAGACTTTATTTTTGTATTTAACATAGATCTGACTTTTAATTGGTTAGGGGAGACATACCCACAAGTATATTTTTAGCCCCCCGCCCCCTGCACTCACTTAATTCTTGGAAAAAGGGTAACAAATTGTTTTTAAATTTTTATAAAAATCATTTTCATCACCAGTTACCAACCATTGCTTGATGAAGCACAATTCATAGTAGGAAACATCAAGGATTTTGTATAGCAATAAATTTTTTTTTGTTATAATCACTTATAATAAAAATATCATAATATATTGCTCTACTTTG
The DNA here is from genome assembly GCA_037127315.1 of Ascarosepion bandense. NCBI lineage: Eukaryota > Metazoa > Mollusca > Cephalopoda > Sepiida > Sepiidae > Ascarosepion > Ascarosepion bandense. Next base: position 80,569 of record JBBBDQ010000944.1, on the reverse strand, counting down.
CATTGAGCACTTTTATAAAGTAACTGCTATAAGTTGTACATGTTCATTCCATATATATATATATATATTTTAATTCAGATACTTCAATCCAAGGGAAAAAAGCAGGAAGGTAAATTCCAAAAAACCCGATCCTAATTAATATTAAAAATTTATTTTAATATTAAAAAATGATACAGGAAGAGAGCTCCATGTAATAAAATATTACAGAGAAAATATATATTAAAAAAGGATTAATTCAAAGATGTTGAATGGCCATTTCGATATGAAGATCCCCACGGATCTGTTAATTTTTAGTTACATTCTCCCTTTTTTTTGCAAACCCAGACGATGTCAATTTTTTTTCTTTTCTTATTTATTTGATTTTATTCTATCTTTTTCTTTTTTTTTTCTTTTTCTTTCCCTTTTTTTTTATTTTATTTTATTTTATTTTATTATTTATTTATTTTTTAATTTCTTTGCAATCTATTTAAAAAGGAAAAGTAGACTAATTTTTCTCCAGTTTCTGAAAGGTTTTTTCTGTTGCTGAGGTGATGTGTCGTCCCCGGTAGGGATCTTCATATCGAAATGGCCATTCAACATCTTTGAATTAATCCTTTTATTATATATATATATATGGCGAAATTTGGCTTTTGAACCCTTGACTCTGGTTTGGAGGAGGGGTATGTCTTCTAGTAAGAAACATTGGTATTTGTCTTCTTTCCCCTTTACGTCCTTAAACTCCAAAATTGTTAATCCCACCCCATTCTATTTTCCTATGGATGAAAGGCTTTTTTTTACTTTTGCCAGTATAAAATGTTATAATACATTTGAATTTGAATAAATAAAATTTTCGTTTCACCGTTGCTGAAGAAGCGAGGATCTCCTCGTAGAAATGGTTATTCAGTGAATTTTAAATATCAAAATTTTTATATATATATATATATATATACACGCACACACATACATGACATAGGGTTATATAGAGATGATGGACTTATGATATTACAAAATTCCACACATTTTAAAACCAATAAAATTAGAAAACTAATCCATAGTGAATTCAAAAGTCTAAACCTAAAATTAATAATGAACATTAATGTAAAATTAGTAAACTTCCTTGATGTAACAGTGGAGTTAGTAAATGATACTTATCAGCCATATATAAAACCCAACAAATATCAATTATACATCCACCCAAAGTCTAATTACCCACCAAGTATAATCAAACATGCACCCTCCTCCATAGAATATAGAGTTAGTAAAATCTTATCTAGTGAAGGAGTATTTTATAAACAAATTTTTATAATACTGCACTAAAGAATAGTGGCTATAAAAAAACCATGATATCAAATATTGTTATATCCCGTGAGGAGATAAACAGGAAAAGAATAGTGCAAGAATAATACTTAACACTGAAGATATAGGAATAGGGATTTATTATGCCACAGTACAGTAAACCAATAGACAATACAAGGACAATAATGAAGAGTTAACCAGTATAACAATAAATTAGGCAATGTCTCTGTCTAGGACGTATGCGTCTGTAGAGTGAAGAATGTTTCCGTCTAGTGACATATGCTTCCATCTAATGACAATGGCTCTCGTCTAATGATGATGGCTCTCTAGTTCACTTCAGTCACAGTCTTTTATAGACCAGACCAGACCCATTCCAGGGTAGGACAGGATATTCCTCTACAACAAATACATAAAAAATTATGACTAAGACAGGAAAAATAGAAACAGAAAAATCATTTGGTACATACCTGCTTTTAACCAAATGGTTAGCACTAAGTTAGGGCTGAAGTTTCTGAATTTAATTAAGAAACATTTTCCTCATAATAACCCTCTAAGTAAAATTTTTAATAACAATACCCTTATATTAGGTTATAGTTGTACAAATAATCTAGAAAATACTATTAAAAATCATAATAATAAAATCTTAAATCAGCACATAAACCAAAATAACAATAATTATCCAAATAATGAAAATAACAATAATACAAGTTTATGTAATTGTTGAAATCCTAGCAATTGCCAACTGAAAAAAAAGGTGTCTAACAAATTCATTTGTGTACCAATGTACTATTACATCAAATCAAAACCCAACTATTAAAAAAAATTTACATTAGATCTACTAAGAACACTTTTAAGCAGTATTGTTATTTGCATTTAACTTCCTTAAAAAAATAACACATACTGAAACCAAACATCTCTTTCAGAGTATTTTTGGAAGTTCAAAGATACAAAAAAAATCTCCAAAGTAAAATTGAAAATTCTGGCAAAAACAAGAATCTGTAAGTCATTCCACGACATCTGCCCTCTGTGCCTGAATGAAAAGCTTCAGATTTTAAGGTTCCCTAAAAAATTTTTTTTTTTTTTTTAATCATATCACCCCAAGCAAGGCGATAACGCCACTGATGCGCAGGGGGCTACGTAAGGGTAAAAAGAATGGAAAGAGAAAGCCGGAAACCGCATCCTAAACAGGAAACAAGGGATGAGCCTCTTCACCTGTTCAATAGATGTGGGTGGAGTGTGAACCGGGCGATAGTTTAGTCTATCTACTCCAATTGGGAAAAAAAAATAAATAAAAGAGTGAAAAGACTTGAAAAGGGAAAACCGGAAACCGCATCCTAAACAGGAAACAAGGTATGAGCCTCTTCACCTGTTCAATAGTTGTGGGTGGAGTGTGAACCGGGCGATAGTTTAGTCTATCTACTCCAATTAAAAGTACTACTGAATCATAGAGATGAATTAACTGTTTTATGTAAACATCGAAAATATTTTTCTGTAAAATTTAATTAATTACAGTTGTTCATTTATCACTCATGTTCCAATATAACTTAAAAAGTATTTTACTAAAACAAATAATCCACACAATACTTATTTGGTTTTCATAACTACAATATACCTTAGTATACCATAATTATTTAATCCTAATTCTAACCTAAACATTCCAGCTCCTTTAACTCATAAGGTTGTACAAAATCAAATTTAAAAAAGACCTGAAATCCAACCTGCTATGAAAAATTATTGTCTATGCATTTAAATAATGTATGGTCCCACTATCTCTTACCCAGACAAAATAAAAAGTGTCATGCCATGACATCAGGTTACTCTGTTGCATTTCACAACCTAAATCTTCAACTGATAGTTCAACCTGATTCTTTTTTTTTTAATTGAACAATATTGACACATCTACAAGCATATTCTCCAACTACCACTCTCTAATTTTCTAAATAACCATAAATTCATCTTATTTTTTTAAATAAATCATTTTCACTATTTATTTTAAAATATCACCTGAATAAGAACCATATTGTTCTGAAACATGAACATTTTTGTGTAGTGATATAATGCTTTCATAAACCATTGTAATAATAAAATTACAATAAATATATATATATATATATATATATATATATATATATATATATATATATAAACTTTAATCCAAACGGAAAAGTAGGAAGGTAAGTCCCCAAAAACCTGATCCTAATTAATATTAAATTTTAATATTAAAAAATGATACAGGTGGAGAGCATAATGTAATTAAAATTACAGAGCCAATTATAAAATAAAATAAATTTCGATGTTCAAAACTGTTGAATGATCATTTCAACATGAAATCCCTAAGAGATTTCGCATCTCATCGGCAACCACCACATTTTCAAAAGAAAAAAAAAAAAATAATTTGATTTCTGAAAATGTGGCGGTTGCCGATGAGATGTGAAATCTCTTAGGGATTTCATGTTGAAGTGATCATTCAACAGTTTTGAACATTGAAATTTATTTTATTTTATATATATATATGCACGTTTATTCATTTTTTCTTAGACAAGAAATAAAAATGAAATATGAATGCTTGAAATTTTATCTTTTTATTCTACTTTAGTAATGAATTATTTTTTACATTACTTCAGTCAGTTAAGTGCCATACGTGATACATGCTTAGACGATCATGTCTCAACTAGGCAGAAGATTATTCCGCAGTAGGTTGCCATTTCTTTCTGTGGTAGACTGGTTGCTAACGAAGGATATAGAACCCAATCTATCCTGTTATTTGAATCAAAGCTAGAGGGGGAAGAAACTTATATTATCAAGTAGTAATTAGTAGGAGATCATTTTATTACTTCATAACAATAGAAAACCGATCCCCAACTTTATGCCCAGTAGAGGCCTTAATCATGATTTCAACTATTATATTTAGTCAGTCAGTTAAGTGCCATACATGATACACGCTTAGACGATCATGTCTCGACTGGGCAGATTATCCCGCAGTAGGTTGCCATTGCTTTCTGCGGTAGACTGGTTGCCAACTAAGGCTATAGAACCCAATCTGTCCTATTATTTAACTCATAACTGGAGGGAAGAGATGGATTAATACCTTTCCCAAGGATATTTGAGCATAAGTGAATGCAAGGAATTCAACTGGAATTCGAACTCGGCTCTCCGATTTCTCGCTCCGAGCCGACATTACATTACTTACCTTGCTCAAACTGTTGTCCCCATGTTTATTGCTATGTTCATGACATTTCAGCTTTGTTCAGGTGTGAAGAATTTTGAACCAAACCCTGTATTTCAATCATTGGGGTATGTCATTCTCATTCCATGTGTAATACCACTTCCGAATGTCATGTAGTCGACACTTTTTAATTCATCTCAATTTGTTCATCACTGCTGCCGTAACCAGGTATCCTTAGGTCAAGTCATTGTATCTAAACAAGGCTTTTATCCACTGGGCCATCAGTGTATGAATTTTTGAGACTTATAAATCTAATGTCTCAAGAACTACTTTTTTACCAAAGCTCAAGTTGCAATCTTTGAAGTTAATGATTTTCTCTCACACTCCTATTCAGTCAGTTAGGTGCCATACGTGATACACGCTTGGGTGATCATGTCTCGAAAGAGACATGACTGACTGGGCAGAAGATTATTCCGCCGTAGGTTGCCATTGCTTTCTGCGGTAGACTGGTTGCCGACCAAGGCTATAGAACCCAGTCTGTCCTGCTATTTAACCCATAACTGGAGGGAAGAGATGGATTAATACCTTCCCCAAGGGTATTTGCACTCCTATTACTGATTCCAATATTGTAGTCATTTCTATGCTTGGCTGGCTTAGGAGATTTTTTGGCCTCGCATAAGTGCTAATTCCTTAAGTTTATGTAGTTTCCAATGGGGTTCTCTATCAATTATTTCAACTTCACCCCTCAGGGAATGGTGACCCTTTTCTCCCTCCATATGTAGTCAGCTATTTGCCTGATTTCCCTATTTCCCCCTTGTCTGAATAATGTAAATACTACCTCATCTCAGAAGTATAGACAATTATTTTTTAATTGGACAAAGCATTGTCAATTCTAATTAAGATGAAAAAATACTTTATAAAAAATTAATGCTCGTTGACAATGCTTCAGCTAGTAAAAGTCCATAACATTTCAGAAAACTAATACTACAATGTGGAATGAAAATGAAAGAAATCCAAGTAAAAATTAATGGTTGATAAGACTTCATTTCAAAATTTCAAAATACTATTGCTATCAATACAACTGTAAATAAAACAAGTGAAATTATGATGAAAGTGATCTTCATCAAAAATGAATAATACTTGAAAATACTGCATCTCATGAATGAAAATTTACAATATTGTTACTAAATGAAAAGCAAATGAAATTAAGGCAAAAATGTCAAAAATTAATAACTGTTGGCAATGCTTCCTTTAATTAAAACTTTTTTTTTTAAATTTTTTTTTTTTTACTAATGGCTATATATTGTTGGTTTCGATAATTGTGATGAAAAACAACTAAAATTAAGATGAAAGAAATACCTGGCAAAAATGCATTTTGTTTGTCTCTTTAAGAAATCAACTAAGAGTCCAGATCAATAAAACTTTACTGTTTGTGTGCAATTAATATAAGTTCATTCTTTATTTACTAATCTTGTTGAATAGGTTAGGAGTTATTTAGTATAAACATGATTCACTTTTGATTTTTTATGAATATGGTCATCTTGGTCAAGGCTCCAATTTGATTTTATGAATAGGGTCTTCCTGTTCTGGGCTACATTTTATGTCCACAGCCAGTTTCTTTATATACTTAGACCTAAAGTATTGTGTTAATTGATTATTTAATGGAAAATATTTTATTGCTAATCCTTATATTGTTTCCTTATAAGGAAACATTCAGCAATCAAGCAGCCAATATTACTTTCAGTCTAAATTTATAAAATTTGTTGCTTTTAAATAATTTTTGAGAAAATTTTTCTCAAGTTCTGTATCTGTTATTGCTCTTTTCATTGTTGATGGGGGCTTCCTTTCTAACCACTTATTTGATGTGGTGTGGAATGTCAAGATATTGACTGTCAGTATTTACTCTTAGTGATATCCGTTTTAGTTGCTGCTACTGTTAAAAGTCCTTGTGATGTGGTTTTCCTTGTTTGAAACAGTTATTTGTTGATGATTCTGTCATGCAAGTTCACAATGTTCAAAGAAAGATGGTCTGTACCATACTTCACTTTCTCAAAGCCATTTTTAACCATTAATCTTAATGGTTGCATACAACTGACAGTTTAGATATTTCTTAATGGGTGTGGTGAGTACATGACACCCCTATGAATGTCTCGATCTGATGAGGTTATTCAAGAACATGATTTAATATTTTAGTTTTTATAGCAATTTGTGATGTTGGGCAAAACTATCTCTAGTGCAGCCTTATTCTACAAAGGCTAAAAGCAATATCAACCACACTTTAAAATATATATTTATTCCATGTGATTATCAAATTTTACATGTATTCTGATTGAATGAGAAAACATTGTCAATAAAACTAATTCCAAATATAAGAGATTTTAATGGTAACTGTTTTTAATACTGAGATACAAATACCTTTATTGCAATAATTTATTGAATATTTAGATAATATTCCCTGTTGGTATTACAGAATTAACTGTTTAAACAAATATAGTAAAAATGATTGCTTTTTTTTTTTCACTAATAATTTATCTTGATCTGAAGTGTTTGTGTATTTTTTGTGATTTTGTTAAGTTTTATCGTTCAATATTTATTAGTTTACTAGCTGTATAGCCCAGTGTTGCTCGGGTGTAATGAAAGCTTTAAAACTTATCCATGGTCCTGGAACTCAGACTCAGTCTAAAGAATATTTGTGTGAAGTTTGGTGAGAATCGGATAAAAATTGTGGATTTGTATGAAAGACATATAGACAGATAAACATACATACACACAAACATCTTGCCTTTCATATATATATATATATATATATATATTAGTCATCCACATACAAGCCCGTTTCGCTGTATCACAGCTCATCAGTGTAGCTAGACGTATCCACTTGCTTCTGGCTGGGATCGAAACTTGACCGATTTGGTGTCAATCGGAGTCTCTACTCCCTAAGCCATCGGCGCATGGCATCAGAGAAGGGAAATTTTAACGTCTTGTATATAAGCAGTGTATACAGACGCCAGTCACCAAGAGAACTCAATTCATTTCTGAAGAGTCACGCATTATAGCCGAAGTGGGAACTGTTTTTAAAATTTTTTTCTCCAGAGAGCTCAATCGTAATGAGAGCATAATATATCAAATATAATAGTGCAGAAAATCGATAATATATATATTATCGATTTTCTGCACTATTGTAAGAACTGCAACCTTGAAACTTCTGAATATCGTTTCTTATGTCTTTGTCTATGAGTGTATCAAATTTGATTAAAATCGGACCACTCCTTCTATAACCCGATTTTTCGATTATCGATTTTCGATATTTATCTGGGGTACGCTTATAGTACAACTGTAAATTTTCAAGAAAATCGGTTCAGCTGTTTCAAAGTCTATAGGTAACGGACACACACAGACACACACACAGACAAAGTTCCATTTATAAATAAGATTTGGTGCATTTTCTTTATTTTTGATGAGTTATATTAATATTTGTATATATATATATATATATATATATATATGAGAAAATAATTCACTGATATTAGACTTATTAATGTATCAGATATAAAAATCATAGAAACCATCTGATGTTATGAAATTCTGGAATTTTAAAAATTTTTTTACACAATATTTTGTCTAAATATTCAACAAATGATTATAATAAAGGTATTTGTATCTAAGTGTTAAAATCAGTTTCAATTAAATCTCATATTTGAAATGAGTTTCATTAAAGTTTTTTTCATTAAGTCAGAACATGTGTAAAATTTGATAACATCATGTTATAAATGTATATTTTAAGATGTGGTTGATTTTGCTTTTAGCCTTTATAGAATAAGGCTGTACTAGAGGTAGTTTTGTTTAACATCAGTCAGTTAAGTGTCCTATGTGATACACACTTGGGTAATCATGTCTCAAAAGAGACATGACTGACTGGGCAGAAGATTATCCCGCAGTAGGTTGCCATTACTTTCTGAAGTAGACTGGTTGCCAGCCAAGATTATCGAACCCAGTCTGTCCTGTTATTTAACCCTTAGCTGGAGGAAAGATGGATTAATACTTTTTCCAATTGTAAGTGAATGCAACAAATTCAACTGGAATTTGAACTGTGTTCATAAATTGCTATAAAAACTAAAATATTAACCTGAAAACTTGAGTCATGTTCTTGAATAACCTCGTCAGATCGAGACATTCTTTTGGATGTCATTAATGGGGCCAAAGCCGTTCCGAAATATATAAACTCGAGTTATGCTCTTAAATAGCCTCGTCAGATTGAGACTTTCATATGGATGTCATGCATGGTGCCAAACCTGTTCAGAAGCCATTAAGATCAATGGTTAAAAATGAATGTGTTTTTCTTTACTTTTTTCAGTAAGTTTTCAGTAATTAATATCGACAATAAAATTCAGTATCAATTATAAAAATCAAAATCTAGTATTCTAGGTTAAAAAAAGAAAGTTCATTATTAATTAAAAGTTTCTACCTCTCACCCATTAATGCCAATCATCCTCCAAAATGGGACAGTGGGTAATAATTAATGGTTAGTATATTTCTAAATTAATTGTTAGACCTTTTTTTTTTTTCTTTTTTTTTTTTCTTTTATTTGTAAGATCTGAGTTTAACTTTTTTAAAGACTATAACTGACTTGTTTGTTGTTCAATTTTATGCTCTTTCTAAAGGTAGAATAAACTTATTCCAGTTATTGATTAATTCCAAAAGAATGAAATCTTCTCTTAATCACAGGTATTATTGTGATCTCTGAAAAGTTACTGAAAAAAATCTTTTAAATATTGGATTTTGAATAAAATTAGCCATTGCATTGGTTGTATATAAAAAAAAAATGTATATAACTCAATACTTTGAAGTAGGTTATATTTACTGTGTGAATAAATTCTGATTTTGCACTTTATTTTATCTTAGCATCTTCAGCATCCAGATTATTATTTTAATTTTTTCTTTTTTTTTCTTTTTCTTTCTACTTTTTTCCTTTCCTTTCATTATTCTTTTCTTTTTCTCTTTCAAAAAAACTCTCAAAAGTAGACTCTATGCACAATCATTTTCCCCACTGATTCTCAAACTTTTTTATGAGGTTTTTGGAAAGGATGGGAACAAAAAGGAAATTAATACTGAGCATCAGGAAGAGACAGCTAAAGTTCCGGGGACATGCAATGAGGAAGGAGGGCTTGGTGAACCTGATACTAACAGGTCAGATAGAGGAGGAAAAGAGACAGGGAAAGCAGTGAATAACATTTTTTTAAAAATCATTTCACCCCAAGCAAGGCATTCCATTGCCACTATTGCGCATGGGGCTACATAGGGGAAGGTAAAGAGGAGGAGTGGTTAGGTGTAGGAAATGTCAGAAGGAAGGTGATAGATGGGTAAGGATGAGGGTTGGGCAGATGGGAAGAGTGTTTGAAAGAATGGGAGTGAGTTAGTGTGTTAGGGGGTGTCTATTGATTTTACATTTAAACTCCTGGAGATTGTAGCCGTCGGGAAAGCAATCATGTGGAAGGGAATTCCACAGCCTGGAAGTGTGAGAAAAGAAACTGTTGGAGTAGAAGTTGCAGTTGCATTTTATCGGTTTCACTGTAAAAGGGGTGGGATCTAGTTGCTAATCTAGTTTCTCATGCAAATTTGTATCTAGGGGACAGCATCTTTACTATCGCCTGGTTCACACTCCACCCATGTCTTTTGAACAGGTGAAGAGGCCCATCCCTTGTTTCCTGTTTAGGATGTGGTTCCCGGCTTTCTTTTTTCCAATCATTCTACTCTTAAGTAGCCCCTTGCGCATCAGTGGCGTCACCGCCTTGCTTGGGGTGATATGATTAAAAAAAAAAAAAAAAAAAAAGCAGTGATCTAAGTTCATTGTAGCAGAAGCCGTGAAAGTATTTATAGAATATTTGAAGGACCTAATCAGGTGGATGACTGAACTGGATTTGTGTGGAGTAACAGGAGAAAGCGTGCTAAGAGCCACCAGGGATATGGAGACGTGGAAAGCCATGATCGTCTACGTCTTGAAGTGACAGGGCACACAGAAGAATTTTACAAGTAAAGATTAAACAATTCTCACATGGAATTGGATAATGGTTTAAAAGATTTTACTGGTTATCAGTTCATTATATGCAATGATCAAATTATAAGAACTAAAAATGGATAAAGGGTCCTGGTCATGACGGTAAACTGAATCCGGCAGAAAGGCCTCTGATTGGGAGGTTGTGAGGAGTATGGAACCACCTCTTAATTGCTGTTGTTCTCAGGTAGACCCTGACCCAGAGTGGTAGCATCTGTTTGGGTCCCAGCTATGGGCAAATAGTTAACCCCCAAACTGGGGTCAAAACACTATGAAAGTATAAAATTACTTTTATAGAAAAAGATACATTTTTGAAGAAAAAAATTACCATGACACATTTTTAAAAGAAAAAAACTATTCTCAGCAAAACATTTTTAATACAAAACTAAAATACACTAGCAGTATAACCTGGCGTTGCTCGGGTGGAATGAAAGCTTTAAAACTAATCCATGGTCCTGGAGCTCGGACTCTTTGGACGTTGGCATGAAAGACTAAAAAGCAATAGTTGTTTCCAGCTAAAGCGAAACCATAGACTGAAAGAAAAATGAATGGATGTAAGTCAAATTTTGATTATCTGGTATCGATATCAAATGAGTTTTTTTCATCGTAAACTGAATTTTGAAGGCTAAATAAATCCTCTGAGTAAATGGTATGATGGCTGAGACTAAGAACTACAATTATACCTACTTAGAGCCAAACCCGAAGCAAAAACTAAAATGGCTGAAAAAAGTACAGACATACAGGCAGATAAACAGACACACACACAAACATCTTGCATTTTATATATATATTATCTATTTTCTGCCCTACTGTTAGAACTGCAACCTTGAAACTTCTGAATATAGTTTCTTATGTTTTTGTCTATAAGTGTATCAAATTTGATTAAAATCGGACCACTCCTTCTATAACCCGATTTTTTTCGATTATCGATTTTCAATATTTATCAGGGGTACCTCGACACAAAACCTAGCTAAGAACACTCGCAGCTGCTTATAGTACAACTGTGTAAATTTTCAAGAAAATCGGTTCAGCCATTTCGGAGTCTGTAGGTAACGGACACACACACACACACACAGACACAAAGTTCCATTTATAAATAAGTTTAGATTTAGTTTACAGAGAAGTGATATATATAGAATTTAAAAAATACATTTTTTCTCTTTCTTTTTTTTCCTTTTTTTTCTTTTTTTCCCCCTTTTTTTCTTTTTTTTTCCTTTTCCTTTTTTTTTCCTTTTTTTTTCTTTTTTTAACATTTTGAATATGTTTCTTTTTAATGTGTTCCATAGATCAACTCAAAATGAAAGTATGCTTGAAATTCAGATGATATTTGTTTATTCTCATTTCAGGAAGATCTATACCAGCAACTGAAGAATTGTAACAAAAGTAAGTATAACTTTAAAATAAAAATCTGTTTTATAAGTGACTATTAGACTGTCAGTCTATTTTTAGCATTTGAATTCTTTAAGATTCTCAGAAAAATAGCAGCATCATGCATTAACTTTAAATGATTTTATTTTCAGAAATAAAGAGCTTACGGCCATATCATATTAAAACACCAATTCTTGTGCAATCACCAAAGTTAAGCAATATTGAGCTTGGTCATTACCTAGCTGGCTGACTGCTTGAGAATACTAGGTGCTGTAAGTTTGGATGCATGGGTGGTGTAACGAATAATGGCTTGAATTAGAAATTGAAGATATGAGTTTTAATTTCAGTCAAGTTTCTTATATTCATTTGTGTACAAATACCTTTGTGAAAGGTGCTCATATGAATCCACCTCTTCTTCTCCCAACTATGGGTTAATTGTATCAGTAAGACATTATCCCCACTAAAAAATTCTTACAATTGAAAAATTCTTTGTGGTTTTAAATAACCTTCAAAAGGTTAAGTATTCAAAAAAAAAAAAAAATCAATCCAGAAACAGGATTTTGTATAAAAGTTGAATCTTCTTGTGTGTTGTGGTGCATATCTACTCGGAACGACAAATCAGAGAGCCAAGTTCAAATTCCAGTTGAACTCATTGCATTCACTTACGTGCAAATACCCTTGGGAAAGGTAGTAATCCGTCTCTTTTCTCCAGTTATGGGTTAAATAACAGGACAGATTGGGTTCTATAGCTTTGGCTAGCAACCAGTCTATCGCAGAAAGCAATGGCAACCTACTTTTGAGACATGATCGCCCAAAGCATGTATCATGTATAGCACTTGACTGATAGTAATGGGTTTTTTCTTGTATAAAAGTCGAATCCTTTTTTGGCAGTTTTAATTTGGCTATCATATTTGCTATTATTGATATATTTAAAACTCAAACTGAAGGCTGATTAGGTGAAACCATTCTAAAGCTTCTATTTCTACTACCCGCCCAATCAGCTATTGACAAAAAAGAAACAAGTATGTAAAGAATATTTATTATAAATTGTTTATTTCTTGTGGATATATTTGAATATCTATAAGAATTTTCAAAAAGGCAAAGAAATAACATATCAAGTAACACCTTGTGTTAGCAGGGTATTAGGTTTTGTTACCATAACAATGGAATATCTCATGAAGTCTTTTCAGGGTGCTCAGGCTACATTTCTTTATTTTATGTGAGTTTTCTTTTGGTATTTTTAATGATTTAACCCCCCCCCACACACACACACACACACCGGGGAAAAAAATCCTATTCTTACATGCGACAATAAGGGTTTATTACAGCAAGACAGTTCTGAGAGAGCTAGAAGTCCTGCCAGGATTCATCATTGGTGGCTGCAATCTGAACAATATTAGATATGTAGATGACACAATGCTGATAGCAGACATGGAAAGGAAACTACAAGATCTCTTACAGGAAGTAATTACAGAAAGTAAAAAGAAAGAGCTAGATATAAACTACAAGAAAACTTAATGCATCGCATGTTGACCATGTCTACCATAGTTTATGGATATAGAATACTGTGCAGTACGTAATCTGTTCAACGAAACAACATCAAAGATTAACACTCATGAGTCAGACACTCTACTGAATCAGATTAAATCGCGAATACTTGGGAAAATATGGCCGCCTTTTATACACGTCGCATTGAATATTTTGAGCCTTCTGATTGGTTAACCCTTCTATTGGTGAACTATGAAATGAGCCAGTCTATTGCTGGCACATCAGTATACATAGCTACCCCCAAAAAATACTAACATAACAATCAGTAAAAAAGAGTAGACCAAAATGCCAAATCAAAGTGGGGGAGACTAAAATCAAACAGCTACCTATTTAAATACCTGGGAAGTGTCCTGAGAATGGAAATGACAACACTGAGATCCGTAGGCGATTTGGCATCAGCCAAGGTTGCATTCCAGAAGCTGAATAGAGCATTGAGAGACAGAAAGATTTCACTGGAAACAAAGAAGAGAGTAAGACTGGATTGCTACGTGCTGTCCGTCCTTCAATATGGCAGTGAATGCTGGACAATATCATCAAACATGAAGGAAAAACTTGAAGCAACTGAAATGGGGTTTTACAGAAGCATACTGGATATAAAGTGGGAGTTCAATTCCATATTACAATCAATATAGCGGACCTCAAGTGGAATGACTATATTGAATCCATTGCTAAATCTGCTGCTATGAAAGTTGGTTCTCTGTGCAGGGCCCGGAGGTTTTTTCCGTCTGAATCTATTCTGCACATTTATAAATCAATCTACCATCCGCCCATGCATTGAATACTGTTGCCATATCTGGTCGGGTGTCCCTGCTATTCTCCTTGGGCTTCTTGACAAGGTACAGTGGAGGGTCTGTAATGTGATCGATACTGACTTAGCAGACCGTCTGCAGTCTCTCTCTCACCGGCGCAACGTGGCTTCCCTGTGTCTCTTCTATAAATACTTTCACGGCTTCTGCTCCGATGAACTTAGATCACTGGTGCCCCTTAGGTTCGAATTTGCACGAGATACTAGATTAGCAACTAGATCCCACCCTTTTACAGTGAAACCGATAAAATGCAACCGCAACTTCTACTCCAACAGTTTCTTTTCTCGCACTTCCCGACTGTGGAATTCCCTTCCACAAGACTGCTTCCCCAACGACTACAATCTCCAGGAGTTTAAATGTAAGGTCAATAGACACCTCCTAACAAACTAACTTGCTTCCATTCCTTCAAACACTCTTCCCACCCACCCAACTACCTATCACCCCCCCCCTTCTGACATTTCCTATATCTAATCACTCTTTCTATTTACCTTCCCCCATATAGCCCCAAGCGCAATAGTGGCAGTGGAATGTCTTGCTTGGGGTGAAATGATAAAAAAAAATCTAATCAAAACTAAACAAATTAAAAGGAAATAAACATTAAAGAAAATTATAAAATATTTCTTAAAAATTAATTAAAAAAAAAATTTTAATATATATTTTTAAAAAAATTTATAAAAAAAATTGTGTATATGGCCTGGTATGTTGTTTTAGATGTTTAAAGTTTCCAATCTTCTCACTTAGTTTTTTTTTTTTTTTTTTTCAATTTTAGTAGATAGATTTATCGATCGCCCGGTTCACACTCCACCCACGTCTATTGAACAGGTTAAGAGGCTCATCCCTTGTTCCCTGTTTAGGATATGGTTTCCAGCTTTCTCTTTTCCAATCTTTTCACTATTACGTAGCCCCCTGCACATCAGTGGCGTTACCGCCTTGCTCGGGGTGATATGATTAAAAAAAAAATATATAAACCGACCCCTCACTTTGTGGTCACAGCAGTTTCTATACCTTTATATTCCTGAGATCCAAAAGCACAAGGATGCATTCCAGAAGTTGAGTAAAGTATTAAGAGACAGGACAATTTCGCTAGAAACAAGGAAGAGAGTACTGGATTGCTACGTGCTGTCCGTCCTTCAATATGGCAGTGAATGCTGGACAATATCATCAAACATGAAGGAAAGACTTGAAGCAACCGAAATGTGGTTCCACAGAAGATTACTGGATGTAAAGTGGGGGATCAATTCCATATTACAGTCAACATATAAACTGACCCCTCATTTTGTGGTCACAGCAGTTTCTATACATTTATATTCCTGAAATCCAAAAGCACAAGGAAGCATTCCAAGAGCTGAGTAGAGTATTAAGAAACAGGAAAATTTTGCTAGAAACAAAGAAGAGAGTACTGGATTGTTATGTGATGTCTGTCCTTCAATATGGCAGTGAATGTCAGACAATCTCATCGAAAATGAAGGAAAGACTTGAAACAACTGAAATGTTCTTCTACAGAAGGATGCTGAGGATACCATGGACAGAATATGTGTGCAACAACAAGGTTTTGGAGTGGATGGGCATAAAAAGGAAATGAATACTTAACACTAGGCAAAGACAGCTGGAAATTTCTGGAATATGTAGTGAGGAATGAGGGCTTGGAGAATCTGATGCTCCTGGGAATGAATAGAGAGAAAGAGCAACGAGGGAAAATAATGCATGACACATACTTGATGGACTTGAGCACATTATTGGTGGAGCGAGGTTTTAGCAGTATAACAGGAGAAAGGTTGTTAAGAGCTACAAGGGATAGGGAGATGTGGAGGGCCATGATCGGCTATGTCCTGAAGGGACATGGCATATAGAAGATATAGAACAAAATCCTAGTTTATTCATGCATAAAAAATAACCAACACGATTGCAAAATTACTTAAAAATTGTCATCGTTTGTTACATCAATGGTGAATTGTTCAGAAATCTCAAAGCTGGTAGGTTAAAAATCTGACTCTGTGATAGAGTAGTTATCTCCCTTGCACTGGCAGTACTAGATAGCGGTGTCGTTATTATGACAATTATATACAGTTCAAACATGTTTACAAATTCATGGAGTAAAAAGACCAACTCATGCACTGCCAACACTAGGTGGCAGTATCATTGCTATGATAATGTTACTGTTCCAAAATGTTTATGTTATGGTAAGAATTTACTCGGACAGCCAGACTGGCAACAAGGTCACACCCTTTTACAGTTAGCTCAACCAAATGCAGGCAACAATTTTACTCCATCAGCTTCTTTTCTCTCATTTTCCTGCCTGTGGAACTCCTTTCCATATTCTTGCTTTCCTGAAAGCTACAACCTCCAGGAATTTAAATGCAAAGTCAATTCCCATCTCTTATCCATCTAACTCCAGACCTTTCTACATCACCCCGTATATCTTGTTCTTTTCCTTTCTCTCTACCTTTGCAACTATCTTCACTCCTGTGTTCTCATCCTTCTCTTGCCCTTTCTCTTTCACTCCCTATAGCTGATTCGTCTTTCTCTTCACTCTCCTCTTGTCTAATACTTCAATTCTCTTATGTAACTCCAGCCCTTTCTACATCACCCCGTGTATCTTGTTCTTTTTCTATCTCTCTACCTTCGCAACTATCTTCACTCCTGTGTTTTCATCCTTCTCTTGCCCTTTCTCTTTCATCCTCTGTAGCTGGTTCATCTTTGTCTTCACTCTCCTCCTGCCTAAAACTTTACCCTCTTATGTAGCCCCCTGCACATCAGTGGCAGTAATGCCTTGCTTTGGGGTGAAATGATTAAAAAAAATTTACACATGGCACACATGAACTCTTCCAAACTATAAATAAGCAGCAGTTTCTGCTTTGTTTTGAGTAAGAGGTGTCTATTTCAGCAGATAGCTCTGACAGCTGGACCAATACAGTCACACTGGTGATCTCATGCTGTATCTGTTTGTACTACTGTTTTTTTGTTTTTTTTTAAATACATTTGTTTAATTCTATTCCGTCTTTGTGTTTTTATTTCTGGCCCCTAACCAGGTCACAACTGTTTACAAAACCAGGAGATGAAAAAACAGACTTCATGAAAGAGCAGATAACAATAATGAAAATATATTTAATGACTCACACATGAAAATTCTTTTAATAGTAAGGATTTAACAAAATATTAATTTCCAATATGCAGTCATTATTAATGGCATGGATAAATTTGTAATTATAATAGATACATAACATCTCAGTTACAAATGTCGTGTCACTGGCTATTAATAGATAAATTAAATTCACAATATGGGCCCCAAAAAAAGCTAATTGGACAAATTATATTAAAAACAACAACAACAAAAAAAAAGATGGATAAAAAATATTAACATATATTTCATGTGCTGAAGATTTCTTAATTCAACCAAAAAAAGATTAAAATAAACAATTGTGTTGTTTGGGCAGATTTTGGAAGGTGGAGTGTTTTGAGAATTTTTCATCACATCATATTTTATTTAGAGAAGTTTGTTTGTTTACTGTCAGTCAGTCAGTTAAGTGCCATACGTGATACACGCTTGGGCGATCATGTCTCGAAAGAGACATGACTGACTGGGCAGAAGATTATCCCGCAGTAGTTTGCCATTGTTTTCTGCGGTAGACTGGTTGCCGACCAAGGCTATAGAACCCAATCTGCCCTGCTATTTAACCCATAACTGGAAGTAAGAGACGGATTAATACCTTTCCTAAGGGTATTTGCTCGTAAGTGAATACAATGGATTCAACTGGAATTCAAACTCGGCTTCCCGGTTTCTCGTTCCGAGCCAATATCCACTGTACCACAACGCACATATTTCTTACATTTGGTATGCATGTTTATTGGAACCAAGAGAAGAGTTTATATTCTTTAAAAAAAATGTTCATTGTTTCTGTTATTGGAATTAATTTTCATCGTAGCAATTACAATTTTCAACTGTTTGGTGTAAGACGTTAATTTCTTTTGTTACTATTAATGTCTAGACAAAATTTCTAAAGAATTGTTTTAATGTCATCATAACCAGCTTTGATAAAAATCTTGACCTAACTCTTAGATTGATATTTTAGTCTTTTTTCTTTTAAAGCTGTTTGGGCAAAGTGAATTTGACTCGCATATTATCAATATGCATCATAATAGATTTATTATAATGACGATAGAAACAAATCTGTTCATAACAAAAATATATGGTTGATCTGTTCGCTTTCAATGAATTTGAAGGCAAAATGAATCTAATTCTCTGCTGATTAGAATTTGATTTTAATTGGCTTAATTACTTGTATTAATTAGAGGATGGATTTTTATGTTAATTTTAAAGGAACTGATTGGTGAGGAGTGTTCATCTAAATTTGTTCGAGAAAAAGTGAGATTTCAAATTAACCAAAAAGTCACAGTGACTTTAATATGCTTATTTCTCAGTACAATGAATAAAACAGTGAGTATGTGTGTGTGTATATATATATATATATATATATATATATATATATATATATCTCAGCATGCAGTATTGGTATAGAAGAACCCAAAGGAGTATCCTGTACATACAGTGGTAGGATAACTCTCTAAGAGAGCTCTAAATATATATGTATATAAATACATATAGAGCAAATATAAGAAAAATTAAGGCAGACATGTTATTTCATGGTAAATCGGAAGTATAGGGCTATTTCAGGCGAGCCATCATCAGCTTCTGTCTTTATTTTACAAAGCATTTTACACGAATAAAATCCTTTGTAAAAATAAAGATGGAAGCTGATGATGGTTCGCCTGAAATAGGCCTATACTTTCGATTTACCATGAAATAACATATCTGCCTTAATTTTTCTTATCTTTCTCTCTCTCTCTCTCTTTCTCTCTCTCTCTCTATATATATATATATATATATATAATAAATAAAGAACAAGTAGGTAAAAAGAGTTTTTAATCTTACGTTTCAGTTATTACAAGCTCCTTCAGAGATTTAATAAGGACAAAAAAATTAAATCTGTGCAGGGCCCGGAAGTTTTTCCCACCTGAATCTATCCTGCACATATACAAATCTACCATCCGCCTGTGTATTGAATACTGCTGCCATATCTGGTCGGGTGCCCCTGCTGCTCTCCTTGGGCTTCTTGACAAAATACAAAGGAGGATCTGTAACGTAGTTGATACTGACTTGGCAGACTGGCTGCAACCACTCTCTCACCGGCGTGATGTGGCTTCCCTGTGCCTCTTCTACAAGTACTTTCATGGCTTCTGCTCCGATGAACTTAGATCACTGGTGCCGCCTAAGCACGAATTTAGATACTAGATTAGCAACTAGGTCCCACCCTTTTGCAGTTAAACAGATAATATGTAACCGTAAATTCTACTCCAACAGCTTCTTTTCTCGCACTTCCCAACTGTGGAATTCCCTTCCACAAGTCTGCTTTCCTGCTAGCTACAATCTCCAGGTGTTTAAATGTAGGGTCAATAGACACCTCCTATCACACTAACTCCCAATTATTCTCAGAAAACTCTCATCTACCCAACCCTCATTCTCGGTATCCTTACCCGCCTATCATCCACTCTCTGACATTTCCTATATTTAACCATTCTCTGTATTCTTACCCGCCTATAACCCACCCTCTGACATTTCCTATATTTAACCATCCTTTCTCCACTCTATGTAGCCCCCTGCGCAGTAGTGGCAGTGGCATGCCTTGCTTGGGGTGAAACGTTTATAAAAAAAAAAAGAAAAAAAAAAGATAGTTGAAGGATATATGAAAAATAAATCTTATGCAAGAGTATTAGAAGGGATAAATACAAATATTATAAATACAAATATTACCCATCAGATAGACAAGTACAATGAACGCATAGAAAAACTAATACATTTAGAACTGAACGAATGGCAAAACTTTCAAAAAAATTTTAAAATATTAAACCTCCAAAAATTAGAGAAAACAAAAACCAAAGAAGAAACCACCCAAAAATTAACTCCTTCCAAACCCAAACTTCTCCTCATAAAAACAAATCCTTTGAAGAACAAAGTTCACAAAAACCAAATATCCAACTAGTAAAATATATAACTACATCTCCAAAGAAAACAGAATCAACTAAACAAAAATGGGAAATACCTATTAAAAATAAATTTGGACTTTTTGAGGAAATGGAGATAGAAAGTTCAAATTAACAAACAGAAGCAAGGAATTCGGAAATTAGTCGCCAACCACTGACAAAACAAGAAAAAAAAACAAAATAAAAAAAAAACAGGTAACAGGTCTCGATCA
Source organism: Ascarosepion bandense (assembly GCA_037127315.1). Classification (NCBI taxonomy): domain Eukaryota; kingdom Metazoa; phylum Mollusca; class Cephalopoda; order Sepiida; family Sepiidae; genus Ascarosepion; species Ascarosepion bandense. The sequence goes on along the minus strand of JBBBDQ010000944.1, from coordinate 60,103 downwards.
AATTCAAAAACCAGAAACTCCAACAATAAAACTACCACAAAAGATCCAGTAAAAGATAATCCAAGTACAGGAGAAAAAAACGAAAAAATTAGAAGTAGATGAATGCTCACAACCCCCACAAATAATTCTCACTTTACACCAACACCAAAAACAAGAATCCAAATGGAAAAAAAAAATTTAAAACACCAGAGGAACACAGATAACAAAAATCATAACACAAAATGATCTATAAAACTGTAATGACCAAGTCATAAAACAGAACAGTAGAGACATAAAGATAACTTGTACAATAAAGAACAAAACTAATGTCTGTCCACATTAAAGCCAAACCAAAACCAAATGACAAAATTCTCCAGTGGAACATCAGGGGTGAAAAGGTTAATCTTGCTGAATTAACACTTGAAATCGACTCATTCCACCCAGGTGTTATATGCCTCCAAGAAACATACAAAAAATTCAAAGTGAAATCAAGTTGAGTACAAAACTACAAACAGTTGCAGTAACCGTAACGCTCAGAAAACCATTAACTATCTGCTCATTATATTTCCCACCTAATGAGAATCTAAGACACAATTAAATGCACTGATTCAACAACTACCCAAACCTTTTATCTTAATGGGAGATTTTAATTGCCAGATTGAAATATGGGGAAATAAAGAGACAAATAGAAGAGGAAAAATAATAGAAGATTTTTTGAATGAAAACCACTTATGCCTGTTCAACAATGGAGCATATACATATTTACACCCAGCTACTGGAACATACTCATCTATTGATTTAACAATATCTGAACCCAGTATCTACTTGGATTATCATTGGAAAGTATATCACGATACCTGCGGAACGGACCACTTTCCAATCATACTAGAAAGTCAAGAACTGGAAAAAGACATCAAAGTACCTCGATGGAACCTTCAAAAGGCAAACTGGCAAAACTTCAAAAACACTTGTCAAATGAAACTGACACCAGAAGCTAATATAAGAAGAGAAGAGGATATCATATATTTTACCAACACTCTAAAAACAATTGCAGAACTAAATATCCCCAAAAGTTCACCATCACCAAAATTTAATAACCCCTGGTTCAATAAAGAATGCAAAGAAGCTGTCAGAGCCAGACGAGCAGCTCTCAGAAAATTAAAAAACCAACCAACTCTAAGAAAACCTAGAAAATTATAAAAACAATAGAGCTAAAGCACACAGAGCTATTAAAGAAGCCAAACAGACAACATGGCAAGCATACGTCAACAAACTAAATTCAAATAAGCATATCATCCATAATAACATAAAAATCATAAGCCAAAAAGACATAACTGAAATTTTAGCTGAAAATTTTGCTAAAAATTCCTCTTCAACCAACTGAAAAAAAAAAATTTCAAACCATCAAAAATCGCAAAGAAAAACAAAGAATTAACTTTAATTCAGATAACTCTGAAAACTACAATAAAACTTTTACAATGTCCGAATTAGAAGAGTCATTTAAAAATGCACATAACTCAACTGTTGGACCAGATGAAATCCATTATACTTTACTAAAGGAATTGCCTACAAAATCAAAAGAATACTTACTTGAAATATATAACAGTATCTGGACAAATGAAAGATTACCAAAAGTATGGAGACAAGCTACAATAGTACCCATACCCAAACCTACAAAAGACCTCACAGACGCAACGAATTACCGTCTCATTGCACTCATGAGCTATATATGCAAGACCCTTGAGAGAATGATTAATAAAAGATTAATCTGGTATTTAGAAATCAATAATCTAATTACCAAACACCAAGCAGGTTTTAGAGAAAATAGGAGCCCCATCGACCACATTATAAAGCTGGAAACTTACATACGAGAAGCTTTTATCCAAAAAGAACATGTTGTAACTGTATTTTTTTTATTTAGAAAAAGCTTACGATACATGGAAATTCAGAATACTAAAAGATTTAAAAGAACCAAGTCTAAAAGGAAGGATACCAATATTCATGAAAAATTATATGAGCAACGGGAGTTTTCAAGTAAAATTCGGAAATGTCTTTTCAAGCTCCAAAAAAACAAGAAATGGGAGTCCCACAAGGAGGCATATTATCAGTTACACTGTTTAATATAAAAATTAATAATATAACCAAAAATATGACCCAGAGTGGTAGCACTTGTTAGGGTCCCAGGTATGGGTCAATAGTTAACCCCCAAACCGAGGTCAAATTACTATAAAAGTAAAAAATATTACCAGCAAAACATTTCTGAATGAAAAATGTTACCAACAAAATTATGTTTTTGAAAGAAAAATGTTACCAACAAAATTACGTTTTTGAAAGAAAAATGTTACCAAAAAAAATATGTGAATGAAAAAAATATTACCTGCAATACATCTGATTCTCAACTAAACCCATTTATAAAGAAAGTATATTCTATTCATACAAATCTATAGTAAAATTTATGTTGGCATTAAATGACCCACTGAGGTTGATATGCAGTAAAACAAACCTGACCCAAGGTGGTAGTACCTGTGGAGGTCCCAGCTATAGGAAAATAGTTAACTCTCAAACTGGGTTCATTTAAGAGAAAAAGAAATGGTTAGGTTAGTTAAGCATCTTTAGCTTTGGATAGCAACTTGTCTAAGAGAAGGGAATCTCTGAAATAAAAACCTCTACACCTACTTTCTGTAGAATAGGGTTGGTTGAACTTTCTAATTTTTGTAGGTAATTTTCCTTGAGATGTCATCTTGATAAAAACTCTGTTGGTGTTAGTGAGGGCATACAGTTGTGGAACAAGAACAATCTGCTTCTGTGTATTAAATAAAAGATTCAGTTTAGAATTCCCTGTAGATTACCTGGATCGTCATACACCTACCTGATAAAGGCCAGAGGGTACAGTGGCTAAAACATTGTGATAACATCAACAACAATAATGAGAACAATATTTTACATGTAAATAGTTTAAATTTAGAATTTAGGATCCTTACATCTTGACTGTTTTCGCTAACAGACATTCTTATTTATATTTTCTTCACACTACATACAAAGAGCACCTCAACATAGTGTAATGGTTAACAAGTTTGTCTCACTAGAACCTATTACAGCTGAGTAGTTCAATCGTCACTGGGTACCCCTTACTTTTGGCTTTCTGCCACATCTGAGCAATTCTTAAAAAACTAAACTCGCTATATGCATATATAATTCCATGCATAAGAACGTTATTTTTTTTGCTGAAGATTTTGAACTGTGAAATAAGTTACATAAGTTTTTCCCCAGTTTGGTTTTTCAATTACTCATACCTAGGAGTTGAAATTTTTCCACTCTTTTACTCTTTTCCACTTTTTCACTCTTTTCTTATTTCTTTTTTCAATTGGAGTAGATAAACTAAACTATTGCCCGGTTCACACTCCACCCACGTCTATTGAACAGGTGTAGAGGCTCATCCCTTGTTCCCTGTTTAGGATGTGGTTTCCAGTTTTCTCTTTTCCAATCTTCTTACTCTTAGGTAGCCCTCTGCGCATCAGTGGTGTTACCGCCTTGCTTGGGGTGATATGATTAAAAAAAAAATTAGTATATTATGTTAATTCGCCAAATTCTTTCTTTTTATTCATTTTTGTTAGGAAGAATTTATACTTGTAAAAATATGCAATATCTGAAATTCTTCAGATTAGTACAGTTTTTGCAATTGTTGCTGTTTGTTTAATTTTCTGCTGTCAAACATTTAATAATAAAGGCAATCAGTTTGACCTTTAAATCATTGATAAATGACAATATGATTGTTTATCATTTGATGAACAATGAAAGTTATCCAAGTGGCTTTGGGAATACTATCTTCATTTTTGAGATGAAACATTTGATAAATGTCAATATGGTTGTATCCGCAATGACACATGGCCCAGTGGATAAAAGCATTGGTTGAATCCAGTGACTTTTTTTAATCATATCACCCCTAGCAAGGCATTCCACTGCCACCATAGCGCAGGGGGTTACATAGAGCAATTGGATATAGGAAATGTCAGAAGGAGGGTGATAGACGAGTAAGAAGGTACATAGGAAGAGTGTTTGAGAGAATGGGTGCGAGTTAGTGTGTTAGGTGTCTATTGACCTTACATTTAAACTCCTGGAGGTTGTAGCCGTCAGGGAAGCAAGTATGTGGAAGGGAATTCCACAGGCGGGAAATGCGAGAAAAGAAGCTGTTGGAGTAGAAATTGTGGTTACATTTCATCGGTTTCACTGTAAAAGGGTGGGACCTAGTTGCTAATCTAGTATCTCATGAAAATTCATACCTAGGGGGCACCAGTGGTCTAAGTTTATCGGAGCAGAAGCCGTGAAAGTATTTATAGAAGAGGCACAGGGAAGGCACGTCACGCCAATGAGTGAGTGACTGCAGGTGGTCAGCCATGTTGGTATCGATCACGTTACAGATTCTCCGTTGTATTTTGTCAAGAACCTTGAGGAGAATAGCTGGGGCACCCGACCAGATGGTGGCAGCAGTATTCAATACACGCTAATCAGATCATACGAATGGATCTTACACAAAATAAATAGACAGAACTTGTCTATATTATTCAATGAAACCTGTATTAATATATATATATATATATATATATATATATATATATTGTCATCCGCAGACAGATCTGTTTCGCTGTATCACAGCTCATCAGTATGGTTAGACTCCGATTGCTACATAACCCAGGCTCGAAACCCAACCGAATTGGCGTCAGTCGGCGACTCTACTCCTGGGCCACGGGCCGTTCGGTGGAAGAAGGCAGTTTTTTTAGTGCATATCATATTACGCGCCCAATAGCTAGAGTGCTCAAATTAATTTTTACTGAATGAGCGATATATATATATATTCCCTCTTATCATGCTCAAGTGGGGATAAGCGTGAAAAAACAGCTAAGATTCTCAAATATTTTGACGGCGGAGGTACAATTGTTTCTAAGAATCCTGTTAATGATGTTTTTTTGTTTTTTTTTTCTTTTCATGTGCTGAACTTGATTTTTTTTTATTTTAGTTTTAGATGTGGATCCTTATGATGAAAAAATATTAGGACGCAGAATTAAAGTATTGTGTCGCTTGGGCAAGTTCGATACTGCTCTGGCCTTTGCCATACAGTGGGCCAAACGAAATCCTGATGTAAGTATAAAGGAGCTTTTTTTTATGTCACTTTTTGACTCATTTTCTTTTCTTGTAAAAAATTCAGATATTTGGATCTAAATCTTAGAAACAAAATTCATTTTGACTTCAAAAGTCTGTCATTGCTCTTTCTATCAACTTGCTATGAATAAATGTTTTTAATGATTCCTCTGAACATAATTTGAAACAAATTGCTTTTTTCACTTGTTAAGGTAACCAGATGTCCCTGTGTGTGCCTTCCTATTATAATAAAGACTGTTGTGTGTGTCTGTGTGTCTGTGTGTGTGTGTGTGTGTGTATATATATATATATATATAATTTCCCTCCTGTCACACTCATGGAAAGAGAGACAATAGTGACATCAGTTTATTAGAGAGACAATGGTGAGGCAGTGTCAGCTCAGTTCATTCTCTTTACTACCAGTTAATAAGCTTTACTACCAGTTATGAAGGCTCTCGCCATATGTTTGTTCTTTAAAAGTGCCTAATTATCTTATTTTTTTGCAATAAGTATGTCATGAAGTAGTGAAGAATATATATATATATATATATATATATATATAGGTATGTTCGTCCATTTTTTTTTTCCCTCACTAAATTTATCCCTATGCTTACTAATACTAATTATACTTTCTTACCTCTCTTTATTAACATAGATTTTTAAACAAAATTTTACTATTCAACTAGTCTATAATTAGCTATACCCTTCTCAAAAATTTATCGAAACTACCTATATTCGTCAATGATTAGCTAATTCCATTTCTGAAAATTCACCTTTTACATTGGAAGGAAGAATTTGGATAAGATTAAGAACAATGCAACAAGATGGTATTTCTGAATCAGGGCTTAGTAAACTATTTTCAAAAGTGGATTGGGTAACTTTAATGACTCTAAGATGCAATTGCTCTAGGTATGCAACCTTGACACAATATCTTTTGTGGGAAACTCAAGAGCCTTGATCATACCTAAAAGAAATGTAACACTGGAAGTGAGGGAATATGCTTGTTTTCTAGTCACAGGCTATGAAACATTCTGAACTGATGATTCCTCTAAACATTTGTTGAAAAGTTCTGAAGAGGTTTCAAACTCAAGCCAACCATGTGTCACAGGAAACTGAAGTTGATGAATTCCTGAGATTAAATTCTTGCAATTTACGTGCTAAAAGAAGAGCTTATTCTTTGTCAGTCACACTTTGCATGCATGTACGCATCTGCATGTCTGTTGTGTGTAAGTACTTGCATGTGGTTGTGCTATTTAATGTACACGCAAGCACATGGATACAATTTGACTGAATTTGAATAAAAACAAAAACACATTAAAATGATACATTTTGCTTCCACTCAATCTGGCAAAATCCCTACACTGGACTGAACAATGCAATGGTCTTGGTTACTATAAGGGAGGGAAATGTTGTTTTGAACAATAAAAAGTCGGATAAGTATAAGATTTTATTTAATTTTTCGGTAATTTTTTTTTTGTAATAGAGAATTAATTTTTAAAGGTTTCCCCCCCCCCCCAAAAAAAAATTTTTTTAAAGTCTGTCATTGAATTAAAATATACTCATGCACATACATACACAATTTGATTTAATCTGAAATAGACATCTGTGTCATCAGGGCTAATTTTGTTTTCTGTCTGGCAACAATCCCTGGGTAACAGAAAAAGATTATAAGCCAAAATGAGTCGCTTTTGAAGTCATTTTGTGATTCCTTCTATGTTCAAACTGAATCAATTTTTCAATAATTATATTATTTTAAACTGATAAACAATTTATATCTGAACTTTGACCATTAGCAAAAGAACTATTAATGACTAAGAAAACCAAAATATCTTTAACAATATTTGGTTTAGTTTATTCTTCGTGTTGAGTCTCACTTGATTACATTATGTTTTCATGGCCATTATACAGGGTGTGAGAGTTATCTCTGCTACACCCTGTATTTCTCAATTACAACTGTGATAATCTTCCAAATCCTTCTCACACCTGTTGATTGACTCTGTCTTCAGGGGTGTAACCATACTCACCCTTCTTGGCTAAATGCAGATTGGCCGGACTATTTAACCCATAGTTAGAGGTTGTGAATTCAGTTATTCTTCTTCTAAACCTATTTTTACCCAAGGATATAGGACTCAGTCTGTTCTGCTATTTATCTATAGCTAGGGAGGCAAAGCGATGGATTCATGCCTTTCTCAAGGTCATTTGTACCTAAGTGAATGTAACAAATTCAATTGGATTTCAACACTGGCTCTTCATTTTACAATACCTCCATGATGATTCTTCTACTATATGCCCTGTCCTTTCAGGACATAGGCGATCATGGCTTTCCACCTCACCCTATCCCAAGTGTCTCTTAGCACACTTTCTCCTGTTACACCATGCCACCCTCATTCTGTCATCCACATCAGGGCTTCAAATATGTTATCCGCTGCTTTCCTCTGTCTTTTTTTCCCTTTGTCTGGCCTGTTAGTATCAGGTTCTCCAAGCCCTCCTTCCTAATTGCATGTCCCAGGGACTTCAGCTGTCTCTTCCTGATGCTCAGTATTAGAATGTCTTTATTTGCTAGTTTGCTTTTACATAAGAGGAATTTACTACTACAATCTAGATTGATCTTGTCTCATGTGAGAGGGTGGCTTTAGTTTCTTACTGTCGTTGGCGTGTGTTTGTATCTCTTATTTACTTGGTCCTGGGCATGATGGTAAACTGCATCTGGCAGCAAGGCCTCTGATTAGGAGGTTGTGAGGAGCATGGAACCACCTCTTAATTGCTGTTGTTCCCAGGTTCACCCTGACCCAAAGTGATAGCACCTGTTAGGGTCCCAGCTATGGACAAATAGTTAACCTCCAAACTGGGATCAAAACACTATGAAAGTATGATTGGGAGGTTGTGAGAAGCATGGAACCACCTCTTAATTGCTGTTGTTCCCAGGTCCACCCTGACCCGAAGTGATAGCACCTGTTAGGGTCCCAGCTATGGACAAATAGTTAACCCCCAAACTGGGATCAAAACGCTATGAAAGTAAAAAAATAGACATTTATAGAAATATATAGATAAAAATAGACTTTTATAGAAAGATATATATTTTTGAAGGAAAAATACTACCAACAATACATTCTTCAAGAAAAAATTATTACCATAATACATTTTTGAAAGAAAAAATTATTCTCAGCAAAACATTTTTGAATACAAAATTAGAAGACATTTTCAGTTTTCTAAAATAAAACAAAATAAAACAAAATAAAACAAAATAAAAACAAAAAATTTTTCATTAAAATTTGATTAAATCAACCTTCTCACTATAACCGAACATTAAAAAAAAAAACAAAAAAAACTTAAAACCCTACCTTTTTTTTTTTTTTTTTATTTTTATTTTTTTTTATAATCATATCACCCCGAGCAAGGCGGTAACGCCACTGATGCGCAGGGGGCTACGTAAGGGTAAAAAGAATGGAAAAGAGAAAGCCGGAAACCACATCCTAAACAGGAAACAAGGGATGAGCCTCTTCACCTGTTCAATATAACTAATAGAGTTTGATATGCCATTAAACAAAGCTCAAACTCAATCTTATTTACTCATATTTTACATTTGCTTGTGATCAAATTTCCTCTACCTTGCTATTGGTGACTGCATTTGTTTGTCTAGGAACCCAACCAGCTGGTTGTCACCAGTCATGTATTGGCAAGATTTAACCGTGAATTTAATCTCTCCTAAGGTTGTCTTTATTCTACCACAGGACATGACCAGTTCTTTCAGTCAGTTAAGTACCATATGTGATACACACTTTAGGCAATCATGTCTTGAAAGAGACATGACTGACTGGGCAGAAAATTATCCCGCAGTAGGTTACCATTGCTTTCTGCGATAGGCTGGTTGCCAGCCAAGGCTATAGAACCCAATCTGATCTATTATTTAACCCAATACTTAGAAGAGGAAGGGATGTATTATATTATTATTAAGAAATAATAAGTGGGGGATCAGTTTATTACTACATAACAATAGAAAACAGATCCCCCACTTTATGACGTGTAGAAGTCTTAATCATTACTCCAACTATTATATTCAGTCAGTCAGTTAAGTGCCATATGTAATACACACTTTGGGCGATCATGTCTCGAAAGAGACATAACTGACTGGGCAGAAGATTATCCCACAGTAAGTTACCATTGCTTTCTGCAGTAGACTGGTTGCCAGCCAATGCTATAGAACCCAATCTGTTCTGTTATTTAACCCATAACTGGAGGGAAGAGATGGATTAATACCTTTCCCAAGTGTATTTGTGCACAAGTGAATGCAAGGAATTCAACTGGAATTTGAACTGGGCTCCCCGATTTCTCATTTGGAGTTCATATCCACTGCTCCACAACGCACATCCCAGTTTTTTCACATGACCCAATTTCTGGTAACTGACTTTCTGAAAATATTCTTCCAAAGGAACTGTCAACTTAGCTAGGGAATGTTTCTTTGTATAAACAAATGCCACATGACTATTCAGCTGACTGACACAATTCTTTGAACCCATTTTGCCTATTCAACTACTTGAATCTGATTACTAGGGTCTTTATGTAAACAACTTGGTCTCTCTTTCTTCTCCCCTCCCCCTCCGGGCAGGGGCAGGGGGGTAGATAATTCTTGATTTTGATTGCTAAAGAAGTAATTTATTACTTGCCATTTTCACTTGACTTGGTGAAGGCAAGTATAGTACATGAATACAAAACTATACACAATAATACAAAATTTTCTCTAATATTTACATGTTATTACCTAAGAACCTTTTAATTTTTTTATTATTCTTCTTTCTACATTTAATTCCAATGATCATTAAACAAAATCAAGTTTTCTCTTAAATTTTTTCTTGGATTTCTGTGCCATAAAACCAGACTTTTCTGCATTTAACTTTGTAAATCTTTGTTTAGCCTCCTTGAGACATTACTGGCTTCATATGAGTTCATCATATATCTCACCATAAAAATTTTTTTTTCCTAAAGGATTAAATTTTTTTTTTTAATAATCATATTGTCACAAGCAAGGCTGTTTCTGCCACAGTTTTGCATAGGAGGAAAGTTATGAGAAAGAGTGACAGGTTATGGGGTGTCAGGAAGTGGGTAAGAGAAGGATGAGAATACTGATGAGAGTAGAGTGGACGGAGAAGGGAACATGAGAGAGAGGATGCAGGTTAGTGAGATAGGGGATGACTTTTTTTTTTATAATCATATCACCCCAAGCAAGGCATTTTATTGCCACTGTTGTGCAGGGGGTTACATAGGAGGAAAGTTATGAGAAAGAGTGACAGATTATAGGGGGTGTCAGGAAGTGGGTAAGAGAAGGATGAGAATACTGATGAGAGTGGAGTGGACTGAGAAAGGAGTATGATAGAGAGGATGCACGTTAGTGAGATAGGAGATGACGATTGACTTTACATTTAAATTCTTGGAGATTGTAGATGTCGAGAAAGCAAGTAAATGGAAGGAAATTCTATCTATCTATCTATCTATCTATTTTTTTATAACCATATTGCCCCAAGCAAGGCATTTTACTGCCACTGTTTTGCAGGGAGTTACATAGGAGGAAAGTTATGAGAAAGAGTAACAGGTTATAGGGGATGTCAGGAAGTGGGTAAGTGAAGGATGAGAATACTGATGAGAGTGGAGTGGACGGAGAAAGGAGCATGAGAGAGAGGATGTAGGTTAGTGAGATAGGAGATGACTATTGACTTTACATTTAAATTCTTTGAGATTGTAGCTGTCGGGGAAGCAAGTAAATGGAATTAAGTGCCCACATTCCAGACAAATCATGTATCCTCAACCAATGTCAAAAAATTAATCTCGTTAAACAGGTTATGACTACCGAGTTTTAAATATTGCTCTTTTATCATAGCCTTATGCCACATTTAGCTAAGCAAAGCAAATGCTTCCTGTTTGCATTATAGATCTAAATAAATGACAAATTCTGTCTTTCTGTCCTTGTGTCTTAACCCCTCTAATTTGGGCCACACTTTCTCTACATAGATATATTATACTCTTTTAGAATTAGGATGATCCCAGGATTGAAAATCTAGTGTTTGAACATCCAGCATTGGAATTTGTGTCCTGATGAGGGAGGAACAGTTAAAAATTCACACTTGCTCTACATATATCTTTTTAGAATTAGGATGATTTTGGGATTGGAAATTGGTTGTTTTATTAGTCCAATTAAAAACAAACTGAAATATACCAGTAAAAACATTTTTCCCAGACAGTTTTGAAACAAGTTTTTAAAAAGATCAAACTTTAGACAAATCCTTATTTTGGGGTTTCACAGATAGTCTAAAAGAACCTGCTAAATATTCATTCATGACTATAATTTGTGTTCATTTACAAATTTAACACTAAATTGATGTTTATATCAAATACTGACTACCAGAACTCCAAACGGATTAGGTTGACAGTAGTGAATAGATATACATATTTTGTTCTAAAATGGTCATTTATAATGTTTTAAAATGGTCAATCGTATATAGACATAAAGACTTTAGACACATATGACCTGAAGATCAGACAAAATGTTTGGTGGCTTGAACCAATTTAGGCCCAAAATGGACATAAGTGAGATTGTTGATGCTTGATACCTACAAAATTAGAAAATGAAAGGCTAAGAATTTAATTTACACACCTAAAAGGATAAAGTCTATGTATATGTACAGAAATGGAATGTTCTTATCCTCTTAAATACATGGACAGTAGTTGAGTAGAGGAAAGTGATTCTACTGACTAACATTTCACTAGCAGTGTATCTACTTTAATTGCTGTTGTTCCCAGGTCCACCCTGACCTGGGGTGGTAGCACCTGTTAGGGTCCCAGCTATGGGTAAATAGTATAAAACTTTTCTAGAAATATATACATAAAAATTGACTTTTATAGAAAAATACACATTTTTGAAGGAAAAAATTATTACCATAACACGTTTTTTGAAGGAAAAAATTATTACCATAACACGTTTTTTGAAGGAAAAAAATTATTACCATAACACGTTTTTGAAGGAAAAAATTATTACCATAACACGTTTTTGAAGGAAAAAATTATTACCAGCAATATATTTTTTAATACAAAACTAGAAGACATCTTCAGTTTTCTGAAATAAAGAAAATTTAATCAAAATCTAACTTAATCAACCTTCTCAGTATAATTGAACATTAAAAAATACCTTAAAACCCTACTTTTTTGGCATTAAATAACCAACAGAGGTTGATATTCCATAACGAAACTCAAACTTAATTTCCTACATGTTATGGCTACTAAATAGTTTCATAAACTAAAATTATATCATGACAAATTCATATTTGTTTTGATTGTTTTTTATTGTATTAAAGCTGGTTATAAAAAATCTGTTTAATTTTACACTATGGTGGTATTGGAATATATGCTAATTTGGTTTAATATAAATTGTAAAATAATAGTATTTCTTAAAAAATATTTTTATTGACAAACAAAAGATAGCTATTCTACTTTATTTAA
>JBBBDQ010000944.1:0-40000 GCA_037127315.1 Ascarosepion bandense | reverse complement strand
AGTGGTCCTGGGTATGACGGTAAACTGCATCCGGCAGCAAGGTCTCTGATTGGGAGGTTATGAGGAGCATTGAACCACCTCTTAATTGCTGTTGTTCCCAGGTCCACCCTGACCTGGAGTGGTAGCACCTGTTAGGGTCCTAGCTATGGGTAAATAGTTAACCCCCAAACGGGGTCAAAACACTATAAAAGTATGAAAATACGCTTTTATAGAAATATATACATGAAATTAGACTTTATAAAAAAATATGCATTTTTTGAAGGAAAGATTTTACCAACAAATCATTTTTGAAGAACAATTATTGCCATAACATTTTTGAAGGAAAAAATTATTCTCAGCAAAACATTTTTGAATACAAAACTAAAAGTCATTTTCAGTTTTCTAAAATAAAAAAGAATAAAAACAAAATCTGACGAAATCAACCTTCTCAATATAACCGAACATTAAAAAAAAAAGCTGAAGATTCCACTTTTTTGGCATTAAATAACCCACAGAAGTTGATATGCCATTAAACAAAACTCAAACTAAACCCTTTTCAACTAGGAAAACAGTCATTACACTATCTTTGTTTGTGATTTTTTTTTTTTTTGTAATCATATCACCCAGAGCAAGGCGGTAATGCCACTGATGTGCAGGGGGCTACATAAGAGTGAAAGGATTGGAAAAGAGAAAGCCGGAAACCACATCCTAAACAGGAAACAAGGGATGAGCCTCTTCACCCGTTCAATAGACGTGGGTGGAGTGTGAACCGGGCGATAGTTTAGTCTATCTACTCCAATTGAAAAAAAAAAAAAAAAGAGGAAAAGAATGGAAATGAGTAAAAGATTGGAAAAGAGAAAACCGGAAACCACATCTTAAACAGGAAACAAGGGATGAGCCTCTTCACCTGTTCAATAGACGTGGGTGAAGTGTGAACCGGGCAATAGTTTAGTCTATAACCCTCAAAGAAGGAGAAGATAGTGATTTTAAGTGTTAAATGTTTCATGATTTTATTACCAGCAATAAAGTCCGTGAAATGGAATCACCAAAAGTAGTTACCCACTTACGCAAATGAGAATTAAATATTTGAAAACGTTTGGGGTAAGTGAGAACAAGCTGGATGTGGGAAATTTCCAGTCTGTCGTAAACAGTCAGTTGTGATTGGGATTTATTCTGGGCTGCCTGTTGATGGACGGTGGGAGGCTGCCTCTTGATGTGATGGGTTCTATTTTAATGTATTGTTGTTTCATGAAGGGATTTCATCATGATTTTTATTTTTTTTCTGTTTTCTTCCCTTTCAGGACATTGATGATGACGACGACGATGATGATGATGTTCTTTCAGACATCATGAACGCTAATCTAGATTCCCATCCCAAACGGTTGTCTCCCGAGGGGGAAGAAAGAAAAGACCCTTTCCACAGTCCACTCTCTTCTACTCTATGTCTACCAACAGCAGCTGGCACCAGACAGTTAGCTGATTCTACAGACAATGTTTCTTCAAGTTCCCATTCTTCATATTGTACCTCAGAAGGTAAAGTGTTTTATATTTGTTTCCTTAAATAAAGTTGTAATGAATATGTATACACCTTGGTCCCCCCTCATAGTAATGTGATTGGCTAGTATCAGCTATAAATACAAATGAAGGTAAGGACACAAAGAGGTCTACAAGGTCTACAACTATTGGCCTATATCTATTGACTACATTTATGTCTCAGGATACTGCATATGCTGAGTATTGTTCCTTATGTCTACGTACCAGATTGATTTACCCAGTTGCATTTGCCTAAACTGCTTAACTACCTCAAATAATATATATATATAGTGTATTGTAACTAAGTTGTAGAACTCGTAGGTTTTTTAACCTGTTGTTCATGCATTTACTTTTATAAAGAGTGCTCAATACAAATGTAGAGCGTTATATTGTAATAGTTGTTACAATGGTTTATAAATTCATGAATTTATAAACCATTGTAACAACTATTACAATATATATATATATATATATATATATAATGGTCATGTCACGTTGGATACACCGGTTCCCGCTCGATCACCGAAGTTAAGCAACGTTGAGCCTGGTCAGTACTTAGGTGGGTGACCACTTGGGAATACCAGGTGCTGTTAGCATTCACAGATGTGCGTTGGTGTGCGGTGGATGTCGGCTTGGAGGGGGAAATCGGTGAGCCGAGTTCCAATTTCAGTCGAGCACACTGCATTCACTTGCGCACTGGTACCCTTGGGAAAGGTATTAATCCGTTCGTTCCCTCCAATTATGGGTTAAATAATTGAGGTCTGCTGTTCGTGCGATTTGTGGCAGTCATCTGCACCAATTGTTTGTTATCAGCAGTTCCAAGAAGTGTGGATGGTACTACACAATGCCTTCACCACTATAAACAAATCTCTGTGTGGTTGTCTTGCTGGAAAAAGGTTGGACCCTCATACGTTGAACGCGACGGGAGAATCCATTATATATATATATATATATATGTATATGTATATACATCCCTTTCCAGGACATAAAATAAAAATGTTCATTCCAAATTGACAGACAAAAATATTTGTTACTTTGAGGATGTGACATGTAAAAAATGATGAAACATGTCACAAAAAAAAAAAAGAAAAAGAGACACATTAACAATGACGTGTGCACACACACACAGTGGGCTATCCAACAAAATATAGAATTCAAATGAAATGTAATGAATGGATTGGATATAGTTAAATGCTGCATCAGCAAGTGTGACTAATTGACAATTCAATCTGCCACCCGGTGTGGTCCTGGATTAAATAATTGGGGTGGGGGGCATTTTGTAATAGCTTGTGGAAAAAAAGGGTGTGTCTGCAGTTGTTTTCTGCTGAAGATTTCGGCTAAAACTGCTGTGATGCTTCAGGAAGCTTTTCAAGAACAAAAAAAAAACTTTAGGTAAAATACAAATGGACATAAAGGTCACATAACAAATCAAGAGCAATGTCACTTGGAGACCCACAAGAATCTAGTCAACTTTGAACTAACCAAAATACCAAAAAAATCTTGAATGTTAGCCATACAGTAAATAAAGATCATTATCACTTGATATGGTATTTGAGGTGGACTAATTTGTCTAGACTTAATATGAATGGATATTAAGAGAACATTTGAAAATGAAATATTTCTGCAAAATTTGAGAGCAACTAACATAACAAGAATTAAGGAGACAGAAGATGAATATTAGTATTGTATTTAAATTTTTTAACATCAGTTTTGACTTGAAATTAAGAACCTGAAAGAGTCTACAAGAAGGAAGAAACTGTCAGCATAGAACTGACACAGGGCAATTTCAACTATAAAAGGATGCAACTTACCTGCCAATCTCATGTTGTGCTTAAATTCATAAAATCAAGGTACAAAAGACAAAAGTCCATTAAAATTATTGCAATGGAATTATTTATAGAAAAGGCACAGGGAGTCTTTATAGCAAGTAGGAGTGGAGTAACTAAAGTCAAGATGCCAGGTCAAGACTGATATCATTGCAGATTTTTCCTTGTATTTTATCAAGAATCTCTAAATACATATCAGAAGCACTAGACTAATACATGAACAAATTGTAGACTTATAAGGTGTAAGATAGATTGTAGTGAAAAAAACTTGTCTAGCCTGGAACAGTGAACTAACTTTCCTAGCAGCAGGCTTAACAACTGACACAATATAATCATTCCACTTCATGTCCATGAAAAACATTAGCTTGAGAAGGTACAATGAGTCACTCTTTTGGTGGTTAGCATCAGCCATACTGACAGAAAGCAAAACAGGTTCTCAAAAGATGACTAAAAGAGAGACATTAAAATTAACAAGCTATTTTTTTGCTCCAGTTAACAACAGATTGAAAATTATTTTTGATAGCAGCAAAGGTATGACACATTTCAAGGAATTTAAGGGTCTAGCAACAAAGCCAGTTTCATTCTTTCAAGCAGAATTTCTCTGGTCAAAGATCTTTTTTTTTCTTCATATCTGCACTTATTTTCATATACAAACATAAATTAAGACTTTTTTTGATAATGGATTTTTATTAGTGCAACAGATTTGTACTACTTTGTGCAAATCTGAAAATAACTTGAGAGATCTGGCGGGTATAATTTTGCTTGAAAGCATGAAATTGACTTTGCCTGACCATTTGTTGTTTTGTGACCAAACGAGAAGGAACTTGGGCAAAATGGTGGCTCCTTTTGCCCTAAAAGTCACAGGTTTGATTCTTGCTAAAGTGCACAAATTTTTCTTTAATAAGACTTCTCAGATATTCAGGCTGGTAGATGAAAATAAATATACTGTTTAATAGACTGCTTACTCAAACACAGGCATCTACTAAAAATAACATTTAAAATGATACAGTGTATATATATATATATATATATCTCCAAATGAATAAGAATGAAAAAAATAATAGCAATGTTTGAAACAGTGCTCAACATAAAAATACAGCAATGAATATTTATTATTCATTGTTATGTTAGAACAGGAGTTTTCAAACTTTTTGACTTACAAACCCCTTTATATCTAAACTTATTAATAAATGGAACTTTGTGTGTGTGTGTCTGTTACCTATAGACTCCGAAACGGCTGAACCGATTTTCTTGAAAATGTACACAGTTGTACTATAAGCGTCTGCGAGTGTTCTTAGCTAGGTTTTGTTTCAAGGTACCCCCAATAAATATCAAAAATCGATAATCGAAAAAATCGGGTTATAGAAGGAGTGGTCCGATTTTAATCAAATTTGATACACTCATAGACAAAGACATAGGAAACAATATTCAGAAGTTTCAAGGTAGCAGTTCTTACAATAGTGCAGAAAATCGATAATATATATAAAAGGCAAGTTGTTTGTGTGTCTATTTATCTGCCTGTATGTCTGTATTTTTTCAACCCTTTTATTTTAGGTTTTGCTTTGGGTTTGGCTCTAAGTTGGTATAATTGTAGTTCTTAGTCTCAGCCATGATACCATTTACTCATAGGACTTATTTAGCCTTCAAAATTCAGTTTACAACGAAAAAAACTTGATTGATATTGATACCAGGAAATCAAAATTTGACTTACATCCATTCATTTTTCTTTCAGTCTACAGTTTCACTTTAACTGGAAACAACTATTACTTTTTAGTCTTTCATGCCAACGTCCAAAGAGTCTGAACTCTAGGACCATGGATTAGTTTTAAAGCTTTCATTACACCTGAGCACGCCGGGCTATACTACTAGTTTCCATTATAAACGCTTATGAAATTTAAACATAAATTTTTGCTAAAAATAGCTTATAGTTTTGCATTAACGTAGTAAAAACTGGTCTTAAGCTTACTTTAGACATAAGTGTTCAAATAAAATAATTTAATACTGCATGTTGATGCAAAATGTAACAAAATTAAATTTAAATTACTTTGAATTTCATGTGATGAGTTTATCCATGGACACCCTATCTTATCCTTGTGGATCCCCTGTGGTCCACGGATCACAGTTTGAAAACCCGTGTTAGAACATGTAAAAATACAGCAAACTACTACAAAATTGCACATTTTGTTTCAAAATTGAAAGAACAATGTCTCATCAGGTTGTTAACAATGATGTTAATAAACGTTTGTTGTAAAAAATTTTCTTTTAAGAACAACACTTTTTGGAATTTTTTTTTTTTCTGCAAGGTAAAAAGATATTAAAAAAAGAAAAAATAGGGAAGAAAAGATGAGAAGATGAGAAATCAAGATAAAGAAAAGAAATAGAAAATGAAGAGAAAAATAAGTGAGAAAATGTAGAGGGAAGAACCAATGTAAATTGTTAAGAGAGAAATTTTTCAATTTGGGTTGGAAATGAATTGTAGACAGATATTCACATCAGTTACAATGTTGCAGCTCAAATCTTTTGGCATTAAAAAAAAAAAAATGATGAAATCCCATATATTCATGGCTTCTTGAGGGATGAACTTGACAGGCGGCTGCAATTTCATGAGATGATACTTAATGAAATTGAAAAAATATCCAATGATTTTAGATAAGATTATGTACACCAATGAAACTTGTTTCCAATTATCTGTTCATATTAACAATAAAATTTAACTGTCAATAAAATAATTGTATTAGTAAATATAATTGTATATGCAATCTCAAAATGAATATTAACATTTGCTGTCCACATACTTTTGAATAACCCTGTATGTATATATATATATATATATAGAAAGATTTTTACCCACAGAAACAACTAATTGCTTTAAACAATATTGACGTCATTGTGCTAACCTGGTGAGAGCTTGGTGGGAAGTGTCAAATTGTAACTGACAAGGTTTCGGCATGTGTTTCGTCTGGGCATTTTTCAGTAAAATTACATGCTGATTTTCAAACTAGAACTGCGTTTCCCTCTTTTACTGAAGATAGGTTGTCCTATTTTCACAGAAATTCTATTGTTTATCAATTCAAATGCCGCTGTGACACGGTTTACATAGGATGAACCAATTTTCGGTTAGAGATGCGAGTTTCACAACACGTTCCTGCAAATATCCATTTGGGTAACCCTCAACGCTCCATAAAAACAACTCGGGCGGTTCTGGAATCAGCTATAGGTCAGCATTTGCTCGACAGTCAGAAGTGCGCTTCTCAGTACGAGGACACATGGTTTTCTTTCCTGCACAGTGCTCGTTCAGCTTATCATTTACGAGTTTTGGAAGCTGTTTGTCTTAAGATTCATCAGCCAAACCTGTGCAGGCAGAAAGAGCGATTTATTCGCGCCTTACAACTACTGGAGGGTCTGTGAGTGTCATCTTACCCTCCCCCCTTACATTTTAATTATTTTGATAAAAATTTACTTTTAGACGAGCTCCTTCTTTTCCCCATTTTGTAAGTAAAACTGTTGTTGTTTTTCCTTGTCCTGCTTTATTATTGATAATAACGCCAACAAATGCCTTTGGAAAGTGTTGGCGGAAAGGTTCCTCAGGTTAGCACAATGATGTCAATATTGTTTAAAGCAATATATATTTATCTATATTATTCTTATTACTACTTTAAAACATGTGAAAAGCTACAAACTACTGCAAAATTGTACCTTTCGTTTCGACATTGAAAGAACAATGTCTCATCAGGTAGTTAACAATGATAGTAACAAACGTTTTTATTTTAAAAAAATTTAAGAAAAGTCACTCAGTTAAGTGCCATATGTGATACACGCTTGGGTGATCATGTCTCTTTAGAAACATGACTAACTGAGCAGAAGATTATTTCGCAGTAGGTTGCCATTACTTTCTGCAGTAGACTGGTTGCCAGCCAAGGCTATAGAACCCAATCTGTTCTGTTATTTAACCCATAATTGGAGGGAAGAGACAGTTTAATAACTTTCCCAAGGGTATTTTTGCATATGTAAATGCAAAGAATTCAACTGGAATTCGAACTCGGCTCCCTGATTTTTGGGTCCAAGTCGATATCCACCGCTCTACAACGCACATCCCCAAGAATAAATGAATGTGTTGTTTAATAACAACACATTCATTTATTTTTAGATTTTTTATTTTTCCGTTCGAGGTAAAAAGAAATTAAAATAACAATGAAAGAAAAAGTAAAGAAAAAAATAAGATGAGAAATCAAAAAGGAAGCAAGAGAGAGAAGGTTGTGGGGAAGGAAAGAGACAGAAGAAATAGAAAGTGAATAGAAGAATATGTGAGAAAATGGAGAGAGGGTAGAGCCAATGAAAATGGCTAATAGAGAGAAATTTTAAATTTAGGCCGGAAATGGGTTGGAGGCAGATATTGACATCAGTTAAAATGTTGCAGCTCAAATCTTTTGGCATTTAAAAAAAAAAAAACAATACAAAGATATAAATTCATTAAACCTAATATTATAAATTAGAAAAAATAAAATAAATTGAAACAAAATTAAAATCGTGTAAAATCCTTTGTAAAATAAAGACGGAATCTGATGATGGTTCGCCTGAAATAAGCCTACACTTCCAATTTTACATGAAATAACGTGTCTGCCTTAGTTTTTCTTATATATATAAGCAAAAGAAACAGTTAATTGGTTTAACAATATCACTAAGAGGAATGCTTATTTATACAATTGAACATGAAAGATTTCTACCCATCCATCAACAAACACTAAAAAATAGACTAAACTTGGTGAGACAATATATAAAAATCCCAGAAGAAGACCTAAACATTATCAAATACTGCAGACTATACTATAACAACAAAATATCAACAATAACTACAACTTTGACGTAACAATGGCAACAGAAATATGCTAAATTATAGGTATATACATCATCAAAACACTAACAAAAATTATCAACAAGAAAAAGATAGTTTCAGACAGAGACAACAAATTAATAGAACTATGGGAAAATATAAGAAAACAAATTTTAAAATTTTTCAACACTCTAGGATTTGCAATTGACATAAAACAAATCTAAAAATAGCAAACTTCTTAGACAGAACACTTAACTTAAACAATACATACAAACCATACAGAAAAGAAAACAACCCCACATATATCAACAAAAATTCCAGCCACCCTCCCAGTATATTCAACCGCATACCCATATTTATAAACAAAGAAACATATGAGTCAGCACTAAGAAACAGCAGAAACTCAAACAAACTTGAATACACAAACGAAGATAAACCAAACAAAAACAATAGAAAATGAAATATAATCTAGTTCAACCCAATCTACAACAACACTATAAAAACAAAAATAGGAAAAATATTTTTCAATATAAAAGTATTTCCCCAAATACAACAAACTGTCAACAAATCATCAAAAAACACAGACAAAATCAATTACAGCTGTATGGAAAAACATAATAACCAAACACAATAAGAAAATACTCAACAAAACGTATATAATACGTGTGTGACTGAGCTTACGGCATATCACATTGAATACACCGGTTCTCGTTCAATCACCGAAGTTAAGCAACGTGAGCCTGGTCAGTACATAGATGGGTGACCATTTGGGTATACCAGGCACTGTAAGCATTCAGTGACGGATGTGCGTTGTGGTGCAGTGGATGTTGGCTTGGAAAAAGAAATCGGTGAGTACCCTGCATTCACTTAAGCACTAGTACCCTTGGGAAAGGTATTAATCTGTCACTTCCCTCCAGTTATGGGCTAAATAACAGGATGGGGTTTGGAGGCAACCCATCCCGTGTTGGTGTCACAATAAAAACACCCTTGGTAGCCCTGGCGAATCATCAAGTATTCAGCTATTTGACAAGATTATGAATTTCGCTATAAACTGTGTCAGGTTTCCAAATGCACAGGGAATACTGGAGGGGTCTAGTGAGTTCTATCTCAGCCGAGGCCACAGGACAACGTGTGTGTCTGTAAAAAATTTTTTGACTGCTGGAACTAATGTCCTCTTTGAGATCGGGGAACTGATCTTCTCTGGCAATATTGTTGAGATGTTGTTCTTTACAAAATTGGTCTCTTTTTATCTGCAGGTTTGCCATTTTTGAGGTGATCTTCAGATTAGGATTTAATAGAATATTTATCGGTTAATGGTTGTGAATCAAAGATCTTGATTAAGAATTTTATGTAGAAAACAAATTTCAAAGATAGAAGTTCATGAAATCCACTCACACTACTTCCTGATGTCAAACAGCAGTTTATAAAACATTTGCAATTATTAAAATTCTAAAAATAACTTTTTGAAACAATAAAAATTGACTACAGTAACAGCAGTGAAGTGAAAAACAGTTTTTTTTGACACATCAGTTATTTGCAGATACAATTGTTAAACTTTGCCCCTTTTTTTATTTTTTAAGTCTAACTACAGTTTTACTTTACCACTGTCATAAATTCAGAAACATTTGCAATCAATCATGGTTTTCTTTTTTTTTGTTTTAAAGATTCCTCTCAGTCTTCAAGGGATACCATGGAAGAACCACTTTACCAGTGTCAAGTGTGTGACATTGAATTCAGAAAGCTGTCTGAGTTCGAACACCATTGTCAATGTGATGTGCATAAGAAACGTATCAGTTCTACAGATGGTGCTAATTGGAATTGCAGCTTCTGTGATGTCACGTTCCGAAACCAAGCAGAATTAGAAAACCATTGTCGAGGGGACCTGCATAAGAAGTCAATTACCTCTGATGAGAGCCGTGAGTGGAAATTTCGGCCACCTCCGAGAAGTTTGCGTGCAGAAGAATTTTCTATGTGTGCTCGGTAAGCATTTACTTAAACATGGAGTCTCAAACAAATTTTTGTTAATTATAACAAATGAATTGTTATAATTAACAAAAATTTGTTTTGTTTTTTTCTTTTCCTTTTTCAAACTTGTTTCAATCACTCATTTAACAGAAATTTTTATTTTTTAAATTTAATTAGATTATTAGGGTGTTTTGCCATATTTACTCAAGTGTTTTAACAGATCTCCATGGTAGGATAGTTTCCTCTTTTGAATCCATTTTTGCGGTAATTATTCCCTGCACAAAGCTTTTGTCAAAGTCCATGTCCTTCATTTTGCGATTCCTAAATATGGTGTCAATTATGAGACTGGCATTAAAATAGGAGACATAATTATGTAATGAGGAAGGAGGGCATGGAGAATCTGATACTCACAGGATGGATAGAAGGAAATGGGGACAGGGGAAAATGGTGCATGACATACTTCATGGGCTTAAACAAATGGTTGGTAGAGCAGGATTTTTGATAAATAACATGAAAAAATATAAGAAAATCAACAAGGACGAGATAAGGTAGAGAGCAATGGCCGCCTACATCCTGAAGGGATATGGCACATGAAAGAAGAAGAATTGATACCGTAGTTAGAAACCACAAAATGAAGGACACAAACATTGACAAAGGCCTTGTGTGAGCAATAATTACCACAGCAAAATTAATTTTCCATGGAGATATGGTAAAGTATTTGAGAAACTATCAAAAAACAAAAATATCGCAATACCTGACAAAGTGGGAAAGTTTGTCCATTTGAACCAGTCAGCCAGTTTAGTGCCATACATGAAACACACTTGGACGATCATGTCTCGAAAGAGACATGACTGACTGGGCAGAAGATTATACTGCAGTAGGTTGCCATTGCTTTCTACAGTAGATTGGTTGCCAGCTAAGGCTATAAAACCCAATCTGTCCTGTTATTTAACCCATAACTGGAAGGAAGAGACAGATTAATACCTTTCCCAAGGGTATTTGCGCATAAGTGAATGCAATGAATTCAACTGGAATTTGAACTCGGCTCCATGATTTCTCGTTCCGAGTCGATATCCACTGCACCACAGCGCACACCAACATTTATAATGAATTAATAGGGTGTACATTTTCCAATTGAAATTCTTAGACATACTTGGTATATATAGTGATTTTCTTAGATGTCCCCAAGGCTGAATATATGGGGTATACTGTGAGGATCAAACTTACTAATCAGTCATAATTGATCTAACTTGCTAACCTTTACACCACATTGAAGTTCCCAGAATGATTTTCTAAGCATAGCTTAGATGTGGCACAAGGCCAAAAGTGTGGAGCATTTACCGAGGATCAAATATAGTCAATCAGTTAAGTGCCATGCTTGGGTGATTTTGTCTTGAAAGAGATGTGATTTAATGGGCAGAAGATTTTCCTGCAGTAAGTTGTCATTGCTTTCTACAGTAAACTGGTTGCCTATCAAAGCAGAACCCAATCTGTCCTGCTATTTAACCCATACCTGGAGGGGAAAGCAACATACCTTTCCCAAGGGTATTTATGCGTAAGTGAATACCACAAATTCAATTGGAATTTAAACTTAGTTTTCTGATTTCTTGTTTCGAAGTTATATCTGCTGCAACACAGTGCACGCTACTCAGCCATAATTGATCTAATGAGACAAGCTCGTTAATCATTACACCATATCGAAGTGCCCAATACCTAATATTGATGGTATGCTTGGATTTTACTATTTGAGTTTTGTTGTCGTTCAAATGATGTACATTGTGGTGTAATGGATATCAGCTCCGAATGAGAAGTTGGAGAACTGAGTTCCAGTTCCAGTTCCAGTAGTATTTGTTTCATTTACTTACGTACAAATAACTTTGGGAAAGGTATTAATCCATTTCTTCTCCCTCCAAATATGGGTTGAATAGCAGGACAAATTGGGTTCTGTAGCCTTGGTTGGCAATCAGTCTACTGCAGGAAAAAATGGCAACCTTCTGTGGGGAAATCTGCCTAGTCAGTCATGTCTGAAAAGTGACATTATTGCCCAAGCATGTGTCAAATATGGCACTTAACTGACTTTCAAAAACTCTTAAGTAACTTTAAAACTAGGCATTGGAAAATGATATTCTGTAATCTTGAGAAATTTCTCTCAAGAACAGTACTTTAGATAAAATCTATAATTCTTGCTGAATAATTATATACTTATTAAAAAAAATGTTGTTAGTGGTCGAATTTCGGTGTTTCAAGTTGAATTTGAATTAACTAAAATAATGTTTTCTGTTGAACCAATTCAGGGGAGGTAACTTTGTCTAATGCTGTCTTTGAACTTCTAGGTTTTTGGAGACAGGGAAATGTTCTTACAGCGAGAATTGTACCCAAGCTCATTCCCGAGAAGAATGGCAGGAGTGGAAAGACCGATTTGAATTCAAGAAACAGTCCCTGCAAAAAGCACGAGAAAAACGGCTCCATGGAATGTCTTACACAGAAAAGTTGGCAGAAAAGCTTTTATTTGCTGAGAATCCAGATTCTTTAGTAAGAACATTTTTTTCTCCTTTTACTATTAAAAAAAAATCAAAACTTTATTGTTGTGTTTTTAACACTTAAAAATACCAACATCCTTCCAAATTTATACCCAAAAATTTTCACGGAAAATAAATTCCCGGATTATTTTCCTTATACTTTAAATTACAAAATTTGTTCACTCTTTGTTTCTCTCTTTGTTTCTCTCCTTTAGAAAATGCTTGATATATGGTGGAAAGAGTAATGCAAGATTTCCATTTGTGATTCATTAAAAAAAAAAAAAAATGAATTACCAAATTTTAAGACTTCTTATCACGTGTGAAAATTTTATAACTTTTGTTTACTTTAACAATTTATCTTAAATTTTCCTTTATAAATTTAAATTAATTTGAAGTTAAAATTCTCTGAATACCTTTTCTTAATCTTTTATAGATTTTCTTACTCTAAATCTATCTACTTTTTTTAATCAGAATTATACGTACTAAAATGTGTGTAAGCAAGCAAGCAGATATGCACACTTGGCTTTTGATTTTTTTTATCAAAATATATAAGTAATTATTTATATTGTAAGAACCTGATTTCTGTATGTTTGTATGTTACTCTAGCACCAAAATGGGTCAATTTTCAATTCATTTAGGTCATTTGTGAGTAATTTTTGATCAAGTGCAATTTGCAACCCCACACACACACACACACATACACACAAACACTTGTAAAAAATATTTTTTTCAAGGGATATAAATGTAGATTTATTAGCTGCTATTCACAGTTGTTTGCCTGGGTTTTCTTAAAGACAGGGGGAAAATCTTTGAACTCTTCATTAAACAAAGTGACATACCAGTGATGATGCAAAACATTTACAAATAATAAAAAAAAAATTATAAGAGACTGTCTAATACAGCACTTAATGAATTTCTATATATGCAAAAAAAAAAAGAAAAAAGCAAGCAATAATTCCATGATTTCCAAATCTAGTAAAGTAATCAACTCAGTTTTGGAAAATTGATTTTATGAAAATACTGTTTTCATTTTTGACCTATTGTTGCCATCAGTTAAGTCGAGCATCTAAATTTGGGAGATGAAATGGTAATTCTTTTGATAACTAATTTCAGCTTGTCAACAATTTGGATTATGTAAAACTGCACATCAATTCAGATCTTAGAGTAAACATGTCCAACAAGAAGTGTACCAATTCCTGGACATTTACTGTCACTAGCAAGGTGTGTGCTTATTTTATTTTATTCACTGACTAGCATCTGTCGTTTTTTGTTTGTTTTTTTTTTGTTTTTTTTCCTTTCTTATCATTTTTCTTATTTTTTTCTTTCTTTTTTTTAATCTTTTTTCTTTTTATCTTTTTTTTTCTTGTCTTTTTTCTTTCATTCTTGTCTTCTTTTTTTTTTCATTCTTGTCTTTTTTTTCATTCTTGTCTTTTTTTTTTCATTCTTGTCTTTTTTTTTTCATTCTTGTCTTTTTTTTTTTCATTCTTGTCTTTTTTTTTTCATTCTTGTCTTTTTTTTTTCATTCTTGTCTTTTTTTTTTCATTCTTGTCTTTTTTTTTCATGTCTTTTTTTTATTCTTGTTTTTTTTTTTTTTTTTTTTTTTTTTCATGCTTGTCTTTTTTTTCATTCTTGTTAAGAATTAATTCATAAATGTTAATTCTAATTTAATTTTACATGTTCCAGGTATGTCTTCACCGTGTAATCTTGCTAGATGACAGCAGCCGACTATTTTTCCGCATCTCCAGCATCTCTGTGGGCCCACGAAAATCCCAAAAACATCAAAATATTGAAAATCCTTGCCAAGAGTGGGTCAACTATGAAGCTTACCAAATGAAGAACATATCAAGTACTAATGCAGTGGAGAATGTTTACAGAATAAAGGTAGGTCTCTCTCTCTCTCTCTCTCTCTCTCTCTCAACCCCCCCATCTCCCCCTGCCCTACTTGCGTCCATACACTTGCACCCCATCAGTGATGTTAGCTAGGGAAAGGATGTTCATCCCTATTCATCACCACTTCATTTACTAATCAATTTCTTTTCTATGAAGTTTGGAAATTCGTCTAATATTAAAATAAAAATAGTCTACCTTTTTTCATCATTTCACTCGTGGCATGGCAATAAGGCTGCTGAGAACAAGGGGTTACTGCGTGTTAAAAAATATGATGAAAAAACTGACGGACCTGAAGGAGGCAACCACCACCTTTAAATTTGCTGTTTTTCATTTTATTTTACTTTTTTTCAGTGCAGTCTTATCGATTACACCCTAAACTTTCCAATTGACAAAAATAATTTTGAAAAATTTAAATATTTAAACAATTTTAGTGGGTGCTCAGTTTGTTCATTCAACGTTATAGTAAATCGATCCTCCATTTTGGAACCACTTGCCGGTATGACAGTACCACCACCTGTAAATATGTTGAATATCAATATTTTTAAACTTTTTTCAGTGCAATCTTATCAATTAAACCCTAAACTTTCTGATTGATGAAATAAATTTATAAAAAATTTCAATATTTAAACAATTTTTCTTGTTGGGGACTCAGTTTTTCACACAACCTTATAGTATATCGATTCGATGCAATTAACTTTTTTGCTTGTGCATATTTAACAACTGAATCCTTTGCAAAATTTTTGAATAAAGCCATTCTTGGAGTTTCCGAGGAAGATGTCATTGTAAGAACTGATGTTAAAAACAGGAGCAACAACTCATCCCAAAAAAATCAAAACAAAGCGACCCCAATGTGAGTGGTTGCAAAATAGAGGATCACTTTACTATAACGTTGTATGAGAAACTGAGCCCTTCCCCAAAAAATTGTTTAAATATTTAATTTTTTTTCAAATTTTTTTTTGATGATTGGAAACTTTATATAATAATCAATAAGACTGCGCTGAAAAAAGTTAAAAAAAAAATCAAAAATAATAAATTTAAAGGTGGTAGTAGTCTCCTTCAGGTCCGCCAAAAATTATTACGGAGAGAGAATAAAAGAACAGGAATTAATGAGACAGAAGTTGATATTACATTTATATTTTTGAAGGTCAAATTTGACTGGGAACAGCAAGCAGGAAGAGAGTTCCACAAGTGAGAAGTGCAAGAGAAGAAACTGTTAGCATAGAATTTACAATAACATCTGGCCATTTCAACTGTAAATAATGAGACCTTGCCACCAATCTAGTATTGCGCTTAAATTCATAAAGTCTGGGTACCATAGAGAAAAGTAATATTTATTTTTGATTATACAAAAATGTGGCACAAGGCCAAAAGTGTGGATGAAGAAGGCTGGTTTCCAATCTGTCTTAAACTTTACTAACCACAGTTACTGACCCAAACATTGCACAGTATTCCTTACATCAAAACAACACATTCGTGTGATAGTATCTAGAAGCATGCTCGTTCAATACTACTTTCATTATGCGATTTGAAAGGAATGACTGAATTAGATCAAACAAGTACCCAGTTATACTGTAGCCCTGTAGCTTGCATAGAATGCCAGCCTACCAAACTGTCAAATTCTTTGGAGATATCTAGTGCAGCAGCTGAAGCTTCACCGTTCTTATCGAGAGCCTGGTATATATACATTGTGATGGTCATTAGCATATCAGCAGTAGACCTGTTGAAGCGGAAACCATACTGCTTATCAGAGAAGAGGCCGTGGGCTGTGAGATGTTGAAACACTTCAGCATTGATAATAGCCTCGAACACTTTACCAAAAATCAGTAGTAGGCTGAAAGAGCAATAATTAGAGGGGCCTGAGGGTTCTTCAGAGTTCTTAAATACAGGAACCACAGAGGAGGAGTTCCAGCAGGCAGGAAAGCAAGAAGCAGAGAGGCGGTAGTTGTAGAGTTTGGAGAGAACAGAGGAGAGTTCAGGGGCACATTTCTTCAAGACAAAGATTGGGATTTCGTCACGTCTGCTCGTCTTATGGAAGTCAAGCTTTGAAATTATGTTAGAGACCAGTGAAGAAATAATGTGAACGAGCCTCAGTTCTAGGTGGGAAGCTGGATGCGGATACCCCAGACAAATCAAATGTTGTATTGGTGGAGAATCTGTGAGCAATGTACTCAGCCTTGTCCATCGAAAATGTGAGGACCTCAAATTTATTAACTAAAGGGAGGATTAAGAGCTTGCTGTTGTTTAACACATTTTTACACAGCCACCAGTACTCTTTGGGGCTGAACTTGCAGGATGCTATGTGCTGCTTCATTCTGTCAGCAAACAACAACTTAACATCATTTAGGATCCTCTTGGCTCATTACGAGCAGAGGTAAAAAGATGCTCTTATGGTCAGACACATAGCTCCAGTAAAGCTGGAAGAAGTGATTCCTGTGGGCAATAGCAACTAAGCAAACAGTGGAGAACCAGTGGGACGAATGGAGTTTAAGTCATAACTTCTGGGCTAGGATGAAAGCATTGATGCCAGCTTTGACCCAAGAGAAGATCTCGGATGCACAGTCTTCAACAGGAAGTTTAAAAACTTTGCTCCAAGGGATGTCACACAGGAAATCACAGAACAACTCCCAGTCTGCTCTTTGGTAGCAGTCAGATATTCTGGTGGTTGGAGGTTCCTGGTGGGAGGGGAAGTAGAATAAGTTATTAACGGAAACCATAGCATGATCAGAGTTGCCAAGAGGGCAAAGCTGCATGACATGGTAAGAGTCAGGGATAGAAGTGAAGCGGAGATGTAGCAGTGAGTCAGGTCACTGCCACCGAAAAGTTAAGGCCAGTTCAATTGTGACGTGACGTCACAAAAGTAGTCCTACGTAGGTCTTTGGTTAGTGGGACTGAATGATTGTAAAAAGTGTAAACTAAAGAAAAAGTCTTAGAAAACTTTTTAAAATTACGTTTGAAAAAGAAACGGTAAGATTGTATACTACTGAACTTTATTTAACATTCATTCTTTTGTAAATGATTAATAATAATAATAAATTGTTGCTGAAAGCCGTGTTAAAGTATATAAACAAAACATCATGTTACATTTCATAAAATTTAAAGACTGAAATTGTTTCACATTTGAAAAAAATTTTTTTTCCAGAATTTTAATCAGTATTCTTTTAATTTGCATGTTATTTCGATTTTAACAATTATTCTGTAAAGTTATAATATCATAAGCAACAAATGAATTATGAATTTTTGGAACAAACAATAATTGAATAAACAAACAAATTACCAGTAAATGATTAAAAAATAAAACAACTGAATATAAATAAGAAGCAAATAAATTAAATACAAACAATAAATAGATTTAAAAATCAAATAATACTTATGAAAAAATAGGTTACAAATACAAAATGTAAAGACTGAAATTAATTCATAATTGTAATTGTTCCAAATTTGAAAACAATTGTTTATAGATTATAATCAACATTGTTTTAATTTGCATGTTTTTATTTCAATTTTAACACTTATTCTGTAAAGTTATAATATTGCTATAATATTGTTATTATGAAGTGATTACTTCTCAAATACAGCAACAACCTAATTATGAATTATGGAACAAATTACAAATAAATGATGAATAAATAAAACAATTGGTGATAATAAATAAATTCAAACAAGCAAATAAATTAGATACAAGCAATAAATAGATTTAAAATCAAATAATAGATGCAAAATTTAGCTGAATGTTTGAAGTTTTCTTTTTTGGTTTAAGTTGTTACTTGTAATATTATTATTTTCCCTAGAACAAAAACTATTTAAAAGGGCATTTGTAGAGACCCAGACAAACGTTCTTTCTATTTTTTTCTACATTGTGACTCTCATCACAAGAAGAAGCTCATTATCTCCCAAAACATTCAATGTTATATACATGGCTAATTTTCTTTGATTTACTGAATGAAGAAAAGGATTTTATTAGCTGTATAATTAGAACAAAATTTGTAGCTGTATCATTAGGATATAAGAGAGAACCTCTATTAAACTCCTGAAAATAGCTTTATTTCAGATATTTCTTTTACATTATATCTTCCAGGTATTAAATCTTTGCAACTATTGCATTTAATTTACTTAAAAACTGCATAACAGCAATAACCTCCTAATTATCTAAACTTATTTATAAATGGAACTTTTGTCTGTGTCTGTATCCATTACCTATAGACTCCAAAATGGCTGAACTGAATTTCTTGAAAATTTACACATTTGTACTATAAGCATCTGCGAGTGTTCTTAGCTAGGTTTTGTGTCGAGGTATCCCCGATAAAGATCGATAATCAAAAAAATCAGGTTATAGAAGGAGTGGTCCGAATTTAATCAAATTTGATACACTCATAGACAAAGACATAAGAAACGATATTCATAAGTTTCAAGGTTGCAGTTCTTAGAATAGTGCAGAAAATCGATAATATGTTTTTTGAAGTCTAACTGCAGTTTTGACACCTTTTTTCCTCAAATGCTAACAATTCTCTCTTTATGTCCTCCAATCAAAAATGTACTTCACATACCTGAAAAAAAATTTAAAAACTATACCTATTTTAAATTCTGAAAATAATCTCACCCTGGCAAACAGTTTTAAGTAATAAAACAGTTTTTATGCATGTATTTTTTTTTTTTTAATAGAATTGGTGAAGTCTTCAATAACACTAAAAGTCTTCAATTACACTAAAAGAATATCCAGTATGTTTTAACAATCATTTTTTTTTTTTTTTAATTTTTTCATTGGGGTGGGTAGAATATTCTAACAGTATTATATATTCAGAATTTAACTCCTGGGTCTGACAGATATTTTCTTGTGGGTATTCCACTGGAACAAAAATGGTTAATAAATTCATGACATTTCAATTCAAATTATTGAAATAAAATCATAAACAGAAACATATTACTAACGTCTTTGAACTTCAGAATTTCTGACAGTTCTCCCAATGTTTTCTAATTCCAGGTGGTTTTCAAGACAAACATTTATGGAACCTTTCGACAGTCACTTGTGTTTGATTTTGGCACTGAACCGCTGCTATCACGAGAGATGCATGTTGAGTCTGCACCGATCCAAGAAGCAGATAAATTATCCAAAGATTTGATGTGCTTTGATGCTAACAGATGGACAGAATTGAATACAGAGATCATCAAATTTGAACCAAAGTTTGTATTTTCTTGTAAAATGTGTACCTTTCAATAGAAAAACTTTTCAATATGAATGTGTTCAAACTATTTTTATTTTTAATTGTTTTTTTTAAGTTTATTTACTGCTCTACATTTATTTTTAGATTCTCATCTTTCTGAATGTTTTTTTTAATACTGGTTCCCTGCTACTCTGCATGTTAAAGCATTATAAAAACAACTTCTATCATCAGTTATGATTGGGCTTTTCAAGTTATCATCATTAACTTTTGAGCAGTATTCATTTCTTTCCAGTCCCTTTATTTCAAGGGACAAGTCATCACCCTTAAATTGCTTAAACCAGTTTTGGGCAGTCGAGTCAGATATTGTTTCATTTCCTTCCTCTTTTATTTCAATGAATGTCCAAATCTTTTTTGGTCCTCTTAGCCATTTCCTTCTTCTTGGTTTAGTTCTGGGTTTTTTTTTTCTTAATATGTTATCTTTATTTCAGTAAAAAAAAAAAAAAAGTGGAGGCATTTGAAAATTTCTATATCTTGAAAAATGCATTCAGTACAATTCTAATATTTTTACTTAATTACTAAATGTTTGAACAAATGAGTATGTAAATGTTTTATTCTTAAATGAAAATAAATATTCACTGGTATTTTTTTTTCTTCTCATCAGTCCTCTTGCTTTGAGTGATAAAGAGGAAACATTGTTGGAAGAATATCCACTTCCAGATCCAAACAAACTTCAAATGCAAGAAGTTATTTCACAGACATTTTGCAGAGAGAATTACCGAGAATGGATGCATGATCTGCTGTATTTTGAAGAACTCACCCAGTTTGGGTTAATTTCCAGGTAAATTTTTAGATATTTTTATTTTTAATTTAATTTTTCATCACATAAGAATATTTATTTTTAAACAATTTTTTTCATTTTTAAAAAATGATAACTTGTCAGTGGTAGGATTGAAATTATATAAGGAATCGGTTCTTTACATCTATGAAGTTTTTTATTAATGTAATCAAAATTAAAAACATTTAACTAAAAATTTTAATCACCATGCTTAAAAAATTTCCAGGCTTAAGGCCTATCACATTGAATACACCGGTTCTCACTCGATCACCAAAGTTAAGCAACATTGAGCCTGGTCAGTACTTAGATGGGTGACTGCATAAGAATACCAGGTGCTGTAAGCGTTTAGTGATGGATGTGCGTTGTGGTGCAGTGGATATCAGCTCAGAAAGAGAAATCGGTGAGCCGAGTTCAAATTCCAGTTGAGTACACGCATTCACTTAAGTACTGGTACTCTTGGGAAAGGTATTAATCTGTCCCTTCCCTCCAGTTATGGGTTAAATAACAAGGGTAGGACTTGGGGACCCTGCCCTTCAAAAACAAATCCCAATGAATCTTGATACTCGAAAAGAAAAAAGTGTTACTAGACACAAAACTTATATAAAAACAACAATAAATTGTTGAAAGAAAAAGGTATTACCAGCAATAAATAAATAAAATTTATTTGGCAATAAATAACCCGCCAAGGTTGATATGCTATAAAAACAAAACAACCAACCAACAAAATCAATGACTATGTACAGAGCAAGGTCAAAAGTCTTGTGGGTTGACTGGAATCTTTTCTTATCACTATTAAATGTTGGAAGACGTCAATGGCTTGGACACAGCACTTGGCATAATAATCTCTGCAAAACCATCCTGCAATGTAAAATTAAAGAGTGGACAGATATGACAGTGCTTGAGTGTGGCTGTCTGTTTCTTCTGCCCTTATGTCCTCCACCCCAAATCAGTCAAGCACTGATAAAGCAATCAGACACTGTAATAATAATGACTAGCGGAACCTGTGGAATTTCCACAGAAGGATAATTATGATTTCCTGGAAAATTTTTACTTTGTCATACTACAAATGATAGTAACATCTTCAAGCATAAAGGTATTGGATAATAAAATAATGATAACACAGAGTGTAGTTTTATTAAAATATCTATAAAAGTAATGTCCATAAAAGCTACTTTACTGTAATCTTATGTTATATTAAACGGCGTATGCACAGACTAAAACCAAAATACTGTACGTTATTTTGTGAGAGATTTTGAAAGAGAAAATGTTTTTTTTTTTATTACTGAAAAATCATAGCTCCTGTGTCTATGGTAAACAGAAAAGACCAACTGAGTAATGGCCAAGGATGTAGAGGCCAGAAATTTTGTTATTGGGTTGCAGGATACGGCAACAAACCTACCTATTTTTACTATATTGTACAGTATACACACACACAATTACTGCTACAACAGCTTAATCTGCTACTGCTACGGTAATGCTATAGGCTCTCTCCTCCTATTCTCTTACTCTTTACTACCCTTCCATTTGGCAAAGGTGAGAGAAAGTCTGAGCAGAGTAAAAAGATAGAGGGGAAGGAAAAGCTCGTGTAGAGAGTAAGTGTGTTATCTTTCTTCAGTGGCATAACGGATGGACGAACTAAGTAACTAACTAAGGAAGGAACAAGCAGAATTATTATATGATGATTAATATACAAAATGATAAAATAAAACCTATTTTTGCAAATTCCTGTATTTTTTTTTTTTTTTTAAAAACAATTGTAGTAACTGTAAACTGAAGACGTTTTCTTTTTTCTTTTTTTTCCTCGATTTTTAGATTCAATGTGAAAGTAACGTTGCAAATAGTTGACAGATTTATGCTGGTGCCCGGAGGATTTCGCTTAGCTAAATACAGCTCCGATGGTCAGCTATTTGCCAGAATGAAGTTGCAAAATGAACTTTCTGAAGACACCATGCATGGGAGACTTGTTTTACAAAGTGCCAACACAGTGCTCTTTGCTCCTGATAACAATTCCGGTGACAGTGATTCTTTCAGAAATGAAATTGACAAGGTAATCATTTTCATCCTCTTTTTATCTACAACTGTTATTATCAACACAAATAAAGCAGATGCTGTCCTCTTTCTATTTGTGTTGAGTAACCAACAAAAGGAACTAGAGACAAAAGGAGAGCTCTTGCTTTCAAAATTCAAAAAAACTTTAAAGGTCATTAATTAAATTATTTTCATCTAAAACATTAAATGTAAATGATACATGCTTGGGTGATCATGTCTTGAAAGACACATGAATGGGCAGAAAATTTTCCCACAGTAGGTTACCATTACTTTCTGCGATAACTTTTCTGTAATAAACAATATTAAAAACAAAAATCAATTATTGCTAGAATCCTTGGAAGAGGATTTAAGAGTATATCTGTTCAAAATTCAACCTTGCAAAGATGATATTGTAAAAAAATATCAATCTCAGATTTTTTCATTAAATGGCAAATTATAAAAAATAATGTTTTTTTAAGAATTTTAATTATTTTTTTATTACAAATTATAACAAATTGGTTTTGTTTTTGCACTATTTACATTATTCAGACTACTGTCCTCATCTTTGTTGCAATTTTTTGACGTTTCGGTCATTGTACACTCTAGCACTTTTTGAAGTGCTAGGAATTTCGAACTGAATCCTTTATTACAATCACTGGGGTAGATCATTCTCATTCCTTGTGCAAAGCCCCTTCTGGTTGTTGTGGCAATGAAGATGAGGGCAATAGTCCAAATAACGTAAATACTACCTCATCTCACAAATATAAATAAATACTGTTTTGTTTGTGTTAACAAATAAATCATAAAATGTACACTTTTATATTTTATTTTTTGATTGTCATAATTTAAATGTGCCATGAATGTTTAACTATAGGTTCAAGTGTGCCATGAGATAAAAAAGTTGAAGGACCAATCTATTTTGTTTATTTTGAGGCATAAAATAGTGTTCCCTTGTACTAATTAATGACCCCTGAGGAACAACATGGATCACCTATTTTCTCTGTCTTGATAATTTTCAAAGTATGACAAATTGGGCTTTCTAGCATTGACTGGCCACTCGTCTAGGAAGCAGTCAACTTCAGAGTTGACTAGTTGATTTCTAAACCAGGAATGGAGTCTCTAATGAGAATTGGTAGTTAATTCTTTGCCTTTTCTGGCAACTCCTAAAAGACCATCATTTGGGGGACAAATCATAGCCTAAGAATCTGAGAGATTGACACTGTCCCTGTGCAACAGTCCTTTTATTTTAAAGACATTCATACACAGGATACTGACTAAATATATTTTCTGAACACTTACAGACATAATTGGAATGGTGAGCAGCTCAAGATTTATCCATTCCGGTTGTGAAAGATTTGATTAAAATTTATTCAGTCACTTTGATTCTTAGCCATGAATGTATGGTCTGTTCAGACAGTATTCAGACATTTAATATATGAAAAAAAATAACCTACCTATGGTAATGATACCTTAGTCCCCTTCAAAGTACTCCTTTTGAAACCTCATGAACTTATCCCAGCCTCCCTCTTATTTTACAAAATAGTCTTTATAAAATTGTCTTTTAGAGGTCACCTGTTAGCAGGCTTCTTAGTTTTAGCTTTGGGTAAAACCAGCAGTTACAAGGAGCCTGTAGAAGAACAATATGAATACAGACAAAAGGAAAATTTATCTTAGCCGATGTGTTTCATCCTCTGAGGGACTTTTATATAGATATAAATAGGTAGATAGATGTAAAATTTCAGATAGAGTATATCTGTAGAAGAACAATATGAATAAAGACAAAAGGAAAATTTATCCTAACTGATACGTTTCATTCTTTGAGGGACTTTATCAGGGCAAACGCATACTGTCAGAAAATGACTGCAATATTCAATTTAAGCAGTTGCATTGATCGTCTTTTCTGCATAAGACATAATCATAGATATTTATCTATTCAATTAACTATTGTTGCAAGAAATAATTTTACTTTTTAAATCATTAAGAATAAAATTATCCAATAACAGCTAGCTTTAAAAATAGTTAAAAATTAAAAAAAAAAGAAAAAGACAATTTATTAGCAATTTACTCTCATTCTTTGGTTTTGAAATATTTTGGTGTTGAGTAATGTCTCTTGTTACCATAACAACAAAATATCTCTTTAATAAGGAAGATAGGTCTGAAAAACTGATGCATCCATATCGATAGAATAGATTTTAAATATACTTTTTTTTCCTAATCTTGTTTGTTTATATTTTTCAGACCTTATTCACATTATTTATATTAGGTCTATTGTCCTCATCTTTGTTGTTGTTATCACAAAATTTCCATCATTGTGCCCTCTGGCCTTCCTTTGGTGTCTATCAGTTTGAATAACTCAAAACCCTTCATTTAATTTACAGATGTGCATTGTGGTGCAGTGGATATTGGCTCGGAACGACAAATTTCTTCCCCCTCTAGCTATGAGTCAAATAACAGGACAGATTGGGTTCTGTAGCTTTGTATGGCAACCAGTCTACCGCAGAAAGCAATGGCAATCTACTGTGGGATAATTTTCTGCCCAAGCAGCTTTGTCACTTTTGAGACATGATCGCAGAAAGCGTGAATCACATATGGTACTTAACTGACTGAATTTATGAAAGTAGAGTGTTTTCATTCCACTGCTCATGTCCGGGGATGTTGTCCAGTTCTTATTTTTATTTAGTACTGTTCAGTTATTGCTTGCCCATTTCCACTGAGTCCAAGTACACACTGCCTGACCAAGGGATTGAGCTTACAACCACCATATCACCATGCCACCAAATTCACAAACAAACACTTTTATAAATTTGGACAATTTGCTGTAATGATCTTGGAGTTTTAAACCCAACATGCCTGCTGATTAGGTTGCATCTGTTGCTGCTGTCTGTCATGTTTTGACCCTATGTTTTAATAACTGCTGCTGCAGTTGAAGAATTGCTGTCATTTGTCTCTCTTTCTTCATTAACAGCTTTTATATTGTATTTATTTCTATGCTGGGCCTACTAAGGAGGTCCTAATTTTTAATAGCTGGCCACTTGTATTCAAGAATACCTGTCTACCAGGGCGGCTAGCTAATCCCCATTACAGACACCTGCTCAGGCACACTTGTGTTTATTTAACCCCCACAGAGCCCACCTGTGGTTTATACTGCAACTATGCTAAGTGGACCTGAGGTACAATTTAGTGTGAACAACAGTCTGAACAAAGTCAGGACACTTAAACCAACGGTCACAATGACTTGTGACTTTGAGCAAGCACAACCATCAATGACTTTTCAAAGGAAGCTTTCTACCCAGTTTAACTCACAAAGCTTGACTCAACCAATGGTATGGTTTTGCCGCAAACTGGGATTGCCTCCTACGGAATGATAACATCAAGAAGTCATCTTGACAAATCAACCATGGTGAGATTTAAACCTGGACCTATTATTCTAACCACTCGGCCACACGCCCATAAGAAGACCCTAATAGCCTAGCATATACACTGATTCTTTTACACAGCAGCCGAAACATTGTGACAACAACAACGGTGATAAGGATAATAGTCTGAATACAGTGTAAATAACTCCTCATCCGAGAAATTCAGATAAATTTTTCAATCTTATTTATTTAAATTTAATAATTATTTTCTCATTTCAGCAAAGTCCTAATTCATTCTGTATTTTTTATTCTGAAAGGTCTACGAAGCAATTATTGAAGATAAAGGGAAAGATTTTGTCTTTTTCCGGTTATCTGCTAAGTGCGTAAATGACCTTCTGTTGAAACCTGACCAGGAATTACCAGTTCATGTAAGTGACCTTCTCCTTTAAGCCAATTTTATTACTTCTTTTAGGTTTTATGACTACAGTATATAAAATATATATATATATATATATATAAATTTACTCTAGCCACAAGATTAGCAACTAGTTCCCACCCTTTTACTGTGAAACCAATAAATTGTAAATACAAATTCTATTCCAGCAGCTTCTTCTCTTGCACTTCCCACCTGTGGAATTCCCTTTCATTTACTTGCTTCCCCAACAGCTACAATCTCCAAGAATTTAAATGTAAGGTCAATGGTCATCTCCTATCTCACTAACCTGATTCCTCTCTCTCTCATGCTCCCTTCTCCATTCACTCCACTCTCATCAGTATTCCCATCCTTCTCTTACCCACTTCCTGACATCACCTATAACCTGTCACTGTTTCTCATAACTTTCCTCCTATGTAACCCCCTGCAAAACTGGCAGTAAAATGCCTTGCTTGGGGTGATACGATTATAAAAAAAAAAAAAGAATGTGGTTAATGTGCTTTTCTTTTCTCTTTTCTTTTTTTTTTTAAATGATTTCACCCCAAGCAAGGAAGGTGTTAATGCCACTGATGTGCAGGGGGGGGGGTTACATAAGAGAGTTGAAGTATTAGGTAAGAGAAGAATAAAGACAAGCTAGCTACAGTGGGTGAAAGAGAGAGGGCAAGAGAAGAATGTGAACACAGGAGTAAAGACAGTTGCGAAGGTAGAGAGAAATTTAGTTATTGATTCCGTGTGGTTATTCCACTTGAGGTTGGAAGATAGGGTAAGTCCGAGGAGGTGCAGTGTATTTAATTTCATCTTTGAGAATATTCTCATGCTTTAATTCACTG
This sequence comes from Ascarosepion bandense, assembly GCA_037127315.1. Classification (NCBI taxonomy): domain Eukaryota; kingdom Metazoa; phylum Mollusca; class Cephalopoda; order Sepiida; family Sepiidae; genus Ascarosepion; species Ascarosepion bandense. Next base: position 12,816 of record JBBBDQ010000944.1, on the reverse strand, counting down.
AGGGTTTTTCTAAATTTCAACGTTTTTAAGGTAATTTAAATGCAATCTGTAAGCCATGTGCAAAAGTCAATTTCTGTATATCACATATATTCTAAGAGGATTATTCTCAGACTACATCACAGAGGCATTCTTACTTGTGGATATATGACCATTTTGTGGATTATAAAACTTTATATTTAATCATTCTTGGGATTTATTTGAAGTTGTATGAAGTGTAAAATATTTGTTGGGTTTTTTTTATTTTGTTTCGTTTTTTTTTTAATTTTTATTTTTAAATTTTCTTTTTTTTTTAATTTTTAAATTTTTAAATTTTTTTTTAATTTTTAAATTAATTTTTTAATTTTAAAATTTTTTTAAATTTTAAAATTTTTTTTTAATTTTTTAATTTTTTTTAATTTTTTAATTTTTTTTTAATTTTAAAATTTTTTTAAATTTTTTAATTTTTTTTTTAATTTAAAAAAAAATTTTTTTTTAATTTTTAAAAAATTTTTTTTTAATTTTTAAAAAAAATTTTTTTTTTAATTTTTAAAAAAATTTTTTTTTAATTTTCAAAATTTTTTATTTTAATTTTTAAAATTTTTTATTTTAATTTTTAAAATTTTTTATTTTAATTTTTAAAATTTTTTATTTTAATTTTTAAAATTTTTTATTTTAATTTTTAAAATTTTTTATTTTAATTTTTAAAATTTTTTATTTTAATTTTTAAAATTTTTTTTATTTTTAATTTTTAAAATTTTTTTATTTTAATTTTTAAAATTTTTTTATTTTAATTTTTAAAATTTTTTTATTTTAATTTTTAAAATTTTTTTATTTTAATTTTTAAAATTTTTTTATTTTAATTTTTAAAATTTTTTTATTTTAATTTTTAAAATTTTTTTATTTTAATTTTTAAAATTTTTTTATTTTAATTTTTAAAATTTTTTTATTTTAATTTTTAAAATTTTTTTATTTTAATTTAAAAAAAATTTTTTTTAATTTAAAAAAAATTTTTTTTAATTTAAAAAAAAATTTTTTTTTAATTTAAAAAAAATTTTTTTTTAATTTAAAAAAAATTTTTTTTTATTACTACTAATACCACCAACCCCACCACTAACTTGTTTTAATGAAATTGAGTTGAACTGACTCTTGGTGTGTTCTCTCCCTATCATGACCAATCTGTTGAAGTTTTTGTGTTAAAAACAAAAACAATAATACACTTTAATAATTTTGTGTTTATCTTTTTTTTCTTGTCAATATTTTATTTGTTTTAATACGATTATTTATCCTTAGAATTTAATTTAATCCCATCCAGACTTGATTTATTTTAATGTTTCCCTAAGTTAACTCAAATTTAAATTCTTTATGTAATTTGTTTGCTAACTTTTTAATGCTACATATATTCTGATAGGATTATTCTCAGATTATATGATATTCATTTTTGCCTATGAAAGTTTGGTTTGGGCCATTTTTATAAATGCTCAATGTAATAAAATTATGAAGGCATGCACTTAACCTACCATCATCGCTGTTGAAATCTGTCATCGTCGAAGTTAAATTAATTTATTTTACTTACTTGAAAGTTTTCATTAGTGCCAAGAATGTCCTGCAAGGCCTGGCTGTTAATATATCAAAATTCAATTTTCTATTGATGAAAAAGAATCATAAGAAAAATAAGTTCTGGTTATTTTGTTGCTGTATGAAGGCTACCATATTGCTTGGGAGGGTTCAATATCATGTTTAGGCATTGGATTTTGATATAGATTTTGTTTAACTGGAAAGTTAAAAAAAATGTGCCAGTTGATGGAATTAAAAAGAATTTTTTTTTTTTTTCAAATTTACCCCAAACAAAGAAGTGAAGACACAAGGGGTTACTGGGTGTGAAAGAATTAGAAAACAGAAACATTATAGAGAGAGAACAACAGAAGAGTAATCGGGAAGACATTAGATAACGCTTGACATTGCACTTAAATTTTTGAAGATCAAAATTGACTGGAAAGCATGGAGCTGGAAGACAGTTCCACAAGTCAGGAGTAATTTTCTAGTTTGGATTTGCTTGTTTTGTTTTGGGGTGGGGGGATGTTTGGCTCATAACCTGCAGAGTAAGTGTCCATGGTTAAATGTAAATAAATAGTAGAACTGCCCAACAAAGAGAATTGAAAAAGTTTAAAATAAAAAGAAAAAAACAGGGAAGAAAAAAACATAGAATTCTGACTTCAAGACAAGAAAGAACATGAATGAATTTGATGAAACAGAGAATCGGTCTATTTTACTAACTAGAAAGAAATTCCAGCATGCATTTGTGTGCTTCTGTTTATAAATTAGGGAGGTGAAAGTGTTCTGCAGTCATTTTTTTGTCAGATTGAAACCAACAATTTCTTTAAAAATTCTAACTCAAAATTAGAGTATCTAGTAAGTGGCCATGGTCAAATGCAAAATGAGTGACAAAACTGTCCAACAAACGAAGTTGACAAAGTTTACAATAAAAAGAATAAAAAAAATAGGGGAAAAAAATAATATAGAGCAAGCAAACAATATATGCAAGTCAAGTTAACATTAATAAGGCAAAGCAATATGACAAAAAGTTCACAAGGTAAGAATTGATGTTGACACACATTCAGATTCAGATTAATGAACAAAGCATTCTAAATTGAAGACTAGACAGACTTAGTCAGATGAGACCAGGATGTGACCTAACTTACTGGCTAAGAAGAACATTTGTGTAGTTTTGCCTATAAATTGGGTAGGGGAATCTGTTTTGCAGTCATCTCCATTACAAGACTGGAATCAATAGACTCCAAGAAAGTTGGTATATTATGGAATACAAATAAAATTTGAGAAATGTATGACTACTTTTAGTCACAGTTGGTCATTTTGTTATTAGTACTTTTTAGTCACAATTAGTCATTTTGTTAAATATTAATAATCTCAATGTAAACAGTGTTCTTAAACTTTTTGCTTGATAACATTCACCTGAATACAAAGATAGAACAATTTTTTTTCTCACTACATTATTTTTCATGAATTGCATTTTGAAATGGATGTGCAGGTGGTGTAATGGTTAGTAGCTCAGAAAGAGAAATCTTCAAGCCAATTTCAAATTGCAGTTAAGTTAGTTACACTTACTTTCATGCAAATACCCTTGGGAAAAGTATCAATCCACCTCCTGGCTATGGGTTAAATGGCTGAGCGGACTAGGCTCTTCTACTTTGGTTGATAACCAGTCTAGGAAAAAAGCAACTGAATTCAAGACTGGTCGTGCATAAAGCTAGCTACTCCAATTCATGAAAAACCTATTTACTATGAAAACTATAACAATGATTAGTGTTTTGTTTGTCGTCCCATACTTCAGTTACTTTAAAAAACGTATGAGAGGGAGTATTTTGTTCCATTGCTTTGTTTATGGTTTTGAATTCAGACCTGTCCTTCTCTCAGACTGGTTGGGAACTGCCCTACTATTTTATCCATAGTTGAGAAGCAAGGGAGATGAATTCATTCTTTTTTCAAATGTGTTAGTGCAAAATAAGTTCAAAAACCTCTGCTTGCCTGCTCATCTAAGATTTAAAATCAATAAGAAAGATTAACATAACATTTTTTGTACACTTTTATTTCTCTCTTTCTCTGACCTTGTGCCTGATAAGTGTAGATTTTTTTTCTTTCTAGGTCCAATTTCAACTGAATCGGCAACCTAAGGTTGAGATGCATGCAGCTATAGATAACTTGCCAGATCTTGACATTGTATTCCCTACAATGTCTAATATTCCTGATAGTCCTTGGCAAATTAGCAGGTGAGTCATTTTTTTTTTCTTATTTGTGTATTTCAAATTTTTCTTTTTAATTTTTTTGTCCTAGATAGGATGGTAAACTACATCCAGCAGCAAGGCCTCTGATCAGGAGATTAAAGATTTTGAGGAGCATGGAACCACTTTTTAATTGTTCCGAAGTTCACCATGAGCTGGTCTAGTAATCTGTTAAGGCCTCCAGCTCCAGACATAATGAACCCCTAAACCAAAATTAAAACATTAGGAAGTATAACATTAAATCTGTATAGTAAAATAACAGCAATACAAGTTTATAAAAATAAAAATGGGCAACAATACACTTTATAATTAAAATGAAAAACTGGCATACATTATCAGAATAAAAGAATAAGTAAACAATTTACTGTGATTGATTCCTTGTAAGGAGAAACAAGTTTTCACTCCTTGTTTGATTTTTTTTTTAAGATTATTTGGTGAAAGGAAAAATGCAGCTAAGTAATTATAATTTAATTCTCTTTAATTATTTACAATATTCTGACTGTTGCCCTTATCTTTATTACCATATTCAGAAACGTTTCGGTCATTGTACACTCCTGCCTTCTTCAGGTGATATACATTGGAATTTTGAACCAAACTCTTTACTTTGTCCACAGGAGTATATTCTACATGCCATGCCTTTTCTAGATGTTTTAGTTAATTCCCCTTAACTCAACTCTCCAAGTATTTGTTCCTTCTTCTGTAGCCTGATATTTCTCTTAAAACTCTTTTTATCAAGTTACTTTTTGGATTATTTTAACCGATACTTTTATCCACTGGGCCATGTGTTACTTGAATTATAAAGTTTGAATTTTCATATTTAGATTTTGGTATTAAATAACCCATAGAGGTGCTGACATGCTGCTAAACAAAAAAACATTCAATCTTTGCTAAAATAAAATGAAATGGGTTTAATCTTGAAGTGAGTTCAGGTATTTTCAAGCTTCTAATCTATATTTTTCTTTTTATCTGACATTTCCAGTAATGCATTTTACCTGCTTCCTTTGTTGTTGCAGCTCTTTGGAACCATTACTTGATCAAAGAGTAAATGAAAAACAATTACAAGCCATTGCAGGGATTATAGCTGCACCATCTGGTATGCGATTACCTCCCTTACTTTTGCTCGGACCTTACGGAACAGGGAAAACATTCACATTGGCTCAGGCTGCTAAACTTGCTTTACAAAAAGAAGGCACACGAATCATGATTTGCACTCATTCCAACAGGTAACAAAGATGGTTTTTTTTTTTCCTGTTATTACAAATTTAGTATTGATTGTTTTTTTGTTTTTAAATAATTTATACCTTCAACATATATACATAGCTTTGTTTTTGTTTTTTGTTGTTTTTTTTTTTTGTCTTTAAGGCAGGAGTTAATTTTGCACAAAAGAGAAGATAAAAGATTTGTCAATGATTTGATACAAGCTTTTAAAAGGCTGTTTGCTCTGTCTGATATCTAATTCAGACATTCATGGTATTTCAAGTACACTGAGTGCTTTCATCAAGATACCATCTCTAGGAATGTTGCCATTCAAGATTTGAGACCCCCATTCTAGCCTTTGTGTGTGTGTATATATATATATAGATATATATATATAAGATCTTTCACGTTTTCCCTGATCATGTATTCATTGTTTGTTGGTCTTGTTTTCTTTTCTGACTGCATTTTCCTTTACATTTTAGACTGATGGATCCAGTTTGTTTCTTTGCCTAACAGTTGAAAGGCTGACACTAACAATATCTACATTTTTTCTGTAAGGAAGACTAGTCTGTTTGTGCAGTGTTACAATATTCCTACATCTCCTTTGAATAACATTCATCTCAGACAATGACCATACGACAACCAATTAACAGTTGAGACAATAGTGTCTGGGTGTGTTAAAAATCTTGTGCAATCACAAATGACTCAATATTTTTCAAGACCAAACAAATTTCATTATACACCCTGAAAATAGATTCATATTACTGTACATCACTGCAAATGACCTAATCTGAGGAAAAAATAGAAATCAATTACACCCTGTCACTCCATGTGTTTGGCCTCTCTAGCTTTTCAAAAATAAACTTTTTTTTAAATATAAAAGTAATTCATAAATTAATCTTCTGTTAACCTGGGGTACACCTGGCTGCCTACCCAGGTGCATTAGTGTGCCCAGATGCACTGTTTGAGAAACACTAATCTAAATAAATAAATGAGATTTTAGCCTGATAGAATCCTTTTTGAAAAATTTGTCCAAAAAGGAGTTCTAGACATACACCCGAGTGCAAATTAATTGAAACAAAATGAATAACATCTTCCTAAGATCTTTCACATTTTCCCTGATCACATATTCATTGTTTCTTGGTTTTTTTTTCTTTTCTGACTGCATTTTCCTTTACATTTTCGACTGATGGATCCAGTTTGTTTCTTTTCCCCTTGATGACACAGTTGACAGTTGAAAGGCTGACAACACAGCTAATGTGGCACACTTTGTACGAAGTCAACACTTTAAACCAAAAAGGATAACCAACCCCCAAATAAAGCAAATCTAAATAAACATTAAATAAACATTATATTATTAACATTTACATTAAACATTATATTATATTTACATTAAACCAAAAAGGATAACCAACCCCCAAATAAAGCAAATCTAAATAAACATTAAATAAACATTATATTATTAACATTTACATTAAACATTATATTATATTTACATTAAACCAAAAAGGATAACCAACCCCCAAATAAAGCAAATCTAAATAAACATTAAATAAACATTATATTATTAACATTTACATTAAACATTATATTATATTTACATTAAACCAAAAAGGATAACCAACCCCCAAATAAAGCAAATCTAAATAAACATTAAATAAACATTATATTATTAACATTTACATTAAACATTATATTATATTTACATTAAACCAAAAAGGATAACCAACCCCCAAATAAAGCAAATCTAAATAAACATTAAATAAACATTATATTATTAACATTTACATTAAACATTATATTATATTTACATTAAACCAAAAAGGATAACCAACCCCCAAATAAAGCAAATCTAAATAAACATTAAATAAACATTATATTATTAACATTTACATTAAACATTATATTATATTTACATTAAACCAAAAAGGATAACCAACCCCCAAATAAAGCAAATCTAAATAAACATTAAATAAACATTATATTATTAACATTTACATTAAACATTATATTATATTTACATTAAACCAAAAAGGATAACCAACCCCCAAATAAAGCAAATCTAAATAAACAAATTAACAAACTATGAATAGACACATTAATGAGAGTAAATGTAATAATAATGAGCAACAGCAACAAACAATATTAGATGACGAGTAAAAAGTTTTTAAAAAAATGCCACATTCAGAGCCATAATTATTTCTAGTCTCTAGAATAAATTGAAACATAACTATTACTACCCACCCAATAAATGTCAGGATGATACAATCGATCTTGCTACCCATATGTATATGTATGTATGTATGCCGCATTCACCCTAGTCGGGTTGAGCGGGCTTCCTCCCTGACGGAGCAAGTCTCATTGGGATCTGTTTAAGGGCAGGGTCCCAAGTCCTACCCTGTTATTTAACCCATAACTGGAGGGAACGGACGGATTAATACCTTTCCCAAGGGTACCAGTGCGCAAGTGAGTGCAGTGTGCTCGACTGAAATTGGAACTCGGCTCACCGATTTCCCCCTCCAAGCCGACATCCACCGCACCACAACGCACATCCGTGCGTTGCTACCCATAATGCACCATTGACCAGCATATATAGATAGTCGAGCCACATGGATTGAAGGTTATGTTGAATCATGAAATAGATTGTCACTGCTTAGTGTTGACCTCATAGCCCACTTTTATATTTACATACACTCTATCTCTGATATTAAACACCGTTACCCATAAATATCAGTCAGTTAAATGCCATATGTAATACACACTTGGGCGATCAAGTCTTGAAAGCGACATTACTGACTAGGTGATTGATTTTTCTGCAGTAGGTTGCCATTACTTTTTGCAGTAGACTGATTACCAACCAAGGATACAAAATCCAATCTGTCCTTCTATTTAACCCATAGCTGGAGGGAGAAATGATGGATTCATACCTTTCTTAGGAGTATTTTTGCTTATATGAATGCAACAAATTCAGTAACCATAAATATAGCATACCTTTAAATTATATTATCATATATTGGTTGTTGGCTTCTATAAGAAGCTCATACCTTCTTTGACAGGTCTTACTTTTTATCCTGCAGGGTGACATGCCACTCCTCACCAGCATGGAAGCTAATAGGGAAACTGGTTTAGAAGTCTATGCAGCAAGTTGTACTGGATTACATGTTACCAGTTTTTAAGGAGAAACAATTCTAAATGATTTTTTTTTTTTTCTAGTGCGGCTGACCTTTACATTAAAGAATTCTTTGATCCTTATGTAATGTCCGGTCATGAAGAAGCTCGTCCACTGCGTATCTATTTCCGCAAACGTTGGGTACAGACTGTCCACAGTGCTGTACTTAAATACTCACTGCTTCAGCTCGACTCAACATTCAGAGATCCTACTATTGAAGATCTAGAGAAGCATAGGGTTATTGTGACAACTCTCAACCAATCTCGAACTATTTATGATTTGAATTTGGGCCCTGGTAAGTCTAAAATTTTTCTTTTCTCTCTATATCTGTGTCTTTTTTAATGTTGTGTGCCTTAAAAACAAGGCTTTCAGGAATGTCCACTTCAATCAGTCAGTCAGTTAAGTGCCATACAGAATACACGCTTTGGGTGATCACGTCTCGAAAGAGACATGACTCTCTGGGCAAAAGATTATCCCGCAGTAGGTTGCCATTGTTTTCTGTGGTAGACTGGTTGCCAGCCAAGGCTTTAGAACCCAATCTGTCCTTTTGACTCCTAGCTAGAGGAGGAAAAGATGTATTATATTATTAAGTAGTAATTAGTGGGGGATCAGTTTATTACTTCATAACAATATAAAACCGATCACCCACTTTATGACCACTAGCAGCCTTAATCATGATTACAACTATCATATTCAGTCAGACAGTCAGTCAGTTAAGTGCTATACGTGATACACACTTTAAGCAATCACGTCTCGAAAGAGACATGACTCTCCGGGCAGAAGATTATCCCGCAGTAGATTGCCATTGCTTTCTGTGGTAGACTGGTTGCCAGCCAAGGCTATAGAACCCAATCGGTCCTATTATTTAATCCATAATTGGAGGGAAGAAACAGATTAATACCTTTCCCAAGGGTATTTGTGCTTGAGTGAATGCAAGGAATTCAACTGGAATTCAAACTCGGCTCCTCGATTTGTTGTTCCGAGTTAATATCCACTGCACCAAAACACACAAAACATTGGAAAATTGCCAGATGACTTGATGGTAAATAAATAGCTAGATGCCAGCCTCCATTACATATTTTGAAATAAATGTAAGGAAAAAACAAATCAGTTAAGTATCATACGTGATACACGCTTGGGCGATCATGTCTCGAAAGAGACATGACTGACTGGGCAGAATATTATCCCGCAGTAGGTTGCCATTGCTTTCTGCCGTAGACTGGTTGCCGACCAAGGCTATAGAACCCAATCTGTCCTGTTATTTAACCCATAACTGGAAGGAATAGACGGATTAATAGCTTTCCCAAGGATATTTGTGTGTAAGTGAATGCAATGAATTCAGCTGGAATTCGAACTCGGCTCCCCGATTTCTCATTCCAAGCTGATATCAATGCACCACAACGCAAAATTAAAAAAAGTATGATGATTATTTTTGAAAAATTATCTGGAAAGAAAATGAAACCAAGTGCCCAAAAATGAGACATCCTATTTTGTTATTTCAAGAAAAATCAATCTCCCTAAGCAGATGATTGCGATTTGTTTTTGCGGGGAATTAATCTTCACGTTTTGAGAAAATTATAATATGGAGAATATTACATTGCTATAATTAGTTTCCCCAGAACTACTAGAATAGTTTGAAATTCCATTCTAAAAAAAGTAAACTTTGTCACGCTTTATCAATGTATATTAATGATATCGGATTCAATTTGAAAACATGTTCTTATTCCTTGTTTGGTCATCTATCTTAATTTTCAGTTCTCAACTAGATACATTCTTGAAATAATACATAATTGGTTTATAGCAACTAATTATATTTAAAGAGACATGTCTTCTTCTGATAAATTGTTATTTATGGAATCAATAAATGAACTATTAAATTTATTTCAATGATATATTAATAATTTTAATATGTTGAAAGTTTTTTTTTTTGTTTTTTTTTTTCTGTTGTTCTGTGTATCAGTCTATTTTTTCAAAAATTTTGACACTTTTTCCATTATTGCATTTGATCAGAGTAATATTATATAATGTAAGGATTAATAATTGTTACAATAATTTGTATTGCAAATCCAAATGAAAATGTGAATAAAATTGATAATATTGTTACCTTATCATTTTGTATCATGAACTGCTTTTAAAAAGGAACCCAATAGTTTTATGGGTAGTCTAGTATAGTAAAAAAGAGTCATATTTTATTTACTAATTTTGACCTATTGCTAATAAAAACTGTAGTAAAATGGTACTTTCTGTTGTTTTGCAAAAGAATTAGGTCAAAATTTAATTGTAGATGTTAAATTAAACTATTCAACGATAAAAAGAAAAATTAATTTGCCAAAAATCTCTAATATTTCTTATGTATTATTTTAGTAATTATTTAGACTAACATCCTTATCTTTGTTGTTTTTATCACTATGCACTTGCCAGTTGATACTTTGGCTTTCCTATATTTTATATCACTTTCAGTAATCTTTGAATTGATTCTCTTATCCAAATTCTTGAAAATTTCCACCCCAACTTGACCAATCAGAATAAACTGGTTATGAATTAAGATTGGGGGGTGGGAAAAATGAACAAAAAATACTTTATTCACGATCCAAAAATGACGACATACTTTTAATAAATATCTGAACATTTGTCAAATTTAATTGAACCATGATTTTTTAAACAATTTTTGTAGATTTCTTCTCTCACATATTTCTTGATGAGGCGGCTCAGGTTATGGAAACGGAAAGTCTTATACCTTTAGGTTTAGCTGGAGTTAATACAAAAGTTGTATTAGCTGGAGATCACATGCAAGTAAGTAAAATTTTAAGTTTTTGCTTATTTATTTACTTATTCATCTATTCATTCTGTTGAGAGTTAATATTATTTTGTAACTGGAAGGCTAGAGAGCCTAGCCTACCCTGTTATTTAACTCTTAGTTTCAGTGGAGAGGTAGGAGAAATGAATTCATACTTTTTTAAGGGTATTCAGAAAACTCTTCAATGTATCTACATGTTCAGTCATTGTGAATGTGATATACACGCACTAGATGTACACATTCACTGATGTACTGGTGCTTGAGTAATCTCATGGAGGAGTATCTAAATCTAAATCTAAACTTATTTATAAATGGAACTTTGTCTGTGTGTGTCTGTATGTGTGTGTATCCGTTACCTATAGACTCCAAAATGGCTGAACCGATTTTCTTGAAAATTTACACAGTTTTACTATAAGCGTCTGCGAGTGTTCTTAGCTAGGTTTTGTGTCAAGGTACCCCAGATAAAAGTCGATAATCGAAAAAATCAGGTTATAGAAGGAGTGGTCTGATTTTAATCAAATTTGATACACTCATAGACAAAGACATAAGAAACGATATTCAGAAGTTTCAAGGTTGCAGTTCTTACAATAGTGCAGAAAATTGATTATATATATATATATATATATATATATATATATTAAGGCAAGATGTTTGTGTGTGTGTGTCTGTTTATCTGCCTGTAAGTCTGTTTTTTATTAATTTTTATTTTTTATTTTTTTTCAGCCCTTTTATTTTAGTTTTTGTTTCGGGTTTGACTCAAAGTAGGTATAATTGTAGTTTTTAGTCTCAGCCACGATACCATTTACTCAGAGAACTTATTTCGCCTTCAAAATTCAGTTTACAATGAAAAAAACTTATTTGATATTGATACCAGGAAATCAAAATTTGACTTACATCCATTCATTTTTCTTTCAGTCTACGGTTTCACTTTAACTGGAAACAACTATTGCTTTTTAGTCTTTCGTGCCAACGTCCAAAGAGTCTGAGCTCCAGGACCATGGATTAGTTTTAAAGCTTTCATTACACCCAAGCAACGCCGGGCTATACTGCTAGTTTTTTTATATATGTGCATAAGATCTCCTCATCCAGTTAGATACAAAGGTCACAGAAATATTCTTGATGTCTGGAATTTATCCAGTCAGACTTTATATAAAATTTGTATCTTAGTTTTCAATTAATTTTAGTCAGTGAAGTTTTTGCACTTGTTCAGCTTTTCATTGCATTTTCTAAAGATCATTTTGGTCAACATGTATATACAGTTAGAAATATTTATTTTATTATGCCTTCTTAAATATTTCTCTAATAACTTCACGTTTTATTAAATATACATTCAAATGCTTTGCATTTTCTAGAAATCACTTTAGTGAACATGTACAGAGTGTGATGGATAAATTGTTGTCTAAATTGCACAAAAATGAAAATAATACTGACATCTTATTTTAACAGATTTATCAAAATTACACAATATCTTGAAATACTAAAGAGTAAATGTATTCATTAAAATCACATTTGACTTCAACCAGAGCTTCGAGACAACCTCAGAATCTCCTTCCACTCTTCTGGATGGCCTCCTTGTTGGTGAATGCTGCCATAATCCTTGCTTTCAGTTCATCTTTGGTGTTACAAGGAGTTTTGTTTGAACTCTTGCTCAACTGCCCCACCCCCCACATAATAATCAGGGGGGTTGCAGTCTAGTGAATTAAGTGGCAAGATGTAAGGGGGTGATGTGCATGCAGAAATTGTCTAACAGTTATGACTGGGTTCTCCTGCTTGTGTGACATGGTGCAGAGTCCTGTTGCCAGACATAGGGTCTTGTTAGCAGCTATCTTCTTGACCCAGGGTAGCACTACCCCTTCAAGGCACTTGATGTAGGCATC